>LR812535.1:48047119-48112119 GCA_903798195.1 Danio kyathit
GTGTGGCTAAGCATAGTGTATGCTCAGGTGTACAGAAAATCAAACATCTTTGGGGCGATCATCTCTTCATGGCAAGGCACTGCAGGTGAACAGGGCACAAAAATATGAATTCTTTTATTTATCATTTAGCTTAGTCCCTTTATTCATCAGGGGTCGCCACAGCAGAATGAACCGCCAACTTATCCAGCATATGTTTTACACAGCGGATGCACTTCCAGCTACGACCCAGCACTGGGAAAGGTAAAAAAAAATATGTATAATAATTGTCACCATCCTATTCCTGTTTGACTGATTATATCAAAAATCACAAAACAAGTTTCCTAAAATGTTGTTGAGGCATGTATCACAGCCATATCACCCTGCAGCCCAAGACCAGTTACTCACTGAAGCTAAGCAGGGCTGAGCCTGGTCAGTACCTGAATGGGTGACCACTTGGGAAAACTAGGTTGCGGTTGGAAGTAGTGTTAGTGAGACCAGCAGGAGGCGCTCAACCTGCGGTTTGTGTGAGTCCTAATGCCCCAGTATAGTGAAGGGGACACTATACTTGCCGACTTTCGTATGAGAGGTTAAACCAAGGTCCTGACTCTCTGTGGTCATTAAAAAATCTCATGGCACTTCTCACAAAGAGTAGGGGTGTAACCCTAGTGTCCTGGCCAAATTCTCTTCATTGGCCCTTACCCATCATGGCCTCCCAATCATCCCCATTCACCGAATTGGCTCTATTACTGTCTCTGCACTCCACCTATAGCTGGTGTGTGGTGAGCGAACTGGCACCGTTATCCTGTGGCTGCTGTCACATCATCCAAGTGGATGCTGCACACTGGTGGTGGTGTGGAAAGACCCCCCTCATCACAATAAATGCGCCATATAAATACACACTTTGCATTGCATGGAATAAGAGGCTATTTTGTTAAACATGCACAAATTTGTGTGTTTTTTTTTGTATTAAAATCATTATATTTCATAAAGTTGTGTTCAAAATTGCTGTTTTGTCATTTTAAAGTGAAGTGTTTTAACAGAGAAGATTCAGGGAATCATTTTTATCATTCCATATTTCAGAAATCACTGCTAATAGCCAGAAAAATTTACTTTTTTACATTTTTGTATAGACAACTTGAAAAAAAGCAGTTTTTGTCTTGTTTCTAGTCTAAATATCTGAAAATCCTTAAATAAAGAAACATTTTGTAGAAATGTTTTGCTTTCAGAAATAACTAGTCTAAATTAAATGAGTTTTTTTTTTAACAAGCTAAACAATTTTTCAAAGGTGTAAATAAAATAATATTGGTTTGGGGTTGAAATGAGCTTATTTTCCTTACCCCATTCGCAGACCATTTAGCTCGTTTTAAAGAAAAAAACTCAATTAATTGTTAATTATTATTTCTATAAACCAAGCCATATTTGTTACTTGTCTAAAAAAATGCTTCTTGATTTAAGAATCGATTGATATTTGGACTAGAAACAAGACAAAAAGTAGGAAAAGCATTTTTATTTTTTAAATGTTGTATTTATCCACACAAATTACTGTAAATATGAACATATCTCTAGGTGCTGCAGTGGGTAGCACTGTCGCCTCACAGCAAGAAGGTCGCTGGTTTGAGCCTTGGCTGGGTCAGTTGGCATTTCTGTGTTGAGTTTGCATGTTCTCCTTGTGTTCATGTGGATCTCCTCTGGCTGCTCCGATTTCCCCCACAGTCCAAAGACATGCGCTATACAGTAGGTGAATTGGGTAAGCGAAATTGTCTGTAGTGTATGCGTGTGAATGAGAGTGTATGGGTGTTTCCCAGTGATGGGTTGCAGCTGGAAGGGCATCCACTGCGTAAAACGTGCTATATAAATTGGCGATTCATTCCGCTGTGGAGACCCCAGATTAATAAAGGGACTAAGCCGAAAAGAAAATGAATGAATGAATGAACATATATCTTTGTAATACCTTCAGAATATCCATATATGAATAAAACCATGAAATGTGATGTATGAAACAGCTCTTTACATGGAGATTTGTGACTGCAAGAGAAAAAAAACACATTGAAAATTTGAAAATCCCTTTGAAAAAATGTACTTTAATTAAAAGAAAATAGAAATAACTTGATAAAGTGCAACAAAACAAACACTTAAAAGGTGTATTTTGGATATTGTTTTTACATTCTACACTATAGAAGCCAAAAAGCAAGGTGTTTTTGTCCGCATTGTCTTTCCTTAAAATCATATTCCAGACGCATGGGCTGCTCAGAGATGCCCTTGGCCTGTGGGTAAGGGCACGATGGGGAGGGAAAGCAGCAGCTGGAACAAGTCTAAGCTCTTTATGAGAGAGAGATCTATTCCCTAAACTGCTAATTTGAGCTGAGAAGCAGCACTGAGACAGAGACTGAGAGAAAAGAGGAGAAGAGAGAGAGAGTGTGTGTTTGTAAGAGGCTCATTTTCCATCAGCCTGCAGCTCGGCTCACACTACTAACACACTGCCCTACATATCGGCACTGCCAGCCTAGAGACGGGCACAATCAAAGCTCCCTAGGAGAACAGACGAAATGGCTGAAATTAATGTTTAAATGGTGAATTTGTCTTGCTGGAAAGATGTTCTTTGTAAAAAATTAATAAATAAATAAATAAATCTAACTATCTGACTGACTGACTGACTGACCGACCGACCGACCGACCGACCAACTAAATAAATAAATAAATAAATAAATAAATGCTTTTTACATATACACTGAATTGCATGTATGGAAACATACATCATATATTTAAATTTAAGTCCTCTAGACCTGCACGATATTGGAAAAATCAGACACTTTGATGTTTTGTTTACCTGGATATCTGTTGCGATATGAATACAATTTCACCAAATGACTTAAATTGCTTTATTTGGTAAGAATTCAGGTACAGAAATTGAATTATCAAATGTAAAATAGCACTATAGTGTAAATCTTCATTGTATAAATAATTTAATAAAATATTGTTTATTAAAGTTTCAAATGGTTCAATTCAGTGCCTGAATGCTTTAAACTCTCTTGATATGCTCATACAATCTAATGCCTTAAAACATGTAAATTATAAACATTTGCTCCATTATGGTAAAAATCTCCAGTGACTCTGGCCTGACTATTTTCCGAACTGTGGCTCCTGGTCAAATATAATCTCTATTCAATATTGCCTATCTTTGCGATGTGACTATTATGGGTACACACATTGCGTTATCGATGTCAAAACGATATATTGTGCAGCGATAGTAATAACTCAATAATTTATTGTTTATACACTTACAAACTTAAATATTATTATTATTATTATTATTATTATTATTATTATTATTATTATTATTATTATTATTATTATTATTACTATTATTATTCATTCATTCATTCATTTTCTTTTCGGCTTAGTCCCTTTATTAATCCGGGGTCGCCACAGTGGAATGAACCGCCAACTTATCCAGTGCGTTTTTACGCAGCGGATGCCCTTCCAGCTGCAAGCCATCTCTGGGAAAATTATTATTATTATTATTATTATTATTATTATTATTATTATTATTATTATTATTATTATTATTATTATTATAGGTAGTAGTACTATTAGTAGTAGTATCCATAGTAGTAGTAGTAGTAGTAGTAGAAGTATATATTATCAGAATATTTAATGTAAATTACAGAATTTCAATTTACTTAATTGCATGAAATACATATTTTATAAATATAATACATAAATAATTACATAACAAATAAATAAATAATATATAAAAATGAAAACAATCAAATAAGTTATTACCTTATTTTTAATAAAGTGATATAAAACATGTTTTTATGACTATTAATTGAGTAATAATAATAATAATAATAATAATGATAATAATAATAATTTTAATAATAATCAATAATAATAATAATAATAATAATAATAATAATAATAATAATAATTTTTTTAATTATTATAAATTATTATTATATGTATTATTATACATTTTATTATTATTATTATTATTATTATTATTATTATTATAACAAATTAATAAGTAAACAAGTAAATAAATGACTGTATACATGTTCATATTATATATAAATAATATTATTAACAATCTATATTATAAAATATAAATGCATTAAATATGTTTGTCTGTGAATTGCCTATTTTTATATTTAATTTTTGTAATTTACTAATGTGAAAAATGGTTAGAAATATAATTTTGACAAGGTCAATTAAATATGTCAATAAAATAAAACAAAAAATTAAAAATAAAATAAATTAATTAAATTTTCAGTTCAATTACTGAAAGGTTATATGATATTCAGCTTAATGATGGGCAGTATGCGCCATTTTCCACTCAACAGCTACTGATAATACACAACCATTTGTTTCTGATAGTTTGTCTATGAAGTCTCAGTAAAAGGCAAGAGCAATCGGTTTCTCCAGTGCTCCTCCACAAATTGCATAGAAACATGTACAAACACCTCAAGTAAATGGGATACGTGGCTGTCAGTTGATATAAAAGGTGCTTTGAGCTTTTGTTGTGATCAGAATGGACTTGAGTGTGTGTGTACGCAGGGCTGGGGGCTGATGGAGGGGATTCTGAGCGCGTGTGGATGTGTGAACCAATGCACGTATCATGCCTGGCTTGCTTATCTGCTGCTGTGAGAGCCAAACCATTTGGCTTGTTGTCAATAATCTTTGCAGGCTGCCTTCTCTGCCTTTCAGCTTTTGTCAAATTAGAAAGAGGAATTCCTCAAGCTGACTGAGTCATTAGCCTGTTGAGCCATTAGCTTGTTTGAAAGGGCTTCTGCCCATTTCTTTTTTTCTATTCGTCCAGATAGCCTTTGTAGCTAATTGCCATGTTGGCCCTATTTACCATTCCTGACATTTTCTTTTATAGTAACAAGGTCTTACTTCTTTCTCTTGACACTGGATAACAAAGCTCAGAACACTATGAATCACTGTGGGTGAAATCGAGCGTCATTACTAATGCTTCCACATCTGTATCACCAACCGTCATCCATCACAGTAAGATTGGCAGGTTGATTACGGTAAACAAATGTCAATTTGATAATATTTCAGCTCTTATGAGTTACTAACCAACAAAAACATTCAGTGTAAATAATGGCAGTAATTTCAATGGTTATAAAAACTGTAAAAATGCTACTGTAAAAATCTGTAACATAGTTAAGAGTAATTTGCCTGATTATATACGGTAAATAACTGTAAATTGGATTTTCTACACTGTAAAAAGAAATCAGTAATTTTACGGTTTATGAGTGTTAGAAATTTACTGTAAAATAACAGAGGTTGAATTACAGAAATTTACCAGAAATTTAAATTTAAGTAAATTTCTGTAATTTAATGTCCATTATTTTACAGTAAATTTCTGTAATTTAGCGGCCGTTATTTTACTTTTTTTGCCGGCACCCCAGCTGCCAGAAATAAAGCCAGGTTGGCGTCTAGTCTGGGGTCAGTCAAGATTATAGTTTTGAAACTGTTTTGTTTTTAATACCTATTAAAAAGCAGTTTAAGTATTTTAGGCAGTGAAAAAAAAAAAGATTAATTAAGAAAACATGTTTATGTTTTGTCATGAACCCTGAAATTTAAAATGTTCAATGAGAAACAAACGATTTTTCAGTTTGGATTGATGCATGTTTCGAAATCAGAGCCCAAAAAAAATCCATAAAGGAACATTAAGTTCCTAATTACTTGCTGAATCAAGTAATCTGCCAATCACTGTTTAACCTCTTCCCGTGATTAAGGCATTATGACATCATTTCATGGGCAAAAAAAGATGATGTCATCCTCTTATACCCAGCCACTGGCCTGAAACAAGATTTACCGTAGTAGTCAGGTCAAAAGGCTGAGAGAGGAAAACGCATACGTCTCAGAGAGAGAGCTTTCAGCATCCATCCATCAAGATATTGCAACAGTTTACAGTAAGGCAATACTCTTAAAAAGCATATCTGAAAGAGACTAGATTAGCAGGATGTTTTATTAGTTGTTGTACTTTTCCACAAAATAATCACATTCTGAAAAAAACCTTGAAATTACTATGAAAACGTGGTAACCAATTTCCCCTTATAATTGGCTAATTAGCTCCATATTAGTAAAATATTGGCTGTTTACTGATCTTATTCTAAATCCCTAGTTCACATCCAATACCTAAACCCAACTACACCTATTAATAATCAGGAAATTAGTCATTTATTGAGCTAAAGGGTAATGTTTTGTTAATAGCTAGAATTATATGTTAAAATAAAAATAAAAAACTATTAAATATCTGAATATTTCTGGAAGGTGAGGCCAACATGTTATAGTTATTATGTGAGATGTAATATAAATGTTTTCATTAAAACCCCTAGAGTATCCTAAAATACAGAAACATATTTTTATTGGATGTGATTAATCACGATTAATATTTAGACAGCACTAATTTGATGGTCGACATGTTGACATGCTGGGCAAAATAAAAAAGTAATGAGCAAAAATTAACAGATTTGCCATTTTTCTTTCATCAACCTCTCTACTTGTTTCTATTTCAGAATAGGCTCATTGGAAATCAGCCTACATTTTTGGAAAATGTATAATCCCTTGCTCTAGGTACATTTTGTTGCACGTTTCAGATCACAAATCCAGTATAGGGTGCTCTTTACATTTTTGTGAATCTGAAATACATTACTTAGGGTATGTTTTGTTGTACTTTTTTATGTATACATCCTACAAATCATACATTGTTAAGCTGTTTTGTGGTATTTATTTGGTGTTATGCAAAGAACTACAAGAAAATAATACATTTTTTTGTCGATAATATATCCCTGTATTTATCATTCAAGAGTTCACACTTAGCTGATGATTGATAATAAAGCTTGTTTGGCATGCTATCCTGGGAGAGAGCCCTGAGTTTATGAGATCCTCGAGCCCTGGGCTCCCTCTCGTTTGCAGGGCAAGAGAGGAGTTTGAGCTCAGGTAGATCTCAATGAACTCCCCTGACTTATTTCTGGCTAATGACAGATATAGAATGGCTAAGGAGAGATGTATGCATGCTAAGAGCTTGGCTATGGTATCAATTTGGTATGTTCAATTTACTTATGTTGCGTGTTTTTGGATTGTGGGAGGAAACTGGGAGCACAGGGAGAACAAGCAAACTCCACACAAAAATGTCAACTGGTTTAGTAGAGACTTTAACCAGAGACATTCTTGCTGTGAAGCAACAGTGCTAATCACTGAGTTGCTGTGTCACTCATCTGGAAAGGAGGGCGAGTAGGGGTGGGTAGTGGGGGGATTCTTAAAGATGAAGATACTGAGATAAGAAAATTTTGGTTATTTATAGTGAGTTAGGAATCATCTGATTGGTGAATCAATCGTGAGCTGATGCGGGACCAGCTGTGATCAATCATAAGCATGCGATCCTCTACTGTAGAAATTAATTTATAAATAAACTTCACTTAGTGGTATTAGGAACAAAAGTTGTTTGCTGCATACTGCCCAGTAGCGTTCATTTTACCTAGAAATTGCAGTCAAATGTATTTTTTGATGTAGGCTGATGCACATTGTCCCAAAGAGCCCGTGTTGTTATATTTTATTATATTCCCTTAATATTTAATGTTCACAGATTAATAGTTTCTCCTCGCTATAATGAAAACCCACAGATGCAACATACAGACATGTGTACAGGATTTCTTTAAATAACCAGAGACATTTGCCTTGAGTTGGCTGTACAGTAACCAGAAGTCGAAAATATCTTTCCCACGGAAGTAAGAAACAGTGTTGTGACAGAAGGAAAGACAGAAAGCGTATGAGAAAGTCTTGAAAGTGGTGTTAATCCACAGCTGCGCTCTGACTGACTCTTATTTTCTGTCACATTATCCTTTAGGGCCAAAAAGCAAAAGTGTACATAGGGTACTAAGCACAAAAGTAACATTGTGTAGGAATAAAGCAAACATCATTCAATTAGATGGACTTTATGGATATTCTTTTGTTGTGGGCAGAGGGAGAGGGTGCCGCTCTCAAACTCCATTACTAAAACACTTCCTTCAAGCACTTATGACCTGAGGCATCAGCCACTCTGTAACATTATCCCTCATTAAAATGGCATACATGAGAGCATGCTGGGTGATATCTGTAAAATTGGAGCATTATGTCAATACAGAAATCACCACAGGGCAGCTTTGGCTGTTCCTTGTGCTACTACTGTAAAATATAGCCTCATCAAAATGTAGTGTGTGGTTTATAATAACCAAATGTCAAATGTGTTAAATTGTTGGATGCTTTGTTACGTATTGCAGTGGTGCGAATGAGATCATTGTGACGTATGCTATAAAACATTTATATTGATTACTATTATTATCTATTACTTTATTTTTATATTACTATATTTATTTATTTAACTTAAATAACCACTTGTTACAACTGAGGTATGCAAAAGAGAATCTCTGAATGCACAACTTGTCGAACCTTGAAGCAGATGGGCTGCAGCAGCAAAAGACCACACCGGGTGCCACTCCTGACAGCTAAGAACAGGAAACTGAGGCTACAATTCACACAGGCTCACCAAAATTGGACAATAGAAAATTGGAAAAACATTGCCTGGTCTGATGAGTCTCGATTTCTGCTGCGACATTCGGATGGTAGGGTCAGAATTTGGTGTCAACAACATGGAAGCATGGATCCATCCTGCCTTATATCAATGGTTCAGGCTGGTGGTGGTGGTGTAATGGTGTGGGGGATATTTTCTTAGCACATTTTGGGCCCATTACTACCAACTGAGCATTGTGTCAAAGCCACAGCCTACATGAGTATTGTTGCTGACCATGTCCATCCCTTTATGACCCATCTTCTGATGGCTACTTCCAGCAGGATAATGTGGCATGTCATAAAGCGTGAATCATCTCAGACTGGTTTCTTGAACATGACAGCGAGTTCACTGTACTCAAATGGCCTCCACAGTCACCAGAACCCAAACCAATAGAGCACCTTTGGGATGTGGTGGAACGGGAGATTCGGATCATGGATGTGCAGTCGACAAATCTGCAGCAACGGCGTGATGCTATCATGTCAATATGGAGCAAAATCTCTGAGGAATATTTCCAGTACCTTGTTGCATCTATGCCACGAAGGATTAAGGCAGTTCTGAAGGCAAAAGAGGGTCCAACCCAGTACTAGTAAGGTGTACCTAATAAAGTGGCCGGTGAGTGTATATATACATACCTTTTTGAAATTTCTTTATTAGGTGGGGTTTTATGTTTATGAGCTACCGAACTAAAAAAAAAAAAGTTGACAATAATTGACACCACACAAAAAAAATTTATGTCAATTAATTGAAGATTTTTTGTATTGTTATTCCAGAATATAAAACTGATTCTATTGTATATCTAATAAAATCAATGATTCTAATAAAACCCGATAACAATCCAATGAAATTGCAAAAATTATTAGAATACACAAAATTCATAACCGAAAGATTCAAAGAGAACACAGAGAGCACAAAATCAAGAAAAGTAGGGACAAAGGACAAGGTGGAGGGAGAATAAAAAGCATAAAATTGCATCAAATGTGTGGAGAGCGAGGGACAGTAATATATGGAGAGACAGGAGGAGAGAGGAAGAAAGGGGGGAAGTTCAGGATGAGACACAGGGGTGAAAAACCAGAGAGCCAAAAATCAGAAAATGAGATGGAAATTAAAAAAGAAAGCGGGTGAGGACCTCCTGAGAGTGCAGAGAGACAGAACACATCCAGAAAGAGAGAAAAAGAGAGAGAGAGTCATCTGAAAGGTAGATCACGAGGGTGCTCAAGTGATCAGTCTGGTCTTTGTGTTTTGGCTGGGAGCCAGTCAGCGGCTGTCTGAATAGAGGTAAATCATTTTGAGCCGGAGAGTAGCACGCTAAAAAATGATCGCTCGAGTCGGGCCGGGCTCAGCTAGGGATTGTCTCGCTCCCTCAGCAGACCCAGAGTGGAAATCCCCAGCCAGGCCCAAATAAATGAAGCAGTCAGAGCCTAAATGGAAAACGCTCTAATTAAAATGAAAAAAGCACAAGAAAATCCCCAAGAATTGGTGTGTTGGGAAATGCTGACTGTATGTTTATATTTGCATGTTAATCCGTTTATCCCTTTAACACAAAGTAATTGCGTGAACTTTTATATCGCATGGATTCAAAAGTGCAAATTTATACACCAGCTAGCTGTCTGAAAGTCTCAAATGTCCTTAAAACTTAATATCCAATAGTAAGCTTTGCAAACTTGCAAGCTTTGCAAACTTTGCATTTTCTCAAATAAACTTCACAAGGTGAATCATTTGATGATTTTTTTAAACAGCACTAAATGAGTTCCCATGCACTACTACAGTAACTAAACCAGAAGTGCTGCTCCTGGAGGGCCACTGCCTTAAAAAATTACAACTCCAACTCCAATTAAAAACAGCTGAACAAGTTAAAGTATTTAAACGTTTGTATTTTTAACTTCCAGGCAATTGTGCATGAAAACTGAACCTCCACGATGTATGTGTGCAGGACTGGACTCCTGGATAGCACACATACAGTGTGGAGATGTCTATTTGATGTTTGTGTTTGCATGATATTGCAAAGTAAGATATGATTAGCATCTTTGTTGATCCTGGAACATCATTCCTGTTTGAACATCCCTACCCCTGAATCTAACCCTAACTGTCAATTATTCCCAAAAGCAGAGGTAATAAATAGTTGGATAACAACAATGTAGAAGCACATAACTCTAACCGTAAGCCTAAAAATAACATACACCGTAAACTTATTCCTTAAAACTGATTAGCTGGTTGAAATGTGGTTTGAGATGTTGAATTAGGAACATGTCATACTTGGTGAAACCTTATTTTTACATCTAGAATTTATTAGAGCGTTTGCTCAAACGTCTATTGGACATCAATTTTCTAATGTTAAATAGACTTTTAGAATATGCCTTTAACCATTTTTACTCAGCGGGCTTTTAAAGATGTTTATCAGACATTTATTAAACACAGCAGATTTTTTCCAGACTAAACGACCTTCATTCATCCCTTTTCTTTTCAGCTTAGTCCCCTTATTAATCAGGGGTCGCCACAGCGGAATGAACCATCAACCACGTGAACACGAGGAGAACATGCAAACGTCACACACAAATGCCAACTGACCCAGCCGGGGCTTAAACCAGTGACCTTCTTGCTGTGAGGCGAAAGTGCTACACACTGAGCCACCGTGTTACCATAAGCAACCTTAAAAATAAATTTTTTAAATGATATATGTGCTATATGTCTTAAAGCAACTTACTGCTAGCCAGTTTTCTCATCTTCACTGGCCTCCCAGCATGTTCAGACTGCTCTTCTAGATGGTTTTCACTGGTCAGGCTGAAACATCAAGTAGACCAGGTAAGACCAGCCAACCAATTTCAGCCCTGCTCCCACAAGGCATTTACATCCATTTTTAGTGTGCTGATCTCAAGTGGTCTACAGTGGCACATTACCTTTTCCATCTTGTTTTAATGTGTTAAACGTGTTTTTTATAACAAGCTTTATAAGCAATCCAGGCTCATTCTGATTACGCACCCCTATATACATTATTAATGAGAGCAAAATATGTCCCAGGAGGTACGATTTTTTGCAGTTTTCGCGAATCTGCCTGAGGCCACTGTGTACTCATTTTGAGATCTCAAATTTCTCTCGCGAATGCCATTCGCACCTGCTCCTCTTGCGTAAATCCACCAGAGGCCGCTGTTGACTAAACCCTAAACCGTGAATAGTGTAAATAGTGTGACTAAGACATCAAGAATAAATTTAGTTAAGTCAAAAAACAGCCGCTATAGTTATGAAGTGACGTGCGTCTGTTCAATATAGCACAAGCTGTGAGTCACCTGACAGTGGCGAGTGGTGAGAGCAGCCGAATACATTTGAATATGTTTGTAGAAAAGGTCTTTTGTACAATGCATTGATATCGATATTAGGGATGCAACGATTAACCGATTTTACTATTAACTGCGCTTTAATTCGTTACGGTTAATTAATCGTAAAGGCTTCTCTAAGCCGCATTTCTGCATTTCTGTTCTGCCCCGCGAAACGAAACTGCTGAACAAAGTTTCGCCAAGTTGCCAACTGTGCGCTAGTTTAAAGTTCCGAGCTTGTCCACCGAAGCTAACACGCACACACACTGTAATAACTATAGCCGCGGGCTGTTCCCATATCACGTCTTTCCCGCGCGCAAGTTTGTTATGTCGTAAGAATATACGCCAATATGCGGGCGCAAGCGGAGCAACGCGCTCACGGCTTTGGGCGCACGCAGTAGAAGACATCTCATGCTGTATCGGTGAGAGTTGTGCTTAGCTTTCAGTGCAATGTAAACAAAAGACATGTTAGACGAACTATTAATAAAATGATTATGTATGTATGAATGCAGATGATAACAGTTAATCTAAATATTGGCGCTGACCTTCATAACAATTATTATTATATTATATTCTCCCTTTCCTCTCTATAAACACACACATAATTGTGTAGCCCTATAAGCACAGAAAAACCTACAGCATAAAAACTATTACTAATGAAAATGCCTTTTAAAGTTTTTTTTTTTTTAATATTAGTTAGGGATGTCCAGATCTAAATCTAGCTAATATAAAGCTTAAATTTACATTAGACGTGATAACTGTGAAACCCTGATTATTCTTCACACTATATAATCGTACAACCAAAATCTGTAATTGTTGCATCCATAATTGTTATGCAGTTCAAAAAACATCAGATATGAACGTATCTGAATGTAGAAGAAGCCTACTTAAGCACTGCACTGATTTTGTTGTGCTGTGAAATACAACATTTGAATGTTTGTTAAAAAAACTTATTGTACAATGCAGTGATATTATTTAGTTTCAAAATACAATATATTAACATTTTAATGTAGACAAATACAACATGGATGTCTAAAGGAGCAAAAATTCAACATACTGGCTCTTATATGCAGTTGTGTGATCATTTATATTGCAAGTCATGTCTCTCCGGCCCTTCGTTTGGGATGCTTTTCATGAACTGGCCCCCGTGACAAACTAATTGAATAGCCCTGCCCTAAACCCAACCAATAACTTTTTGAAAAGCACCTATTGACCCGCCTACTCCCTTCCCTAAACCCAACCACAATGTTTTTAAAACCAATCCAGAAAAAGATTTTTCCCACATATTTAGATTTTACCACATTCTCACCCTGTTGTTTACTTATTTATTTTATTTTTTGGCTTTTGTCTTACCTGCTTTCTGGAACTGTTGGAGTCAACTCTGCTCTGTATCTCAAGTCCCTCGACGTACATGGTGAGCTAACAGGACAAACTGGTAACAGCCGGAAGGCAGGTAAGCGGTCAGCTGGTTAGCGAGAAAAGCAACGCGTCATACCGCCTCGTAGCGTTCGTTTAAAAGACAAAATGCAGCCATACGTAGCTCTGGCTACATAATTCATGATCTCTAGAAATGTATATAGGGCTACATTTTCAGAATGAGCCTATGTTGTTTATAAGCTTCAGACAGGGTCAACTACATTTTAGACCACTTTATATTTATTTGGCATCAACCAAGTGTGACAATTGTCTGTACACAGCCATGTTGGACATTTCCCAGAACAATAATACATGTACAAGTGTCCAAATCCAAATGTCCATTGAATCATTAGGTAATCAAGTACAAACTTGCTCTTCTAAGAACATAGGGAATATATTGGAAAGGCATAAACTGTGCTAAAGTTAAAGAGAAAGCGCATCCAAAAGAAAAATTATCTTTTCATGTATCCTCACTCGTACACTCAAAAGAAGTAAATAATGGCAAAATTATTGCTTTAATTACAGCAAAACAAGGTCCTCTAGTTGCAGAGCATTTCTACAATCATGAGAAAGTCAGTCAAAGAAGGCCAAACCTCTCTATTTAGCAAACATTACTATTTATCAAGTGTTTGTTGTAGGTTTGTGGCCTACTGCGCATTCATTAGCGTGCTCGGCTAGCAGTTAGGTGCTAGCTCTACATTTCCTGCTTCCCGTGCTCATAAAACAGTCAAATAAAAATAAAAATAAAAGTACTAGCAAACAGATTCGCAAAGTCAAAGCAAGCAACCTCCAATAATACCAACAGCAAAGTGATTCTGTTTACAGTGCATGAAAAAAGGCAGCTAAAGCATTTTGAAGAGGGGAGGCGAACAAGAGAAAGAGAGAAGCATTGTTGTCGTTTCGCTGTTCCTAAATTACCCCCTCAATAGCATCCCTGAACAGACAGGATGTGCAGCTAATCCAAGCCTGGCTTGTTGTGGCTTAGCCTCGGTGGGAAGGCAGAACAGAAGCCATAAATGTGGCCAGGCTTCTCTTTTTTTGTTGTTATTTAATGAGTTTCAGCGTTCAATCCCGAGCCCCTGGGGTAAAGCTCTGGAAAGCCACGAAATGAAGATAGTAATGGGGTTGTCATGTTCTTTTTGAAGACGTTCTCTTTTTATTCATGAGAGGTGTAGCCTGGTAGCTCTTCCAGAGTTTGTTTAAAAGCACAGCGAGCTAACATTTAAGGAAGATCAATTCTATTTTAGGAGAAAAATGACAGATAACCAAGACTCGCGTCTCGCTCGCACACACTCTCTCTCTGCTTGTTTACAAAGATTACCATCAACTTTCATCTCAGCCGTGATACATCTCTCAACCTCTTTCCTATGCACCACTGGGATTTGTTCTACAGGTAGGCAACCCGCAGCATCAGGTTTCGCTAAAAGGGTGTTGCGGAAAAGGAATTTAATTACAGGACAAGTGCGTGGATAATCCTGTCTACACACGCAATGGCAAGTTAGGAAGGAGTCAGTGAAACTAGCTGACACTGCAAGGTCCGAGTAAACACCTGACATGCTCTTGACCAGCACCTTGAACTATGCTTGCGCGATTATGATGTTTCAGCTTTTTTAGACCTGAAACTAATTGTGTATAACTGACTATTACAAATTACGGTCGCTTTGCCCACTGGGTACAAACAGAGGCTTTTGCGACAGAGGGTGGCCAAGCCCTGCTGATATGGAAAGGAGACAACAAGAGCATCCTACCGCTCCAGCTCACCTCCATTAATCACTGTCTGGCGGGGAGGACACCTAACGCTTATTTATTTGCACTCTTTCACTCGGAGGCTATCACAACAAACAACCCCACTGGCTGTTGGGAATATTTGCGCATGATTAATCAGAAGAAGGCCTGGAACAACAGGGCAGGTGATGAAGAGAGGGTTAGAGAGAAAGAAGTGACCAGGGAAGGGTAGAGGACAGGAAAAACAGATGTGCTGGAAAGTGGAATTGGGGGCAAAGATTGACTGTTGGTTGTTATTGGTTAAGCTGACAGTACAGGAGCAATTAGGAGGAATTATAAGTTAAAAATGGGAGGTGGATGAAAATATATATGGAATTTACCTGATCGTGCACATAAATACGTTATATAAATATTAATTTCATGTCTATATTGATACGTTTTTAGAAATGAGACAGTAGAAAAAAATAAGAGTATACTGTAACAACGTTCTTGTAATGTAAATTTTATATATGAATATAACATTTGATGATGATAAAAATGTAACAAAGTCAACTGTTAATCTTTAAGCAGGAGACTGAATGAAACGAACATCCATCTATGCCACTTAGGTTGCATTCAAAACTGCAATAAATACGTCAATACTACTTATTGACTAATGATCACATTGTCATAGTCAGAAAGATGGATGTTGGTCCAACCATACAGAATGATATAGATTACATCCACTGGGATCAGACTAATGTCATTATTCAAATGGCTTCATATAACCACCAGTGTATGAGAAGATTACTACATTCAGTTGTGACCTTCACGCTGCAATATAATCATAACCATTGCAATGCGCAGAGATGTGCTGTTTGACAGAAGGAATCCTATCAGCCTATAACACGTGACACATTCTCACAGCTTGTATTGAGACAAAACCCAAGTATAGAAATCCTTAGGTTATAGCAATAACCCAAAGTATCTCTATTAATAAATGGCTTATGCATAAGCTTTTATGAGCGCCCTCTGGTGCTACTCTCAGAATTCAGGTTTATTGTACTAGCAACTTAATACTGAAATAGAGAAAGAGAAGGAGAGATAGTGCTAATGGGATTCTCAGCTCTTTGCAACAGGCTGTCTCACATGCTGGGTCATGAACTGATTACAGGCTGTAATCCACTCCATTTCAGACAATCTGCATGCAGAGTAGCTTTCAACAAATAAAAAAACAGTAGATAAACTCCCTCTCGGTCTCCCATTCCCATCCACCCCCTCTTTACCGCAAAACCTTCACAGCCTTAATGCACTGTGAAAACAACTTTACATCTCTAAAATAAACATTAATATACAGTTAACCTAAATGGATAAACTTTAGCCCATTGAGATTAGCTTTATAGGTTTGTCTGAACAGTTCTACAGGGTAGGTGCAGCAAAAACTGGGGAGTTAGCATGATTCTGTTAGCCACTTCTGTTAAACTGAATGTAGGCTAAGCTATATGATATAGGCTAACTCCGAATTGTTAGCTAACACAAATTTTAGAAACTATTTAACTTACTTTAATGTAATAAACAGTTAAAAAAAAGATGCTAACAGTCCTGTCTAGCAAAAAGCACATGTGGCAACACAGCCTTCACGTGTCATGAAAAATCTGAACAATAAACATCAATCTTCAATGAACCAAAGTGGAAAAAAGTCCAACTGGTAATTTTACAGACCATCTTTCTGGACGTTTTTGGCTAGGTTAAATTTTGGATCAAATTATGGCTAGTTAGCGTGGTCCGGTTAGTTGGTGAATGCTACGAGTAAGCACTAAATGGTTAGCATACAAACAGCTATCTTTCTTAAAACACTCCATTTCAGACAATCGGCATGCAGAGTAGCTTTCAACAAATAAAAATCAGTAGATAAACTCCCTCCCAGTTTCCCATCCACCCCCTTTTAACCACAAACCTTCACTACATTGATGCACTGTGAAAACAACTTTACATCTCTAAAATAAACAATAATATACAGATATGATATTAGCTAACACCGAATTGTTAGCTTACACAAATACCAGTAACCATTTAACTTGGTTAAATTAAATTAACAGATAAGAAGAGATGCTAACTAGCAAAAAGCACATGTCCCTGCTGAAAAAACTGCTTAAACCAGCCTAGGATGGTTGGCTGGTTTTAGCTGGTCGACCAGAGGGGTTTTGGTCATTTCCAGCCTGGTCTTAGCTGGTCAGGCTGGACAATCACCAGCTAAAAACCAGCTTGACCAGCCTGGTTTAAGCTGGACATAGCTGGTTTTGGCTGGTCAAGCTGGTTTTAGCTGGTCAACTCTCAGCCTGACCAGCTAAGACCAGGCTGGAAATGGCTGGAAACCAGCCTGGAAATGGTCAAAACCCCTCTAAAACAAGTCTGGTCAACCAGCTATAACCAGCCTAGGCTGGTTTAAGCTGTCTTTTTTCAGTAGGGTGGTAGACGCTGTTGCATAGACAACCTGGTCAGGCCATCGAATCAAGTCTAAGCTAACACTTGATGATTAGCTTACAAAACATAAGCTAAGATTTAAATCAGTTCAACATGGTTTAACACACATATTCCTGATACTCCAGCTATCATGGGACAGGAACAGGAATTAGCAAATAGCCTAGCAACAAAACCGAGAACCCTTGGGTGAAGATGGAAAACTTTAATTCACTGCACTGGGTAACAAATGACTATTGAAATTAATGTGAACGTTACCATATTCTTCAAATATTTGATGATGTCCTTGAAAGCATTATGTAGAGACTATGGCTTTTATAGTATCTTATCCTCCTCCTTTGACAATAAAAGTTTTTTCCCTTAATTTAAGCAGTAGCATGTGTATAATCAGTAGAGTGTGTTTGTAATGACAAGCAACAGGGATCTCATTAAGTAGTCTGGCATTTTGCTTGAGTTGCGGTAAAACATGCAACATGAATAAGTATGAACTGTGCACTTGGGTGGTATTGGGCTGGGAAATCAGGGGAAGGTTGAACACTAATTAGACATAACGCTGTTTTCAGATTATTATTTTTTTTTTGCTCAGGCTCAAAGCTTAACCGGCTGGATCGTGATGGGATTGCGAGCTGTGCTTTTGTTCCCTCCAGCCACAACAGAGGATATTCAGGCTTGATGACCTCATGGGAATTGTCAACTTCAACCACATCTGTGGTTTGTAAAGACAATAGGTAATAAACCTTTAAATGTATATCCCACTCAGTCTGGTAACACAATTAATAACCTTGCTTGATCTGATCGGTATTCCATAAATCCAGGCAAACCGGAGACCTCTTTAGAAGAGCCGCCGGTTCCCTCGTCTTCCTTATTTACTGTTTTCCCTTGTGAAATAGGTTTCAATTGTTATTTGGGGTTGGCTTTAATCAGCATACTTAAGAAGTGGAGGCTTTGAAATGACTAATAAGGTAGCGATTGTGACTTGTCTATCATGCATATTATGCAAAGTACAGTGCAAAAGCAATTACTGTATAAGTCCTTGTAACTGTAACACACCGTGGGAAGCCTAAAATGAGCCTCTATTATGTGGAGAATGCTTGCAAGTGTGCCTTTTCAGACAGTATACAAAATATCAACTATAATCTCAGTTTAGAAATGTCTAAAAAGTCTCACTTTTTAAAAACTTTGATCTATAAAACCCCCAATGCAGACACTTGGAATTTGACTGATCTGACAGCATTTATTTCCTCTATAGCATTGCAGCAAACATCAGCTCCATTGAGTTCATTGACATGAATCAGCAGATCCACCATGCCATTTGGGGGCTCGCTAATGCCTGCAGCTCTTCCTGTGGTGACTGTATGTGAGGGGGCTAGATAGCCTTCCTGACACAGCAGTTTTCACGCTTTTTCCCTGAGCTGTCACAGACCTCCACTGTAACAATGAAAAACACCAAGTTTTTGCTGCTAAAACATTCCTGTTTATTCAGAATAAAAGTTGTGGGGGGCTTTGCTACAACCAATTCGCATAACTGTCACCAACATATGTAAATGTCACCTCGGTCTCTAGCTCCTTTGTCCTGTTCCATGCGTTAAATCAAATTTTTACACCTTGTATTACTGAATCCCATTTCAGCAGACAAAAACAGCTATGCTTGATCAGTTCTGTTGGTTTTATGGTTGAATTTAGTTATACAATTTTCTGTTTGTAGGTTAATTTATGGCTCATTTCCACTGACCGGTACTGTACTGTATAGTACAGCACAGTCCAATAGTACTTCAGTATGGGCCACCCTAACAGTAGGTAGGTGTGGTGTATGGCAGAAAGTTGCAATCGACGTCACTTGATCAGCATAATGTTTGCGAGACAGTCATGATCAACATCATTCTTAAATGAAGAAGAAAGCCATAGAGGCCTTTCAGAATATGACGTATTTTTCCAATTCAAGTTGAAATGTAAATGAGCGGCAAGCACACACAGGAAGTGTTGCAACACACTTTTAAAAGTGACATGTGAACGACCTCGTAAACAATGGAGGACATAAGAAGATCCTGTTCTTGCTTTGTCACAAGAAAATGACAAGAAGATGATTGGTCAACTTTAATAATTGCAATATTGCTGATGGTGATGCATTTCGATTAGCGCAAGAAAGTACTCAAATCGTTTGTTACAACATTAAAACCCATCCCTGCAAAAATGAAACAAATGATGAGGGAGAAGTCGAAAATAGCGAAGTTTGCGGAGTGGGAAAATGTAAAGCAAGCTGACAGGGAAAATGACAAGGTCACTCGCTACATTAAAACCGCTGTCATGGAAAATGGAACAGATGTTCTTGGCTGGTGGAAGATGAACAAACAATCCTACCCAAAACTTGCAAAATTAGCCAGATTAGTACTATGCATCCCGGCCAACAGCAGCAGCAGTGAAAGGGTGTACAGTGCTGCTGGACACACCATCAGTGAGCGCAGGACCACGCTAAAGCCATCTATAGTAGATTCAATAAAGTTTCTCCACAAAAACACGTTTACAAAGCCTAATCTTGGTGAGTAAAGGATTTTCAAATTATAAGTATATATAAGTATTATATAAGTGTATATATATATATATATATATATATATATATATATATATATATATATATATATATATATATATATATATATATATATACTCTGTTTACATGATGCATTTATGATTTAATTTATATTTAGTTATTAATTAAATAATAACTAAATAATTAATTAAATATTATTTAATTAATATTTGAATAAAAAAAGAATGTCAACATTAGCTCTTTTTTTATTCAAATACCCATAATAATTTAGAATTTATTTTTATTTAATTTGTTAGGAAAGACCTATTTTTATTGGTGTGTTGGCCAATTTAAAGGCTAGTTGTAAGTATCTAGGCCTATTTAGAGTGCTAAGATGTTACGATGTTACAGAGGACTTATTTTAGTTTTTGTTCCAACTTCTAAGTAACCTATAGCCTACGTTTGTTATGAATAAGCTATGTTAAAACACGTAAACAAAAGAGCTGTTTGCATGTGCACATTTGAACAATGTCTGGCTGTAAACGGGTTTGGGCTTTTAAAAAGCTGTGAATCAAAATGTACTTGACGGGCTCGGGCTGAATTCTGTCAGACTCCGGTCCTGTCAGGCCTAACTTTTAAGGCCCGATTACAGCTCTAAGCTGTGCATTTAAAGATGATGCTTCCTGTATTGATGTTTGCCTTGTAGTATGCAATTCTCTGTAAACCAATGAGCATTGTGCTGTGTGTCTAACTCCACTATTTAGATACAATTCATTCATTTTCTTTTTGGTTTAGTCCCTTTATTAATCAGGGGTCACCACAGCGGAATGAACCGCCAACTTTTCCAGCATTTGTTTTATGCAGTGGATGCCCTTCCAGGAACAACCCATCACTGGGAAACACCCATACACTCTGATTCACACACATACACTATGGATATTTTAGCTTACCCAATTCACCTATACCACATGTCTTTGAGCTTGGGAAACCGAACCACCTGGAGGAAACCCACACGAACACGGGGAGAACATGCAAACTCCACACATAAATGCAAACTAACCCAGCCAAGACTCGAACCAGCGACCTTCTTGCTGTGAGGTGACAGCACTACCCACTGCGCTACCCACTGTAGTATTCATATTTCAATCAAATCACGGCAGAATTTGTTCACAAGAGGACTGGCATCTGTCTTTTTAGCGCTCTATGTGTGCTTATTTGGTGTACATCAAGGTTCAAATGGTTCAGCGCTCACACTTATCGAACTGAACCACAGTAACAGCAATCACACCAACGTTTGTTTTTCTTGATCAAAATGTAATGTAACATAATGTACATTACCATTCAAACGTGTTTCTGTTTATCAATTTTCAATGCATCCTTGCTTAATAAAAGAATTTGTTTCAAAATAACATTTTGAACTGACCACAATATGTATATATTTCATTGTACATTATAAAAAAAATAACCAAGCAGCTTCAACTAATTATTATTTAGTAGCTAGTTCCACAGATTCTTGATTTTACTTGATTGATTTTACTTCACTTGATTTATTTATTCATTTATTATCATAATCACCAGCGATCCAATCCTTCCAGATTGATGTGTCACTGAACTGGACTACAAATACCATCATGCACCTCACACACACACACCAGTTCCTGATTCTCCCTGACTACACAAACACACACACACACACAGCTGGTAACTCATCATAGACTGGTTAACTGGCTTTATATTCACCTCTCACACACACATATACTTTGCTGAGTCTCGTTATCATGTTAATCCTGTCTAGTCTTTTTGTGTTTTGATCCTTGCCTTGTTTTCCCTCTATTGATTCCTTGCCACCTGTACTGACCATTCGCCTGTTTTTGACTACATTCTTGGATTACCTTTATGCTCCTGTTTGCTACTTGTTTGACCATTGCCTGCTTGACGATTCCTAATAAAACTGCATGTGGCTCCCCAGTTCCGTTGTCAGCGTCCATTCCGTTACATTTATTTAGTTTAGTTATGTTTTAGTTGGTTCAATACATGACTCCAAGACATTGCCAATGTTGATGATTTGAAAATAATTCTTGATTTCACTTCTTATATATATTTTTGTGCTAAAATAATTAGTTTTTGTAACAAACCCAAGCAAGAACTTTAGTTTATCTTAGATATCTTCCAACATTTTATTAGTTGACGTTTTTAGAGTGAATAAGAAAACATGCCAATAGCAGGACAAACAAATCTTTCTCAGCTGTCAGATGTCAATACCAGGTGTAAATGGAGTCCAGATGTCCTGCCACTGCCCAGTCAACTAATATCTGAATGCTGTTGTATCAAATTACACTATTTCACCCCACGGAACCTTGACAATGTGCAAAAAACTGCTAATGATTTAATGAGAAGCATTGTCATCTAATTTCAGCAAATAAATCTCTGCCACTACACCTCTTTACACAGTAGGAACACATGGTTAACAGTGTAGAACAAATGCAGAAAGCTTCAAGACTGTGACATATGAGAGAGAACCCATTGTGATGCTAAAACGCTGACAGTACATTTGTTTCACAAGCGCTTCAAAGGTGAGTCTGCCTCCTTTCAGACAAAACAAAGAAGCTTTAGTGCTCTCTGTGTTTTCTCGAAGGTGATAATCACCCCGGTGAGAAGTGTTTGGGCTGAGAGACTCACAAAATGGGGGTTATTCACACAACCTGGGGGTGTGTACAAAAGCAGGAAGATGTGGAGGATAATGGAGAGAGTGGGTGAGAGACATTACATGGGACTGACATCTTGTAAAGGTGTGGGGGACAAGACACTGTCTTAACAAGCAAAGCATAACAAACCACTGTTATTCATTCTGTTTAATTAGAATAACAAACCACTGTTATTCATTCTGTTTAATTAGAATGTTATTCTGTTTAAATTTGTATTTCTATGTGGAAATGTGCCTGTATGTTTAAATTTTTGATATTGCAAATATACAACTTATGTTTGATGTTGTTACATTGGTTGTATCTATAGTCACTGTGGACAAATCATGAAACCTGTCATTTTCACCCTAAATATAAATTAAAATGAAGCTTTTAGTATAAATTGCATAGTTTTTTTTTTGTTTGTTTTTGTTTTATCACAAATTTCTACCAAGAATAATGCAATGACAAAAATAAAAAACTAAAAATGAAATAAGTAAAAACCACTGAAACTATAATTTAAGTTCCATTGTGATTTGGGGATAATAATTTTTGTCTAATCTTCATGAAAATAATGCAGTTTTGATGACTTTAACCCAGTCGAAACCATCAAATTTTAAGACAAATTAATATACTAGCACAATACACTTGCTTTTGGCTTCTTGCTTCACAGCAAGAAGGTTGCTGCTTCGAGCCTCGGCTGGGTCAGTTGGCGTTTCTGTGTGGAGTTTGCTCTCCCTGTTTTCCCTCCGGGTGCTCCGGTTTCCCCCACAGTCCAAAGATATGTGGTACAGGTAATTTGGGTAGGCTAAATTGTCCATAGTGTTTGAGTGTGAATGAGTGTGTACGGATGTTTCCCAGGAAGGGCATCTGCTGCGTAAAAACATGTGCTGGATAAGTTGGCGGTTCATTCCACTGTGGCGACCCCGGACTAATAAAGGGACTAAGCTGAAAAGAAAATAATGAATGAATACACTTGCTATTATTTCTGAATATTAATGTGACTCAAACCTATTAATATGAGATTCAATCTGTGTTTTGGTGAAGGGAATATGTCTAATTGTCATGAAAGTAATGCAGGTTTTTAATGACTTTAATGTAGTTTAATTCATGCAGTTTTAAGGTGAATTAATATGCTAATACAATACATTTGCTTTACTTCTGAATATGAATGTAACTCAAGCCTATTATTATGAGATTCACATCACAACACTAAATATGACAGACGAAGAAGGTACATTTAAAATCATAATATTATTCATATGTTTTGTTTTTATTGCTTTGATTAATTCTACCATACTTTTTTTGTAAAACACTTTGCATAGAAGTGACTGTCAAATGATGATAGATGAAGTATACAGTAAAACATGGGATAATTCTGTTTGTGAATCAGTCCATTTGGACACATCAATACTTCAGTCAGCAACACAAAATCCCTGAGGACAGGAAGTGGGCTTAGCTTGACTATATCCCTGGGGCTTCTATCCTGGAGTGATAGATCCATCAACACCTTCATCATCCTCCTAAAACCACACACCAGAACATCTCACGGCCCACTGCAGGCTCTTCACACCTGGTCATTCTGCCCCCAGTGGCCCCCTCCATTTCAGCCTCTACTCCTCGAGTACCAACCTCAGCCGCTCCACAGCCAAAACACACAAACAGCTCCTGTTTACACCTGAATTTAAGATGCCTTCTGGTTGATTTGAGCACAGATTGAGAAGTTAAAACACATTCCTGTTTTTATTTGATGTTTTAATCTGTTTGACGGAGCAAAATCAACACAATATGCTTGTGGAAATTAATTAGTTAACATAAAATCATGACCGCAATCACAAAAAACAATATTTTTTAGTTGTTGTGCGCTGAAAAGCACACCACACTCTCAGAAATAAAGGTACGGTAGCGGTTACTGGGGTGGTACCTATTCAAAAAGGTATACATTTGTACTTGAAGGGTTCAAATTGGTACCTCAAAAGTACAGTATATATTAATACCTACAAATTTTAAGAGGAACACTTTTGTACTTTTTAGGTACTAATAGGTACCCTTGAGGGATAAATATGGACCTTTTAGGTACAAATTTGTACCTTTTGCAAAGGTACCACCCCAGTGACAGCTTACGTACCTTTATTTCTGAGAGTGCAGAAGTCAACAATTGTGGACAAGTGTTTGGTTCTTCAAACCAAAAATCATGACTCCAGTCATCAAAGTTTTAATCTCCATCTGGACTCACAAAATGTTTAAGAATTAGGTCAGTTGCCACAAAGTAGGTGGCTTTTTGTGGCTTTAAAAAAAAACAATCTGATCAAATGCATTTTTATCTACCCCTGGGAGAATTTCCAAAATGGACAAGCTCAGATTGTTTTAGACCTCATTTACTAAGAGATTGTAAAGCGCTTCTTAATACCAGGTATAATAAGAGCTTTACAGGCAAACTCAAGCTTGACCATGTGTTTAGGAATAGAGACCACCAGCTGGAGGTTCAGCCAGGGTAAATACATGCTAAAACAACAAGGCACATCTCAAGCGAGCAATGTCAACAGAACAGATCCTACTGAGGCTAAAGTCATCAATCAAAGAGTTTGTTAAGGACAAAGTGCTGGTTTTAAACCAGTTTAAAACATTTTAATATTTAATAAAAAAGGGAAATAAATCTTTACGAAGCCTTCTTTTAGACTGTTTCATTGAATCATTTGAAAAACGATGAATTGATTCATTACTTAAAAGTATAGAAAGAACAGTAGAACTTCCTTTTACAGTCGCATTTCACTTGTTTATAATATGTAAGCCTGGATCACATAATCTTTTGTTGTATGTCTATATTTTTGGGATTAGTCAAAAATACATAGTATGGGTTAACATTTTAGATTTTTATTTTATGCCAAAAATCATTAGAATATGAAGTCAAATTTTGTGACACTTAGTAAATCATGTTCTGTAAATCTATAAAAAAAAAACTTTTGAATTAGTAACTTGGACAACTTTAAATGATATGTTTTTTTTTTCAATATGTAGATTGTTTTGAACCCTCAGATTCCAGATTGTATCTCGAGCCAAATATAATCCTCTCCTAACAAACCATACATCAACTAAAGCCTCATTTAATCTGCTTTCAGATACAAGTATAACTCTCCATTTCCATAACATTGACACTTGGTTTTGTGATCCAGGGTCACAAATGTGCTTATTATAATAATTACAATAACTGGTTCCAATGCTGAACCTACCCCCAAACATAACCCATGTAGTCATCTTATTCTGCACAGTACTTTCTGCAAATACTGCAAAATAAAAAAGCAACCCAAACTGTCAGTTCTCAATTTAAGCCAGCAACAGAACTCAATAAATATAGTGAAGATCAAACTTGCAATCTTAAAACACACGTTCCTCTGATAGGCTGACTTACTTCAGTTTCATGGTGCCGCTCCACTTACTTTCCTCCACAGTCCATGGTTTTCTCTCCCTCCAGCTGGGAGCACTGACTTGGGGCATTAGTCCGAGTCTGCCCACCATGAGTAGATATAAGTGTGGATTCGCCTCACTGCCTACCGCACATTGGTGTGTTTCCCACTATCAGCCTTGCCTGAAGTGCACCAGTTTCCCGACTCCTGACACACAGCTGTGCAGCAGGGCCCCGGCTCCGGCTCCGCTCCAGAGACCCGACCACTCAGCATTAATCTGTTTTCCCAATTTGTCCTTGTCAGGGATTAGTGCTGTCACTCAAAAAGCAGCCATCCACATGGATCAGTTGCCTGTTTCTTTCTCCTCTGTGTACTTTCTCTATCTCTCCATCTCTCTGCCCCTCCACTGTGTTTCTGGGTCTCTTTCTAGCTGTAATCCTCTGCTGTGATGTCATGGGTGGCACGTATGGAGCCGACGTTATCAGTTTAGCTGTTCGCAAGAACTCTCAACAACCCCTCTCTTCTCTTCCCCTCACCTCTTTACTCCACAATCAACCCTCCCCCAACCTCACCATCCCACTGGCTCCATCAGAGCCCTGCCCCCTTGTCCCACCCATCAGAAGGCCACCATCCACATTAGCATTGACCCAGCATGTGGGTGGAAAGGTGAAAGACAACCCCCTGTTTACAACTCTTAGGATGCTTTATCATTATTGCCCCTTTACAGCAGGAGAAGGAAGCACCTCTTCTCAACAATACGATTAACCTGATGCATTTATGTACCTAATTGACTTTAAATTAGAGCGCACGGTGAGAACTGAAGAATTAGGGGCAATAATGGGGTAAGTAGCCAAATACATCAACTGACCTTTTAAATATCCTGTTAAATATCTACTAACTTATGTGCAGTGGTTACTTCAAAGTGTTTTATTCTTTTGGTAAGTAAAGACTCTCAAAACAAATCAGTACTTCATATTATGGAAGATATTCATTCAATACTTTGTAGAAAGTTTCTTGACACATTGGCATCGTGATATATTGCGTTTCACAGGCTCATTGGCTGCATTAGCATGGGGTTGTTTTCCGATGGGATGAGCAGAAATTTGGCAATGGAACAATTTCATTATCGTGTTTAACCAGATGCTATAACGAGGAAGAAAATAATATATAGTTGAGGGAGGCAAAGGCTAAAAATATTGCAAACATTGGAACATAACACACAATATGGAAAGATCTGATGATGGACAAAACTTTGACTTTGTTTGGATAGAAAAGAGAATCAATTATATGTGAATTGTTTCACTTAAATGTACACAATGTGTGTAAAATGTGTTGTACAAATGTACAAAGCAATGTTAGCAGTATGACGCATGAGTGTGCCCCACACAGGTTTTTACATCTCGTTTATATACACTATGAACAGCAGCTATGCTAATTATTCTTTTTATTCTCTATTTCCACCTGGGGGTACTCATCCCGAGGCCCTCAGACTATGCAGCGCCACTGATGCGATCCAAGACCAGCGACGAGATGATCCCGAGGTTTTCATAATCCTGGACCAGGCCGCATCCTGAGCAGCTGCTGTGGTGGTCATGGAGAAGTGGAGAGCATGAGACTGATTCCTGTGACGCTCCAAGGACAGCCGAGTCTTCACTGAGGTCCAGCATTCTCCAGCTTCCGGCGCCTAGACTGCAGCTCTGCACAAGACGTTTGGCCATAGGAGAAATGGTCATGCCCAACTGAGCCTGGTTTCTCTCAAGGTTTTTTAAATTCTTCACTTTCGCCAATTGGTGAAGTTTTTTCCTCGCCGCTGTCACCACTGACTTGGATGGTTCGGGATCTGTAGAGCTGCGAATCAATGGAATTGCTCTTCAGTGTTTGGACTCTCAGTAGTGATTATTAAACCACACTGAACTGAGCTAAACTGAACTGAACTGAACTTAAACTCTGAAAACTGGACTGACACGGTTTCAATTTACTATAATCTTAAATGTGAAGCTGCTTTGACACAATCTACATTGTATAAGCGCTATACAAATAAAGGTGAATTAAATTAAATAAAAATTTGGATGTCACTCTTTATTAAAAACACTCCACTTTCTTTGAAAAAAAGGCTCATTTTACAACTTCCTAGAGTTAAAAGTTGAGTTTTACTGCGTTTCACCAGTTCACACTTACAGATATTTGACTGAATAGAATATGCATATTTGGTGTGCTGTCCAGGCGGGCTCTGAGCTTGGAAAGACACCCTAAAGCCTGGTTTATACTTTTGCGTCGAGCGATCGGTGTGACCCACAGCGCATACCTTGCACGTTGTCGTGCATTTACACTTCTGTGTGCTGTTTGTGTTGTTCTGCAATAACACTTCCGAAACGCTATCTGGCAGTAGGTATTTATATTCCTCTGTGAAGTGTTTTTGCTGGTGTTTTGTTTTATCTGAATGCTACCTTAATGTAGAAGTAGCTCAAACTCGCTCATTTTGAGGTGGAAACCAGGGGACATGCAACAACTTTAATCATGGTAATAACAAAACAAAACTTCCAAATTCCAAACTTAAAGACACTCGCTCCAATGGGTTTGCACGGCTCTCAGTCCCGCCCACACTCATCGGCGCTACCAAGTCGACCAATCACAGTGCTTGCGCTACACATCGTTGTGACCGTTACATTTTATGAGAGGTGGGTGTCAGCGACGGCCACGAAGAGGGCAATGCGTCCATGCGCAAGCTGCGCCGGAGCATACGCGTGCGCTTGACGCAGAAGTATAAATCAGCCTTAACTCGTGTTAATCCCCTTATCAAGATAGAGAGGGAGATAGTGTTCCGAGCACAGTGTCTAGCCTGGCTCCAGAATGCTCCCCCCTCAGATTTATGTAGGTATCGTGTTTAATAGTGTGGAGTTAGGGGGGTGGAGGGATGCTGAAGTCAAGAGAAAACAGAGGTATGACGTGTTTGTCTATTTATAGTGGATTGGTCTTAAGCTGATTGGATAATAGAATGATTGTCAATAATGAATTAGCTTAGTCAAAACTGATCGTTGCCAGATTGGGCGGTTGTGAATTTGATTGTGCAAGCCGGTGAAGGAAAGTTGTATCAAAATCCCCAGACAAATCATGTGCACGCGCTTCATGCAGTGTCTGCAGTTAAACTGTCAGCGGTTTATCATTAAACTTTTATCGATCATTTTTCCCGCAATTAAGAGCAAGAATGAACATAGAAGCATTGTCTGATTGACAAGCAGCACCTCAATGTGTTCAAAAGAATGACTACGTTTACATGGACATCAGTAATCAAATCATTTGCTTTAATCTAATTAAGAGAATAATAAGATTAAGGTGTTTACATGAGTTGCTTTTTAAGTGTTACTTTCATGATGCCATTTTATATGTTATAGCACATAATTAGATTAACGTCATTGCTTCACCGCGCTATCCTCATTTCCTCCAGAGTTTCATGTAATTTCGGGTGTTTTATTTTTAATTTGTCGACTTTAACTGTAGTTTGGCACTTTCGCTTTCATTCACGAACATTTCATGCACGCCCACCGTGACAAACGAGATATTGGATGCAACTATGAACTGCTGGAAGAGTTGTTTTAATGGAAGTTACCGCATGCTGAATGGAAGAAAAAAAAAATTCTGCATTTCATGATGCAGGTGTCTGTGGCCTGCACTGACTCGGTAGGTGCAAAGAGTGTCAATCAGCTGTGCGTGTGTGTGTGGACTACCCTGTCGCGAAAAGCGGCTTAAAGTCCCAATAGTTCGATTAAGGTGTTTACATGTATGTACTGCACTTTAATAATGCGACAAAAATCGGCATACTCCACATGTCTTAATTCGATTTCTCTTTTCGATTCGATTATGACCTTAATCTGATTAAATTAATCAAAAATTGCTGTTTACATGGTAGACTCTTAATCAGAGTATTGTCTTAATCGCATTAAAATCGAATTATTGGTGTCCATGTAAACGTAGTCAATGTAAAAAACACCAAATGAGACGAATTTATGTATTTACTGTACACCCTTATACCTGAATCCATGGAGCTGCTGTGGAAGCTGGAACTCATGTGTCCTGCTTCTGTTGTGTCAAGCAAGTCATTCCGTGAGTTGCCAAATGAATTCTTTTTAGCCTCACCAGATTAACTAGAGAGCACACTAGCTAATCGATATGCTTAAAACTAACAGACTCAAACTAACATCTAAATTAATTTATGTTAATTTCACAGGATATTTAATGCAAAGTATTTGTAAACTATTTCAATATCATCTTTAAACAAATACAATATATAAGCGAATAGGTAGTGTAATCTACAGAACAACAAGTGCAGTGTTGTGATGTGATCCAGTTATGTTGTAACTTTACTATGGTGGTTTTGTGTTGGCTGCTGTATGGTTAAAATGATGAAAGTTAAAGTAACTAGGCTAATTTCTGATTTAAATATTAAAAATAAGGGTGATGCGGTGGCGCAGTGGGTAGCATGTTCGCCTCAGAGCAAGAAGGTCGCCGGGTTGAGCCTCGGCTGGGTCAGTTGGCATTTCTGTGTGGAATTTGCATGTTCTCCCCGTGTTCGCATGGGTTTCCTCCGGGTGCTCCGGTTTCCCCCACAAGTCCAAAGACATGTGGTACAGGTGAATTGAGTAGGCTAAAAATTTGACCGTTGTGTATGAGTGTCAGTGTGAATGAGTGTGTATGGATGTTTCCCAGTGATGGGTTGCGGCTGGAAGGGCATCCGCTGCATAAAACATATGCTAGATAAGTTGGCGGTTCATTCCGCTGTGGCGATTGCAGATTAATAAAGGGACTAAGCCGAAAAGAAAATGAATGAATGAATATTCAAATTAAATAAAATATTAATCTAATATTTTTAGCGTTTTTATGTGCATTTGGGCGGGTTTTTGGACAGCTTTTGGAAAAAGTCAGCTATATCTGGCAACACTGTGTGCCTGAATATACAAGCTTCCAGCCATCAGAATTTGCACTGTATACACCTGGCTTTATCAGACCCTTTCATTTCTGATCTTGGAGTCTCTACTAACAAGCTGATGAGCAGAATCATGTGTGTTTGATTAGAACGAGTTCAAAAATGCCTCAAAAATGTTGGGAAAAGCAAGGTTAAAAACCTATTGAATGCTCCTTTAACAGGAGCCAGTGGTAGATTCGGTCACACTTTATTTTGATGGTCCATTTGTTGAATTTAAGGTACATTGCCTCCACATGCCAACTAATTCTCGTTATTATAAGTAGACTGTTAGGTTGGGGTTAGGGTTAGTGTAAGTTGACATGTACTTGCAAAGTTTTTAGTCAGTTAAATGTCTGTTTAGCAGCAGTATCAACAGATATTAAGCAGACAGTCTACTAATACTCAAATGGACCATCAAAGTAAAGTGTTACCGTACATTATTAGCACGTGAAATTATTTTGGACACAAAAATGTTAACAACGATTCCGTGAAAAAGAAATTAACTTTCAATTAACTTTTCAAAAGTTCAGATGTAGCACACAAAATGAATGTCATTTCATAGTTTATGCAGGCTAACACCTCCCTTACACTTTTATCTTCAGTTAGCAACTACGTTTATTCAAAGCACAGCATAAACATGCCATGAAATAACTTCTCTTTGTTTCTATGGTTACTCCTTAAGACCAAAGCAACCAGGCAATTTGGATATTTCCCCAACTCGTCTAGTGACCGTCTGGATGGTTGTATATGTGTAATTATAGTGGAATGTTTGCTCCAATCATAGTCATTACTGCTCAAGCTCACCTGGACAGCCAACTGAAAATGAGTGTTAGGCCATAAAATAAAACGCTTTACTGTGTGTCATGCTCAATGCCACTGCAAGTCCACATACCGCCAAACAGCTGTGCTTCCCAAATGCTGACCTACATACATGCACGTACAAGCATGTGTCTTCCATACACACACCTAAACTGGGAATGGAGTGGTCAGCTAATGAATTGTGTCAGGACGTCTAAACGGCACGTGAATAAGCATCACGTGTAGACAGAGAAAACAACGCTGCTTGCACAATAGGAAACGGCTTTGTCACATCACAATGCATCACTCATTTTGAGTGTAGACGGTTTGCATTGACAGTTATTAGCATGCTACAGCACAACACAGCATGCTATCAGTATGCAACAACAACTCTCTGGCAAGAGGCTTTATCACAAGTTCACAATGCAAAGCAATACATTTTGTACAGTTCAAGGCTTTTTTACAGTAAACTGTATGTGATCTTGTCTTCCACATTCTCAGTGATATGCTGCATATGTGAAATTATTGTAAAAAGTGTGTTCCATGCTGTACTGTAAGTAAATTAATCTTTTTTTTTGTCATTATACATTTAGTGTTGGGCGACGCGGTGGTGGAGTAGGTAGAGCTGCCGCCTCACAGCAAGAAGGTTACTAGGCTGCCTTCATTCCGCTGTGGCGACCCCAGATTAATGAATGAATGGACATTTAGTGTTTGTTACATTCAAAATAAATGTTTTTTACCCCCAATATTTAAAGTAGCTCTTTGTTTTGCTAAAATGCTTATTTAGCTAAGTAAAAAAAATGTTTGATTGCTTTAAAGGATAATCTGTTTTTACTGGTTAACAATACACTACATTTGCAGATAATTGTATTCATATTATCTTCTATGTGTGTTGTAAGCAGCCACAAATGATTTAAATCCCTTTTCTCATCTCTTTAGTCAGTGTTCGTGATTATCTAATGATAAAGAGGCATCTGAAGATAAAAGTATAATTAATTGTCTACAATTATAATTAATTGGTTCTACAATTTCCACCCAGGAGCAATAATATGCAGCCCTAAACGTTACATTTGTTATATGTATATATGTACATACTGTAAAAAACATCCCATAAAATTTATCATAAAAATAATTTCATATTAAAAATATAGTAAAAACGTATAAGAAATTTCTACATTTACATATATTCTACCTTTGTTAAACAAACAAAAAACATATAAAACAAAAAAAATCAAGTGTTTGACAACGTAGTCCCATGGACGTTTCTGGAGACCGTGACATACGTCCCAGGAGGTACGTATTTTTGCAGTTTTTGTTTTCGTGAATCCGCAAGAGGCCGCTGTGTGCACTTTTTCATATGTCAAATGTCTCTCACGAGTGCCATTTCCGCCCGCGCTGTTCTCGCAAAAACCCACCAGAGGCCGCTGTCAACCTACCGTCTGTCTGTCTGACTGAATGACTGAATGATTGACTGGGTGACTGGCCAATTGACTGACCCACCCTCCTCCTTCCCTAAACCCAACCAATTTTACTGATTGACCCGCCCACCCACATACTTCCCTAAACCCAACCAACGGTTTACAAAAGCCATCCAGAAAAAGAAAAGCCCTCATCTGATTTTTACCACGTTTTCGGATTTTACCACATTCTCACCCTGTTGTTCACTCGTTCATTTTATTTTTTTGGATTCTGTTTTTGTCCTACCTGATTTCTGGAACCGCTCTTCCCCGGACTCGAACCCGGTCGTCGTTGTCGTGGTCAACTCCTCTTTGCGTCTCAAGTCTGCCGACGTACACGACGAGCTAACTGGAAAAACTGGTTGCAGCGGGAAAGGCCTCCACACAGAGGTAAGCGGTCAGCCGGTAAGCGCCAAAAATGAAAAAAATTCGCTTAAAAAATGAAACGCAGCCATACGTACCTTCGGCTACATAATTTGCGATCTCCTGAAACGTCCATGGGACTAATTTCTAGGCGTGCTTTGGCTTGAGGCCGCAGGCAGAGCGCCTTAGCGTCCCACCAGTGAAGATATACAGCCATATCGCACTGCTACGAGTGTGCTATTGTGTTTATACAACAGTTCGACAGCATAATCATGTATATAAAAAAAAAATCAAACACGGAGTCTCAAAAACCCTTTTTGTAAGAGGAACTACTTTCTTCCGCCGTTCATACACATCTGCAGCTGACGTCAGAACAGCAGAAACCGTTGCCACAAACATCATTTAACACTAGTATTTGAATCATTCTCTAGCGTAGTATCTAAAATTCTGACAAAACAGGTGATTTTGCTCACATTTAAAGATTATAAGGCTGAACAGCATGAAATGCCATCAGTCTACAGAGATTTCCCAGTATTTCTCTGTTGCAATTGTTATTTCACAATAATTAACCACGGAAAAAGCCAAAGCAAAGCAAACACTACCAGACTGTTATGGTATAAATACAGCACTACAACATACAAAAACAAGAGATCAACTTAGAAAGTCACTTACCTGTTCTGTAATGATTTGAACAGCTGTAGTTTGAAACGTACACTGAAAAAATGCTGTTTTTCTCCCCTAAGGAATTATTATGCTGTCTCTGTTGCCATCTTGGGGTCAGCCATCTTTTCTCCGCTCAGTATGGCAGGCATGGCCCATGCACTGAATATCCGAAATTAGGTATATATTAAATAGGCACAATCCTTATAAACAAACTGCTTAGTTGCAATCTAAACAACTACATTCTCGCCTAAAAAGGCTCAAAAGTACATGATGTTGTCCAACAGCTACAATATTTGTCAAACTGTAGTCCTCTGCTTGCAACTTGTGTGGGTGGAGTAATACACAAGGGTGAAGAGGCTGTACAAATGCTGATATTACTTTAATATCTCACGGCTATCAGATTCAAGAATCAGACAGAAATGTTGTATATATATATATATATATATATATATATATATATATATATATATATATATATATATATATATATATATATATATATATATATATATATATATAGTTAGTAAATAATAGATAGTAGTGATAAAGGACAGCAAAACAGAAGTCCCAAACTGCCTCCAGAAACTGTTTTAGACATGTTAATATAGACATGTAAACAGCACATTGCATCATTATGTTGTTCATTCCCTCAAGTCAGTGTATCCAATTCACAGCAGGTTCCAGTTCGGCTGACAAAGAACTATCCAACCACATGCAGTGTCCATAGGTAACAGTGCCTATGTTACTAAGAACCAGCCTAATGATTCAAGGCTTCTGGAAGACTAACAAGGCATTCAGAAAATCCACCAATTAGACCACTCATCCAAACTGAAAGGCTTATTTGCCACTTTTTTCTTGAAAACCCATGACACACACACACCAAATCTTTTATCAGTCACTGCACATTCTATACCCATATAAAAAGTTGCTCTGATCTCTAGACAGGCAAATCTCTCAAACTCATTTTCTTTCTCTTTCTCTCTTCCTTTAGAGTAAATAGAGCATACGACCTTCTAAAACAGTCATATCCTTTTAATCAGTTCTACCTCAACTCCCAGCTAGCGAAGGCTCAGATGATTCACTCACATGACCCTGCGCACGATGCTCAGTTCAGGGTTGTTTTGAACCATTTCATCTCTCAGAGCACCGAGGTGGAATAACCAAGCACAGCAGACTGCTGAATGTGACAGCGCATCCTGAAGCTCTGGAAAGCTCTTTGGGCCCTCTGTCTGTATTCATTATAGAAGGCAGCTAGAATGTCAATACCCTAATCATATGCTCCATCACTCTGGAGCTTTCGCCAAGAATGGGGGTTAGGGAAAAGTCAACTTTTCAGCCATGCATCTACCCTTCGTCCGCTCCTCTATTTCCTCGCTAGACACCCAGTAATATTTATACAGCGCAGGCTGAATAAAAGAAAGCTAAATAAAGCAAAGATGCCTTACAAAAGGGCTGCGGCAATAAGATGGTTCTGTAATAATCCCCGATCAAATATCATGGTTCTTTGATTTACCTTGGAACTGACTGCCTTATTCATATGTCTCCAAAAAGTCTCTAATTCTATGGTAATACATTATAATAAAATAAAAGTTGACAGCATTAAAAACCAATTTTAATTGCACATATAGTGAGGCTCAAACTGTGTGGTTTTAGCCACAATTGGATCAAAAAGATTCCTATAATCGTATGCTAAAATCTGTAGACTTTGACGGCTGCTTTGACATGCTCACTGACCGCAGATTAAAACCCAATGCGATAAAATTCATCCTCTGATGGATTTTTTCAGTTACAGAAGACTTGTGAAAGTTTGCTGCTTCAACTTCAACTACAACGGCTGTCAAACCGAAATCCAGTAGGAACCCCGAATGACGCAATTAGCACAACAACTTCCAACCACCTCAGGAAAAATGCTGAACTTTTGACAGTTGACACTTATTGAGATATAGAGGCAAAAAGAGTGTTTGTATAGACATGCCGTTGCATGACAGGGCCAAAAGGAACTTTTGAGAGCTTGGAGAAAGATGGAAATACAAATTTTATATACAATACCATGTTCTTAAACATGGGGTAGAGTATATAGGGGATTTGCTTAAAGGTGTTGTACAATGCACTGATCTACATAATAGGAATGCAGCATAGATAAGTTAAACATTTCTACAGAAGAGCTTTTACATCCTAATCTATAACCACAGAAATTACCCCTAGAATGAAAAGCTCGGTTTTGACCATATTTGAAATGGTTGTGAACATGAATGAACTCCTCTCTGAAGTTCCACAGCAATGGGCTCTATGCACAGCTATTTTTTTTAAAGCCAACGATAAACTTCCGGTGAAAGATTAATTTGACTATTTACAGTTTCACAAAGTTGTTTTTACAGCATCGATGTTGTAATGTAATTACAATACATTCAGTTAAATAGACTTAAGCATTCATTTAGTTGTTCAAGTGTAAAACGAGATGAAAGACCGCTGTAACCACTAGCGCCGTCAGTAGAAACAAGCAAGAGCAGAAATTCCAATGAAAATACTGGGGTAAAATAAACTGTCATATTTTAGAGACGAGGGGGAAATGGAATTTAATGCAGTGCTTCTTGTCCGATCTGAGGCCCAATTCATATTGTATATCTAACAGGCTGTGATCTATTACTTATTTTTTAAAGAAATCAGACCTTAAATGTGACAATTTTGTAATGGAAGGCAGTTCACAGGAAGCCCTTGGGCTGCCTGGCTGAAAATGAAAAGTCTGCGTGCATATAACACATTAATATCAACCCTAATATGAACAGATATGTTTTATAAATTGTATTTGATCCTTTCACTCAAGAGAAATCAGTTTACATAAGTCTGTTGCTTCATTCGAAAATATACATAGCAAATTTTACAATGTACACGTTAAACTAATAAAAATATATATTTAAACAGACGTTATGCCTCTTCGGAGGGATGCTGAATAGATAAAATGTTGGTATATACATTTTGAGTGCATTTTCAGTCTCCCTGCTTCTCCCATTTTCAAAATAAGAGTCCCACATACACAGAGTGTTTAAAGGTCCAATGAAATTAAAATAAAGTTTTTTAGATGTTAGTATCAGTATTGTTAGCTTTTAAGATATCTATAAGCTAGTGTGCTCCAAAACAGTGACCAAATTCGTGTTTAGAAGATAAAAAAACACATAAAAACACGTAAAGCTTGTAGTTTGTCACTTTCGCCTAAATGGATCAACCTTTTTATTCACCTCATACTACAGTTTCTCTCCAAATCATAACCAATCAAATGCTCTCTAGTATCTGACATGCCCCACCCTCTTCAAGATGCTTCTCATTTGTTTTTCATTTAATGCACTTGAGTTCAACCAGTCTCAAAGCACTTCACGGGACCTTTAACACAAGCTTAGATCAAAATAAGGGTGGGACATTATTGTTGTAATCTCACTAGGAAATGTTGTGGCCAATCAAATGCAGCCTGAGACTTTCATATTAATGAAGCCATGTGCCATGTTAGAGTCTCTGTTTTTTTTTCCAATTGGCCTTTTTTTTTTAACCAGGATTTTATGGGATGTGCATGACAAAGAGGAAACAATGGTGTCTGAGGCTCATGGTATGTAATTGCCATGTATTGAATTGTACATCAACACAATTAGAACATTTTTGACTCTATACACCAACACAGTGGAATTGAAATGAAATGAAGATGTGCTTTAAATGCAGTCTGTCGGCTTTAATTTTAGGGTATTTACATCCAAATCAGGTAAACGCTGTAGTAATTACAACAGTAATTACAACTTGTTAAGGGTCCAAAAGTAATTAGATAGAATAATAATAATAATAAATCAAACTTTATGGAACACATAGACATCACCAGACGCTGGGTTTCATTCCTGGTGGTGCTCTGCCAGGCCTCTACTGCAACTGTCTTCAGTTCCTGCTTGTTCTTGGGGCATTTTCCCCTCAGTTTTGTCTTCAGCGAGTGAAATGGATGCTCAATTGGATTAATGTCAGGAAGATTCCACTTCTTTCCTTTCAAAAACTCTTTGGTTGCTTTAGCAATATGCTTCGAGTCATTGTCCATCTGCACTGTGAAGCACCATTCAATGAGTTATGAAGTATTTGGCTGAATATGAGCAGAAAATATTGACTAAAACACTTCAGAATTCATCCTGCTGCTTTTGTCAGCAGTCACATCATCAATAAATACAAGTGAACCAGTTCCACTGACAGCCATACATGCCCACGCCATGTCACTACTACCACCATGCTTCACTGCTAAGGATCATGAGCAGTTCCTTTCCTTCTCCATACTCTTCTCTTCCCATCACTCTGGTACAAGTTGATCTTGGTCTCATCTGTCCATAAGATGTTGTTCTAGCACTGTGAAGGCTTTTTTTAGAACTTTAATCTAGCCTTCTTGTTTTTGAGGCTCACCAATGGTTTACATTTTGTGGTGAACCCTCTGTATTCACTCTAATGTAGTCTTCTCTTGATTGTTGACTCTGACACACATACACCTTCCTCCTGGAGGGTGCTCTCGATCTGACAATCTGTTGTGAAGGGTGTTTTCTTCACCAGGGTCGTCCACCACAGTTGGTTCTGTGGTCTTCTGGGTGCTTTGGTGTTGCTGAGCTCACTGGTGTGTTTCTTCTTTTTAAGAATGTTCCAAACAGTTGTTTTGGCCACAACTAATGTTTTGGCTATCTCTATGATGGGTTTGTTCTGTTTTTTTCAGCCTAATGATGGCTTGCTTGACTGATAGTGACAGCTCTTTGGATCTCATCTTGAGAGTTGACAGTAACAGATTCCAAATGCAAATAGCACACTAGAAATGAACTCTGGACCTTTTATCTGCTTAATGCAATTGGGATAATGAGGGAATAACACACACCTGGCCATGGAACAGCTTAGAAGCCAATTATCCAATTACTTTTGGACCCTTAACAAGTGGGAGGCACATATACAAACTGTTGTAATTCCTACACCGTTCACCTGATTTGGATGTAAATACCCTCAAATTAAAGCTGACACTCTGCAGTCAAAGTACATCTTGTTTCAATTTAAATCCATTATGTTGGTGTATAGAGCCAAAAATGTTAGAATTATGTCGATGTTTAAATATTTTTGGACCTAACTGTATATCCATATTTTCATTCTATGGAACTTTTAAAGTTCTACTTTGTTTTGTATGACATCTTTTGACATTCATTGTATTTGCAATGATGATGCAAAACCTTGGATGAGTCTTTTTGTGTACATACATTTTTAATGTGTCTTAGTTGTTGTACATTGTATAACATTATGATTATTAAAACTGAGATATTAAGGTGTAACATACAATGTGTCTAGATCAGTACAACCACATTTAAAAGTGGTATAAGATGAATTATTCTTAAAATGATTTTTTTGGGGGTCAAATGGATCGAATCACAACAGCACTGAATGGATGACAGATTGACTTTGTCCCCCGTCGCTCTCCTCTCCTCTGTGCAACTCTAATTGCACTCTAATTAACATTTTACTTACAAGAGGATCCAGCCCCCTGCGTGTTGTACATGCAGGGTAAAGGCCCAATGCACACTACAGTAATAACTGCAGGTGTGGATGTTCACTAACAGCTCTTCATTTATATGCAGAAGTTTGATAATAACACCTTTAGAGGATGCCCTTCTCAAATCTGTTGACATGCCTCAAAGCAAGGTATCGCATTGGCACCTCTAATTATGCATTCTCCGATCAAGTCTAACATCTGTGAGGGGAAGGTGCATAAACGTCTTAGTATTTTATTTATTTTTGTGGTAGAGCAAAAGATGTTATTAAAGTTTTATGGTCTTGATTTAAAATTTAAAAAGCAATCTTTACACCTGTTTCACACCTGAAACAGTTTGTTATTGTTAATCCTGCATTAATCTGCATTTCATTAAGTTTTTTTTATCCTTTGGTTGATACTTCAATGACAGCTAAAGCATTAGTGTTTGTTTTTTATGTCTTCTGTTTAATGTCCTAATCTGTGAATTAGTATTTTAAGAAGGTTAACGTGTCCAAAATGATAACTGACCTTTTTTCTAATCATAACAATAAAATTCTTGGCAGAAATTTGTATTTGAGATGAAACAAAAGGTGGTACCCAAAACAATTTCCTACTTCTTCTGTTCATCCACCCAGGAGTTTAAATGAAGAGGTCAAAACAAATCTATTTTGTCTCTCCTTTCCTCATCTTTTGACATAGCAGCCTCCCTGCGCATCCGCTTTTTTGAGCTCAGCTCCAAAGAAAACAGGCGAGCAATTATAAATCAAACCTAAAAAATTAACCTTGTGCTACATGGGGTCACATCTGTCTGTTGTCTGTGAATGACCTGGAAGTGCTTGGGCAGGTGGCAACATCCCAAGCAGTGTTAAGAACTGGGTTGCCGTCATTCTCCACAAAGGGGGAGGTCCCTGAACACTCTTTAATGTCCCATGCTGTCACCAGGCTTCAGAAATATTTCAAATGTGTTTTCCAGGACCATTCCAGAAGCATTCCTGTCACCACACCTTTTCAAATACCAGTAAAACTCAGAAACTCTAATAGAACACTTGTATTCAGGGTCATATTTTTGTGCCATGATTAAATTTAGAGGTCTACTTCACTTATTGATTCAAATTTTCCTTATAATTTAATCACCTCATTGTTATCCAGGATGGATTTTGAGGGAAAAATGCAGTATTTTTCTATATATACTAAATTTATATAGTGCTTTGTGGTTTGAACTGTGGAGTAAATTTCTTACATACTAAATAATCTGTCATTTTATTAAAAAAAATACTAATTTATATTATATTATATTATATTATATTATATTATATTATATTATATTATATTATATTATATTATATTATATTTTATTATATTATATTACAAGGGGTCTGAAAGTAAACTAATCATTTTAGCACTGATCTAACAAACAATTTAAGTCCAAGCAACTTTAAGTGAATTTAATGTAGGGACAATGGGGGTGTCCAAATCCATTCCTGGAGGTTCTATGTCCTGCAGAGTTTAGCTTTGACTCTAATGAAACACATCTGATGCTAATCAAGGTCTTAAGACAGGCAAGTATGTTTGTCCTGATTGGAGCTAAAATCTTCTGAACGGTGCACTGTAAAAAAATCTTGCTGACTTAACTTTTTTATTCATTCATTCATTCATTCATTCATTCATTCATTTCATTTTCAATGAGCCCGGGTCGCAGGGGCAGCAGTCTTAAGAGAGGACCCCAGACTTCCCTCTACCCAGACACTTCCTCCAGCTCCTCCGGGGGAATCTCGAGGTGCTCCCAGGCCAGCCGAGAGACATAGTCCCTCCAGCGAGTCCTTAGTATCCCCGAGACCTCCTCCCGGTGGGACATTCCTGGAACACCTTTCCAAATAGGTGTCCAGGAGGCATCCAAAACAGATGCTCGAGCCACCTCAGCTGACTTCTCTTGATGTGGAGGAGCAGCGGCTCTACTCCGTGCTCCTCCCGGGTGACAGAGCTCCTCACTCTATCTATAAGGGCACACCCTGCCAGCCTTCGAAGGAAACTTATATTGGCCGTTTGTATCCAAGGTCTTGTCCTTTCGGTCATGACACAAAGCTCATGTTCTACTCAGCTGTCATCCAATCCATCCTCTGCACTTCAATCACCGTCTGGTTCAGCTCAGCTGCCAAAACTGACCTCCGTAGACTACAGCGAATAGTCCGGACTGCTGAACGAATCACTGGCACTACCCTTCCTACACTTCAAGAACTGTACTCTTCCAGAGTGAGTAAAAGGGCTCGCAAAATCACTCTGGATGCCTCGCACCCAGTACATTACCTGTTCAAACTGTTACCGTCTGGTCGGCGCTACAGAGCACCAAGTACAAAAACAGTCAGACACAGGAAAAGTTTCTTTTCTCAGGCCATCTACCTCATGAACAGTTAAATATTCTCCTACTATGCAATAAACGTGCAATACTTTCTCATACGCACTTGTACACAGCACCTTTTAACAATATACAATGCAATACTTTCTCCATTCTCATTGGTACACAGCACCTTATAACCTGTATATTTACAACATATCTGTACATACAATTCAACATCCAGATATTTTTGACTTACTGTATCTCTGTTTAATGTTTATCGCCTTTTTTCTTTTCTCATATTTAATTTTGTGTTGTCACTCGTCACTTTATGTATACTGGAAGCTTCTGTTGCCAAAACAAATTCCTTGTGTGTGTGAAGCACACTTGGCAATAAAACTGATTCTGATTCTGATTCTGATGACCATAGGTAAGAGTAGCCTTTCAGCTCAGCTCCTTCTTTACCACAATGGACCGATACATCAACTGCATTACTGCTACCACTGCACCAATCCGCCTGTCAGTCTCACATTCCATCCTTCCCTCACTCGTGAACAAAACCCCAAAACAATTGAACTCCTCCACCTGGGGTAAGGACTTTCCTCCAACCTGGAGATGAAAGTCCTTACCCCAGGTGAAGGAGTTCAAATTAACTTTTCGAGTCATCTCAACTTACATCAATCAAACTGACTATACATATTTAGTTAATGTTTGTATAACTTAAAATTTAACTTATTAAAATAAGTTCAAGCAACATAAAATAAAAATTGTTGTGTTGACTTTTTGTCATTATATTTTTATAGTGTGGCTATACTAGGGTTAGATGCCTTGGGCTGCACCCGCATGAAGCCAGAGCTTTCCCTATGCATTTTTTTTCCTTCAAAAATATCTGTATGCACAAAAAAAACCCTTGAAACTACCCAAAACAGCTTGCATGCCAGAACAGTATGTGGCACTATAATTTCTCCTACAAATCAAATGGAGAACACTTAAGGCACATAAAGCTTGCACGTTGTACATAAAATAACAAAAGATGAACATGTGCAGCACAAATACATGCAAGTAGTCCACCATTGTTGTTGTCTGTGTTATCGGTGACTTTCTGACTAGAGTCGAGACGTAGGCTGATGACATTGTTTCACAAAATATGGGTACTCGGTGTTAACATGAATATGCCAAAATGTAGTTTTCAGATTGATCCACTATAGCAGTGGTTCTCAACCACTGTGCCGCGGACCGGTACCAAGAAATGATTAATTATTTTTGTTTTATTTATTATCTGAGTCTGAAGGATCTATTATTTTAAAAAATCTTTTATTTTGAAAAATTACCTTTTTCTCTTCCTTACATCTCGGTCACTTGAGTGCCCAAATTTGACCCACAAACAGCAAAATGAGAAAGAAATAGATGCCTTTGGAAAGTTAATTCGTGAAGAGGAAAAGGCCCGCAAACTGGCAAGGAATAGATCGTGGGTTTGTCAACAAATCAGGTGAATCCACCATGTCTGTGCAAGAAGATCAACTACTGGAGATCACAAATGGCGTCGGTCTTTTAGGGGCCGTTTGCATATCGTGTCTATTCTGGAGTTCGCGCAAGTTCGTTATTTCCAATGAAGGCGACATCCTCGCGCCTTCCAGACTCACCAAGTTGAATGAATGCCACGGGCACACTGCAAGTCACAAGACAAGAACTGACCATTCAGCTTCAGCTTGTATGGAACATACACATTTCGGTAGACTAATTATTTCAGACAAACACAGTACAACCAAACACTGCAGTGCTTTGAAATTTTCTCCATAAATAAAACTTGTATCAGCCCACATAGCAAATGTTTTCTGGCCCAGCTCCGGGCAACACAATAACTTTTTCCTCGGCCCAAGTACCGCAAAGAATGACGGTCCTGAAGTGGCCCATAACTGGATTAAAGACAAAGGCCACACATGGGCCATAACCAGCCCAAATCTCAGCCAATTTTTTACCCTTAACTGGCCCTGAACTGTGCCAAAACAGGTTTATCATTAGTACTGATTCTCAGCTATAAGTTAACCATATCAACAACTCTTAAACCAGAAACCCCAAAAACTGAGCCATAACCCAGCCTAATGTTACCTAAACAATGTGAACGATCGCTTCACTAATCTGGGCCACACACCTCCCATCCACAACTGGCTCAAATGTAGTTTGCTGTCATGCATGCAGTGCCATCATTGCCATGCATGGCCCATATCCGGCTGACATTATGCATGCCAGTGCCAGCCACACACCAGCAGTGCCATAATAAGGCCACATTTGGGCCAAGTCCGTTTGCTATGTGGGAGAGTCTGTCTGTCAGCTTGTCATACTCTGAGAAAATGGTTGATGGTCACCTAGCAACCTACGAAACCACCGCCCCTATATGATACATATGTTTTGCATAAATAGCAAAACTCATCTCTGAGTGGATGGGGTCTCAATCAAGAAAGAATAGTTGTCACATCATGTGATCAACAGTGATCTATGGTAAATGAGTTTTCTTACCTGATGAAGAAGGATGCTGCAGCTGAGCTGGGATGTTCAGAGGATGAGGGTGCAGTCTGTCCAAACTGCACTGGACTTCTCTGTCTGGAGGGATTCACTCTGGATATGGTGTTGTCTGATGACAGTTCACTCTGTTCTGCTTGACCCACGAGGCCCAGTGCCTATAATGGGAAGAAAGAGGATAGAATCAGTAAATTACTTTCTCACACTGTTCCAAGAATCCTACGCCTAGGCCACGGAGGATCACACCTTGCTGAAGAAATAAACAGAGCAAGTCCTTACAAGGAGCAAGAGGCAAATTATGTTTCAAAGGTCACGTATAAAAAAAGAGGTAACAATTACTCAACTGCATTTATTATAAAGTACATAATTAGCCAACAGGGAGGAGCATTCATCCTTGTACTGAAGCCATGAATAGGGTTTCAATGGGTAGAGATTAAACTGGTTCACAGGAAATGTGTCTCTTAGACAGAACAACAGTGAGATGCAGAGGCGGTCAATTGAGACACAGGTCCACAAGGTCAAGGTGGATATAGGCATGTTTTTCTCTGCTCTCGAGCTCAGGAAACTTCTGTCAACGCCTCCAACGGAGTTCAAGAATCAGCTCTACATACGTACATTTGAAATGTTGTTACTTGAATGGAGTCAACGAGGGATTGCTTTTTTGCAGATAAAATAGTAAAATAAGACTGTAGACTCTAGCATTTGCAGCTTGGTAAACACCCATGCCCTGCAAGCCATTCATTCAGGGATGTTCTTATTATTTTACCAGAGACAGTCTTTGTCTCTGAGGCCTATGAGTAACTAAGTAGCTTAAACCCACAATCAATATGATCTGTCAAGTGTTTGTTTGCAAGTAGGCACTGTGCTAAAAGGCTCCAGGTAAGGTTGGGCCATTTCCCAGAGACGATCACGAGTTAACGTTGAGAAATAGACAACCCCGGTTTGAACGTGGCATGTCATCCATGTTGTGGTGATTGTGCATAATGGCTGGATTTGTGTTTGCTCTAGACTCATGTCTGGGAGCTAAAACAACACCAATTGCAATCTTTTCACGAAGCCTATGCCGTCCTGTGCGTGATGTGTCAACATAAATTCGAGAACTTTTTATATAACCAAGGTGACATATGAGCTCCATAAATCACAAAGGATTACTTGCATGAGACGAGTACAACTTGAAGCATACATTCTGAGATGTTCCTGCTCTGCACTTTGTTGAACTGACATTTGGTTGAATGATTATTGTTACTGTATTACTGTTGCACAAGCTTCAACTTCAACAATTCTGAACAAAGCAGGAGAAATGGGTTTGTTTATGAGTTATGTCTGTTTATTCAGATGCTTCTGGGTTGTGTTTATGTCTATAATTGCTTTCTATTTAAGGTTGAATTCGCTAATTGTTAAGTCTGTCAGTTATGTTGCGAAACTTGCAGAGGCATTGTTTGAACTGACAAATTTCATGACTTTTTGTTAGTTAGTTAGTTAGTTAGTTAGTTAGTTAGTTAGTTAGTTAGTTAGTTAGTTAGTTAGTTAGTTAGTTAGTTAGTTTGTTTGTTTGTTTGTTTGTTTGTTTGTTTGTTTTTCAAATGTCTGCCCAAAGCAATAGCTGTTTCTGTCATAGCTTTTTTACAGATTAGGTAGGATAAAGTTGATTTTGGTGCTCAGGTTTTCATTCATACATTAATTTTCCTTCGGCTTAGTCCCTTATTTATCAGGGGTCCCCACAGCAGAATGAACCACCAACTATTCCGGCATACGTTTTACACAGCGGATACCCTTCCAGCTGCAACCCAGCACTGGGAAACACCCATACACTCTTGCATTCACGCCAGTTTTTGTTTTACCCAATCAGTGTTAATTTCGTTGACTAAAATTTTTCGTCATAATTTTTTTCGTGACGAACAAGTTTCTACCGAAAACTAAATAAAAATTAAGTGATGATGAAGACAATCATTTGTGGAAAATATCCAACCAGAATTAATCTTGGTGTGTGATGCAAGATGCGCACACACACACACACACACACACACACACATTTGAAAAGTAATTGATCCACAGTAGACGCGGGATGCGATTACGTCATCATCCATAGGGTATCTGTCTGACTAAACTATGTATAATGAAATGGCAACAGCTAAGAGAAAAAGAAGATTCACGTTTGATGTCAAAACAAAAAGTCCGTAAACCATATGGGGAGGAACAAAACAACCAATCTAAAGCCAATTGGGAATCATCCTAAACTTCATGGTAAACTCGATCTTTTTTATTTACCCGAGTGTGTGCTTTTGCTTAACTGAAACGATGTAGCCTCTCGTTGACCTTTAGAGACGCCATTAGGTGGTACATTAAACATTATTACATCTGTAACATGATCATGGCATTCATTTTCGTGAAGAGTTGTTTCATTTTAGCTGCGGTTACAGTTTAGCTGGCCTGATCTAACTTGCACTAGGTTCACGTGCGCTGTTGGCGTCTGCCACTATCATCATGACAACAGCAATTTACAGTGTACCTCTGCCACAAAACAAAAACTGCTTCATTCAGGACGTCGTTCAGTGATGTTATTATTTCTTACTTTAAGAATGTAATGATACAGCAGTGTTATAATCTCCGCTTATCAGGGCATTGCATTCTAACGAAACTGCCTTGAAGTGAAGCACACTTTTATTTCTTCCGTACATTTTTGTTTTATAATTCCTCTATGTGACTTAACAGATCCATGGGACTGAGTGCACACTTTACAAGATAACACATTATCATTTGCCAGCCATATGCCATTACTCTACTTATTTACTCAGTGCTATACAGCTGAGCACCATGTACTGTAACACAATCTACTACAGTAAAGCTTGCTATAGACTGACATTGGCATTGCAAAGTGGAGTTAAAATAGTTTAAGCCCTTTTAAAGATTTAATTGCGTGAAACTGTTCAACAGACTGGTAAAAAAAAAAAAAGACTAGTTTACCACGGTAAAATAAAGGGTTTGCTGAATAATTGCAAAGTCCTAAATTAGTAGTCTACTGTTTTTGCTGACACATAATTTTACATATTACCTATGATATAAAAAAAAACTAAAAAAAAAAAATCTAATTTTTGGTCTTCTTTAAAAAAGCTATATTCCATATTTTAATTTGACTGTTTTATTTAATTTTAAGTTAGAATATTTTGTGTAAGTAAATATATACAATATTTAATTAAATTACACTTAAATTAAACCAAATATATTTTAGTCAACTAAATATAGAGTAGATTTAGTCGACTAAATTCTTATGAATGACTAAAACTAAAATGATTCAGAAGACTAAAATATGACTTAAACTAAAAAGGAATTTTAGTCAATAGACAATGACTAAAACTAAATCAAAATTTGCTGTCAAAGTTAACACTGTACCCAATTCACCTATAGTACTGTGGGGGAAACCGGAGCACGTGGTAGAGACCCAATAGGTTGTTTTCAATCACGTGGTTCTGGTGGCGTGCGAAATTCAGATGGAGGGAAGGAAGTAAAAAACTGAATGGGAAACAAAAGGGAGAGTCCGTATTTTTGTGATTTATACCATATTTCAAGGAAGATATAAATGGAAAATAAGCACATATGCATGATCCTTATATCATAAAGAGGACCATGTTTTCTACTGAACTAAAATATATTTGATTGTCATCGAGGCAGTAGATAGCTAAGCTATTACATGAAGAAATATAATAGTAGGCTAAGTACTATAGTGTTTTGAAGCATACTTGAATTAAACTGTCGTAGTAATTATATGGTTATCCAATTTATCCAATAGGCTACATTTTTATGATTATACACCATCACAATTTACATCACAACGTTACAGTATTTATTACAGTGTATCAGTTTACTATGCTACAGTATTCTGCAGCATTCATTAACAAAGAGTTGTATTATACATTATACACTTTATTATAGTGTGGTTCAAAAACATATTATAATTTACTATAGCTTTTTTCCATGCAGATAAGGTATCTTCCAGACATATACACGAAAAAAAAAACAGATGAAACCCCATAAAAGCGTGGATGCATAGTCTACATTATTATTATTATTATTATCATTATTATATATATTTTTAGTGGATGGTAAAAAGTGCTCCACAATAATAACCGTCTAGTTTTGCTCGCAATAGCATTTCTTTTTTTGTTCAGTCGATGATCTTACCATTAACAATCATTCACCGCTGCTGCGCATCTCGATGTTCACATTATGGTTGTTTATTTTTTGCCGAAACGCCAGTAAAGACTTAGATTATTTCAAAACAAGTTGGAGATTGCATTGCTGTAATTGCAGAGCAGGATGTGTTATTTATGTTCTTCTGGAATTTGTATAAGTGTGGTGGTGCTTGTATCTGATTTTTATATAACACATTACCATATAATACACATAGCTAGGCCTGTATATAATCTTTATTAGTGCTGTCAAATAAATTATCGCATTCAAAAAAAGCTTGTACACACGAATAAATTGAACTAATATTTATTACATACCGGCTTTTCTTCGGTTTTTAAGCCAGTTTCTTGAACTTTTCCCCCTTTATGAGCAAAAACTTTTGAAAGCCTATAAAAGCTGTCTGGCATTTCTTATTTTGGGTGATTTAAACAATTTTAATAACACAAAACATAAACATTTTTATGATCTGATAGCGATAGAAGAATCACTTCCTGCCCTCCATCTTGCTCGTCATCAATGATGTCATGTGAAAACAACCTATGCAAACGTGCAAACTCCACACAGAAATTCCAACTGACCTAGCCAGGACTCAAACCAGTGACCTTCTTGCTGTGTTGCAACAGTACTAACTACTGAGCCACGGTGCCACCCTATGCTCAGGTTTTCATTCATTCATTTATTCATTTTCTATTCAGCTTAGTCTCTTTATCAAGCTGGGGTCGCCACAGCGGAATGAACCGCCAACTTATCCAGCATATGTTTTATGCAGCGAATGCCCTTCTAGCTGCAACCAATCACTGAAACATCCACAAAATCATTCACACACATACACTACAGACAATTTAGCCTACCCAATTCACCTATACCGCATGTCTTTGGACTTGTGGGGGAAACCGGAGCACCCAGAGGAAACCCACACGAGCACGGAGAGAACATGCAAACTCCACACAGAAATGCCAACTGATCCAGCCAGGACTCGAACCAGTTACCTTCTTGCTGTGAGGCGACAGTGCTAACCAATAAGCCACCGTGCCACCCTATGCTCAGGTTTTTAAACCTGTAAATAATCAGAAAGAACTTAGATGAACTTGGCACTAATTCTTTCATCAGTGCAATAAATACATGCTGGATCTGTGACATGACAAAGTCATATCGCAATGCATGGCATTCTGGTTTCAGATGAGCCATGATAAATCAAAACAGCGTCACACTGACAGCGAATGGTGTCTATCTGGACAGAACGTAATCCTCCACATCCAGATAAAGGAGGAATGGGTGTCAGGTTTCACATCAACAGGATGTTTAAGGGGGCTGCGCAGCCGGAGCGAGACAGAATTTGGGACCCACAAACACAGACATTTGACACATTCACGCACACACACAAGCTGAAGCAGCTGTCAAAAAACCAACTATGGGTTTTTGAGGACTTAAGCCCTCCAGTCAAGCTGTTTTCATGAGTGTCAGACACAGAGCAAGAGGTACGCATGGTGTATCCCCAGGTCGGGTCATTAAAGTGCAGCTGCAGAGAGCTCCCAGCAGTCGATAAAATCAGGTATTCTCTTTATGCTACACCCTACACCCTGTCTGCACCCTCATCTCTACAACCCTAGTCCAGAAATCCAACTATTCACATCTCATTCCAAGTGTCTTTGCCTTGCTTTTTTTTTTAAAGGAGCAGCATAATTTCTCCCTCTCTGCCTCTCTGTCTCTCTCTCCTCTTTTCTCCGGCTCAGAGGGAGGTAGATCACAGTCTGTTCACGCTGCTTAAGGATTCCTGCTTTTGGGCTCCCAGTAGGCCAGTAGGTCATTGCAACCCATATGAAGCCCACGTGGAAAATCCCACCCCGCTATGCTCTAATAATTTTATCTGCCAGCTCGAGTAAAGAGCAATAAAGCTGACAGTAACATGCTCTCAAGACATGTTTGCTTTCTTTTTGAAAGGTGCTACTTGTCAGATTATAGTCAACTCTTTCCACACGATGCTTTAAGAAACAAACATTGTGCTTGTTGCAGTGTATACTGAGATTGTCTTTGTTGAAAATGATTAATGTGATTATGTTTTTGAATCTGACATTATGCTTACTGTAGGTGGCGCTTACACTAATGAATGCATAGGTTTTGTTATGGTTAAGCCTGGCGTTCAAACTACTCTGGCATCTTTCATTCATTCATTTTCTTTTCGGCTTAGTCCCTTTATTACAGTTTTTCTCAGTCGCTTTGGTCCATTTCCCACAACACTATTTACATTTGCACAACAGTTCAAGCATTTCTCAAAACAATTAGTCATTTGTGCACATCATAGTAGCAGTTTCTCATTCCTTCCAACTAATTGCAAATGCTTTTGGACATGCATCAATTGCTTTCATACAACTCTCTGCTGCTTGTAACATTATCATTAGCTTATGTCATGTCAGTCAAAATTAACTAAACTTGTGAATGCTGAATAGTCATTCCATATAAAACTAATAGTCCTCATTTCATTACTTGAGTCATCACATACAAAAATGTTGAACTAGTTGTCAAAATCTGTCAAGCTAATTTTATTTAAAAAATAAAAAATTTCTTGAAAATGTTTTCTAAATTGTACAATTTCATGAGTGATTTACAGACCTGTGTATGTTGTAGGTTCAGTTTCAATATATACTGCAATATTGTTTACAGTTGTGCACAGCTCTATCCAAAGGAATTTTATGTTTGTTGTAAATAAGGGTGTGGTTATTCTTTTGCACAATGCTGTGAATAAATTAGAATTGCAAAGATCATATGCAGTAAAAACGTCAAACATAAATATTCAGTGTCTTGTACTCAGATATCTCACTAAATGCAGTGATGTCTAACTTTGCTGTAGCTTTCAAATGGCTCTGCAAATAGTATATAGTGCTGTCTTGGGCATTTCAGGAAGTGTCACCAAAATCTGATTTTTTTGTCCAGATTTCCAGAGTAAAGTGTCATAGTGAAAACATGCTTGCTTTTGAGGAATGAGCTCTCCATTTTGAGCAAGAGACGCACTTTTGCAGGTTATCCACTAGGTTTTGCAGTTTGTACTAATTGTTTTGAGAAATGCATGAACTGTTGTGCTAATGTAAACAGTGTTGTGAGAAATCCTCTAAAGCGACTGAGAAAAACTGTAATCTGGGGTACCTAATTCACCTAGCGCATGTCTTTGGACTTGTAGGGGAAACCGGAGCACCCAGAGGAAAACCACGCGAACATGAGGAGAACATGCAAACTTCACACAGAAATGCCAACTGACCCAGCCAAGGCTTGAACCAGCGACCTTCTTTCTGTGAGGTGACATCGCTACCCACCGCCCCCTCATAAGTATGGCTAACCACACAACTTTCTGAATGGTTTTCTGGACTATTGCATGTAGTTGCCTAATTAGTTGTTAATAAATAACATAATTTTCATTTTTGGGAGGTGACATGGTGGCTCAGTGGTTAGCACTGTTACTTCACAGCAAGAAGGTCGCTAGTTCGAGTCCCGGCCAGGCCAGTTGGCATTTCTGTGTGGAGTTTGCATGTTCTCCCTGTGTTGGCATGGGTTTCCTCCAGGTTCTCTGTTTTCCCCCACAGTCCAAAGACATGCGATATAGGTGAACTGAATAAACTAAATTGGCCAAGTATATGAGTGTGTGTAACTGCAAGAGTGTGTGGGTGTTTCCCAGTACTGGGTTGCAGTTCAAAGGGCATCCGCTGTGTAAAAAATATACTGGAATAGTCGCCACATTCCACTGTGGTGACCTCTGATATAGACCATTTCAATATGGTAATGTCATTGGCCCTTGAACATTTCCTGCTTGTTATCATACTATATCATAACTTTAACAAGAGGTAATTCAATCATAATTTCACGTTAAAACAGCTATCATAACAGTATTTATCAATATGTGGACCTTTTTGGATTTTTGGAAGCTATGGAAATTAAAAATGTAAAACAGGAAATACGTTAGGACCATTATTATTGTTTACATTCCTCAAAATGGTCCATATAAGGGACTAAGCCAAAGAAGAATGAATGAATGAATTTTCATTTTTTGGTGGACTAAATATGAATCACAGGTTGGACACAGGACATCTGGCAACTAGATATTTTAGTAATGAAAATTATTTGACTTTTGACCCTTGTTTTGTTTAGTTACTGTATTCTCTGCAGAAAGCAAGTGTAAGTCACACCAAATCAAAAGTTTTGTTTCTACACTGTGAGTATTGAACAGTTGACCACCAATTACATTAAAGCAACAGGGCGACGCAGTGGCGCAGTAGGTAGTGCTGTCGCCTCACAGCAAGAAGGTCGCTGGTTGGAGCCTCGGCTGGGTCAGTTGGCGTTTCTGTGTGGAGTTTGCATGTTCTCCCTGCGCGTGCGTGGGTTTCCTCCGGTGGGTTTCCCCCACTGTCCAAAGACATGTGGTACAGGTGAATTGAGTAGGCTAAATTGTCTGTAGTGTACGATTGTGAATGAGTGTGTATGGATGTTTCCCAGAGATGGGTTGCAGCTGGAAGGGCATCCGCAGCGTAAAACATGTGCTGAATAAGTTGGCGATTCATTCCGCTGTGGCGACCCTGGATTAATAAAGGGACTTAGCCGAAAAGAAAATGAATGAATGAATTAAAGCAACAACTGTATAAAATCTAGTGATAATGATATTTGTTTTTGAATTCTGCCCCTCACCAAAAAAAAGTAGGTTCTTTTTCATGTGATAAAAAAATCCATCATTCCAACAAACATTCGCAAACTGCGTCGCAAACTGTGTCGCAAACTTGTGCACTTGCAACTACACGTCTGGAGCTGTAGTTAGAAACATAGTTCCTGGCTGTGTTCTATTCCCACTTTTCCCCCCTCTGTCCTATTCTTTTAGAAGTCATCTCTCTTAGGTGTAATTTGCTTTCAAAGTATTTTTACAGTTCAGTTTTAGCGATCTTCATGTTTACAATTGTGCTCCCTTCACAGTGCACGTTGAAAACATTTCTGTCATTTTGAACACAGCCTCATGACAAAAGCTATAGGTAACCTTATTTATTTAAAAGCGGAATTTACGTTACATCTCCAAAGCTTGTGAAAACAAAAAAACATAGCATACATTAATACATTTAATTTATAGTAGGATATGTATTAAGTATCTGTACTGTATATGACCTGTTGGTTAGAACATTTCTGCAGTGTTTTGCATGTGTCAAATTGTAAAAGTAGACTTTAAAAAATTTGAAATAAATAAACAATATCCTACTTTAATAATAATAATAATAATAATAATAATAATCATCATCATCATCATCATCATCATCATTAATATTATTAATAATATTATTAAAGTAGGATTTTTTTTCCCTAATAAGTAATAAATATTAAATTTCATTTTTTAATAATTATTATTTATATGATTTATATATGATATTAGAGTATGTGTTAGCTTTTGTAAGTGATTTTATTGTTTTAGAATAGAATATGTAATGTTCTCAATAATATTTGTAAAGGAAACACAGGCCCTATATGTGCCGTTTACATATATTTCAATTAATATGAAAAACGAGTGCATGTTTTTACCAAAACTAATATTGGAATTTATTTTAAATGCATGTGCGTGTAAAACAATATAATTTGCACAAAGAAATAATGGGGTTCTTCTCTAAAGAAGTTGTTACTCCACCCCATTTAGAGCATTATTATGGGCGATTTACATTATAACTAACGTGGTTCAAACCATGGATCTGTGACAGAGAAACTACGGGTTTTGGGAAACACTCGTCACTACAACGTTTTTTTTCCCAAATGATGCATCGTACTATGATAGTTCAGCCGCGAGTTAGGTCGTTGTTTGGGAAACTCACCCCAGGGCGGTTAGAGGCACGTTTCCCCTCATATAACCACCCCCCCACCCCACCGCGCTCTTTACTTTGTTCTGCAACACTATTCCCGACCGTCCCGCTCTTCACTTGCGTAAAGGCGGTATGAGCACCCTGTGGGCAGCCCGGTCATCATTTTCGTAGAGCACCGATACTACTGTGACGGTTGGGTTTAAGGTAGAGGGAGGTGTAGGAGATCGTCCATTATGTAGTGGACCTAGTCCAGTACATCATCAACCTGCGGCCTGCAGCGAGGACTGTCTCAAATGAACCGCAAACTTATCCAGCATATGTTTAATGCAGCAGAGACCCTTTCAGCCACAACCCAGTACTGGGAAACACCAACACACTCTCACATTCACACACTCATACATGGCCAATTTAATTCATCCAATTCACCTATAGTGCATATCTTTGGCACCCGAACAAGTGGAGAACATGCAAACTACACCCAGAAATGCCAACTGGCCCAGCTGGGACTCGAACCAGTGACCTTCTTGCTGTGAGGCAACAGTCCTAACCACTGACCCACTCATTTTCAAACAAGTTTTAGTATTTATGTTGGTAATTCAAAGAACTTAAAAGGATTATAATTGTATTAAAGGAATAGTTTCCTTTAATACCATTTTAACCACCCCTTAGTACATTTTCAAGCATTCGTCTGAATCTGAACTTGACATCTTTCAACTTCTTTATCTTATTGTGATGTTGAACGCCCTGAACTCTTCATCAAAGTGCTTCTTGCCATTTGATGTTTCACTTCTCACTTTTCAGGAACACCTGCTCCAAAAGTTCTGATGTGCTTTTACAGCACGGGTATAAAAATCGACTTCACAGAACGCAAGGCCCCTCCGAAGGTTTCCTGTCAGAATCAGTCCATCTCAATGGCTTTGTCTCCACCTCTTTTCTCCTGCTGCTTGTCATTTCTCCACACAGAAATCAGACGAGTTAAAGCTCTTTGCTCAAGGCTCTGCTAAATCCCAGTGCACTGCATGCATTATTGTCATCCCTCCAATCTAATGAAAGGAAGAAGCCTTTCCAAATTATACAAGGCACATCTTTGAACCAGCGGAAAGCATATAGAGCTCTGTTCACAAGAGCAAGTTGTGTGTTTGGGTGAGTACCACAAGGCAGACAGCTTCTGTTGGTTTTTCAAGACATACTGGGCCAGCAGTTGGTCAAATGTTTTATTTCTTTATCCAAGGCTTTCTGCTTTGTTTGTTCACAAGCACACGCTGGCTGCTAAAAGCATCAGTGGCAGCTCGCTTGCTGGAATAAAGCACTTGTTGACTAGCACAAAAAGGAAAAGCGCAGACATCACTATTGTTAACCTTTCTTCATCAATAGCGGTAACTGATGGCAGAACAAAGAGGCTCTTTCAGAGGCAATTGCAAAAGACTGTAAAAGCAACATCAATAGAGCAAAAAGAAGTGATGTGTATTATAGATAACGCTCGAATGCAAGGGATAGTTCAGCTGACCACCTGTTTTGTTTTTGTTTCGTTTAGTTTAACATGCTGAAGCTGTACACTTAGACATGAGCAGTCCTCTGTGGAATGTAGCAGTTCAGTCAATAAAATGCAGGAGTAATAAAATGAACTCCTCAAACTGTCACTCTGCCAAACCTGCATTCTGGTGATTGTTCAATATACTGTATGACTGAGAGCAATATATCAGCCACATGATTAATCAAAATGTACTTAGCCCTTATGAAATTACTGTCATCAATCGATAATAGTTTTAATAGTTACACTTTGGGTGTATGGCCATACACAATAAATGCGCTATATAAAATACACATTACATTACATTACATATTTTGTCTTTTGCGCATGTAAGTTCATTGTTGTTCATTATTATGTGCGCGTGCACATTTCCAATAGAGCGTGCAAATAGGAAGCTACGTGCATCATTTTCCAGGCGCTCTTAAATGAAAACATATAAACTTTTAGAATGCTGCGAGTGCACCACAAGTCATGTGACTAGAGCTAACCAATCAGCTTTACACTTTGTATACAATACATACATTTCAGTTATAACGGTAAATTGGTTGCCTCAAACACAGAGCACTCAAATACTGAAGTGCTTTTTAATTTTCTTCATTAATAAAACTTGTATCAGAGCTGCAGCAATGATTTGTCAGCTTGTCATCCTCTAAGAAAACGATGCCAGGAGAGGGAGAGCGCAAAGCACGTTGAAAATGCGATGTGTTTTTTCACACACTTTTCATGTGCTTTGACATGTGATTTGAGACCCTTAGGCCCAATCCCAATTCTACCCTTTAGCCCTTCCCCTTACCTTATCCGAATCTCTTTAGCTTGAAGGTGTAGGGCTAAGGGGAGGGTTAGATAGCCTTTCGACGGGAGATTGTTCAGGACCACACTCAACCAAGGGGTAAGAAAATTTCCCGGAATACACCAGCTACAACAACAACATGGCAGCACCCGGAAGTAAGGAGATGCACAAATGAGTATTTTTGTCATTATTACAAATGTTTACAACCAACGAGCATATGTTTTAATATATTCATAACCCTGTTCGTGTTTTACCGTCATGCTTTTAAAAAAAATTATAATAAATTGCTAAAAAAAAAACTGCTAAATTTCGCAATATATAATCCATAATAATAACTCCTGTATAGCAGTCCCACATTATTCTGACACTCGATGACACTCAAATACTCTGTCAGAAAAGTCTAGTGGCTGAGAATGACCTTTTTACAGAGTCAGCTATAATGTTAATGTTTTTTCGTGTGTTTACGTAGATGAATATGGCCACTGTGTAAATGCACATTATATAGTTATAACATAATATATGCCTACAGTGATTTCCTGAAGATAAATACCAAAAAATAACACAGCTGGAATAACTACAGCAGTCGCGATCGTCTGATCTCATGTGAAGCAAGAGCTCACGATGACATATGATGACGTGTGCGGGTGCTGTAGTGGTGTCCCATTTTTTAGGGGTAAATTAAGGGATTGGGCCTTACTCTGCTCATTACAAGTGAAAATGTCTTGGTTCTGAATACCGAAAAATCTTGACAAAAATATTGACAAAAATTACAAGCAAAAAAACCTCCAAGTGTGCAAAAGTATTTACCCACTATTTTTCAAAACTGTAAATATATATTCAAGCATTCGGCAGAGGCTTTGGAATATGATTTACCATTGCATGTATTCTCTGGGATTGGACTCATCATTGCTATGCTACTGAAAACCAAACTCTACTGAGTTAAACGATTTATGCATTTCAGCAATGATGAAAGAGCACAATGCATTAAGTCTTACTTGTGTTAGAGGAACTATTTTAGTAACAATAAAGTTTTTATTAACAATTTAGAGTATTTAAAATCTCCATAGATACAAAGAAAATTATAAATATCTGAATTACTATTATAAATACTATTATTGATTATTATAAACTTTTATAAACTGGACTGACACAGTTTCAGTTTCAATTTACTAGAACTTCTATGTTAAGCTGCTTTTACACAATCTACATTGTAAAAGCGCTAGAGAAATAAAGATTAATTGAATTGAATATTAATAGATTCACTATTTTAGTAAACAATTTAATTTAATAACAAGCTATTCAAAAAAAAAATAAGAAATGTGTTGTTTAAACTCATTATTAAACTCATAAATTGGCCATAGTGTATGTGTGGGTGTGAATGCAAGAGTGTATGGGTGTTTCCCAGTGATGGGTAAAACATGCTGGATAAGTTGGCGGTTCATTCTGCTGGCGACCCCTGATTAATAAAGGAACTAAGCCGAAAATAAAATGAATGAATGAATACTGTTAATGATTATTATTGAGTTCACTATTTTAGTAAACACACTTAAAAGTTGTATTTCTTTAAAAAAGTGACAATTGATCTATAGATTTGTATAAGTTGGAAGACATGCTGTTTTAGGAAATTATTGCAAAAGATTTGCTACCGGGTTTGGCTGAGGCAGGAAGTTGTTGACGCGTGAGATGCTCCACATGCCTTCCAGATACTGCTGCGCTTGAATGGTGACTGAGCTGATGGTTCCCGCCAGTGGTCTTCCAGCCATGGTCACCTGAACGCTGGGTTTCAAAGCCGAAACGCTGGAGGACGAGCTCTGAGACCAGCCTAGCTCCCGCTGACGCTCGCCTACAGGCAGGATGCTGTGCGCTGGGTGAGGGATCCTGGATTTGGTGGGTCTGGACGAGACAGTGACCATGCTGTGAGTCGTCAGCCTGGCTGGATGTCCGGGAAAGGTGCTGGATGGCAGAGATGGCATGTCGGGACCAGGGTACAGATCTTGGAGAGTCTGAAGCGCTTGTTGTTTCAGCTGCTGTGCTGATGAGCCACACGCCGGACACCTCGTGCCTTCATGTCCACCTTTCAGGAGCCAGTCGGGGACCTGCAGTTGGTCGATGATGAAGGAAGCAAATCCAGGGTCCTGCAGGGAGTCAAAAGAAGAGAAAAATAAACTGTTAGAGATATGAATTAAGCTTGGTTTTCAGGATAAGTTTCAGCTTCTTGTTTAAGATGTGAAATTATTTCCTCCGGGTGCTCCGGTTTCCCCCAAAGTCCAAAGACCAGAGCTACAGGTGAATTGAATATGCAAAAATTGGCCATGGTGTATTAGTGTGTGGGAATGTGAGAGTGTATGGGTGTTTTCCAGTACTGGGTTGTGGCTGGATGGACATCCGCTGGGTAAAATTTATGCTGGAATAGTTGGCAGTTCATTCCGCTGTGGCAACCTCTGATAAAAAAGGGACTAACCTGAAGGAAAATGAATGAATCAATGAATAATGATAATACTACTAGAACAAAAGAATATTTAATAAATTCACAATAAAAATGTGATGAATAATATATTAAATGAATGAATGAATGAATGAATGATAATACTACTAGTACAAAATATTATTTAATAAATTCACAACAAATATGTGATGAATAATAAATATTTTTAATGAATTAATGAATTAATAATTAATTAATTAATTAATTAATGGATGAATGGATGAATGAATGATGATAATACTACTAGTACAAAGGATTATTTAATAAATTCACAATAAATATGCGATGAATAATACATATATTAAATGAATGAATGAATGAATGAATAATGGGATGAATGAATGATAATGTTACTACTAGTATAAAAGATTGTTTAATAAATTCACAATAAATATGTGATGAATAATAAATATGTAAAATGAATTAATAAATAAATGATTGGATAAATGAATGACAATAATACTACTAGTACAAACGTTCATTTAATAAATTCACAATAAATATGTGATGAATAATAAATATATTAAATTAATTAATGAATGAATGATAATAATACTACTAGAACAAAATATTATTTAATAAATTCACAATAAATATGTGATGAATAATAAATATATTAAATGAATGAATGAATGAATGAATGAATGAATGAATGAATGAATGAATGATAATAATACTACTAGAACAAAAGATTATTTAATAAATTCACAATAAATATGTGATGAATAATAAATATATGAAATGAACTAATGAATGAATGAATGAATGAATGAATGAATGAATGAATGAATGAATGAATGGTTGGATGAATGATAATAATACTACCAGTATTAAAGATTTTTAAATAAATTCACAATAAATATGTGATGAATAAATGAATGAATGAATGAATGAATGAATGAATGAATGAATGAATGAATGAATGAATGAATGAATGGATGATTGGATGATGATAATACTACTAGAACAAAAGATTAATAAATTCACAATATATATGTGATGATTAATAAATATAATAAATGAATGAATGAATAAATGAATGATAGGATGAATGAATGATAATAATACTACTAGTATAAAAGATTATTTAATAAATTCACAATAAATATGTCATGAATAATAAATATATTAAATGAATTAATGAATAAATGATTGGATAAATGAATGACAATAATACTACTAGTACAAACGTTCATTTAATAAATTCACAATAAATATGTGATAAATAATAAATATATTAAACGAATGAATGAATGAATGAATGAATAAATGAATGAATGGTTGGATGAATGATAATAATACTACAAGTATTAAATTTTTTAAAATAATTTCACAATAAATATGTGATGAATTAATGAATGAATGAATGAATGAATGAATGGATGAATGGATGAATGGATGGATGGATGATGATAATACTACTAGAACAAAAGATTAATAAATTCACAATCAATATGTGATGAATAATAAATATATTAAATGAATGAATGAATAAATTAATGATAGGATGATTAAATTATAATAATACTACTAGTATAAAAGATTATTTAATAAATTCACAACAAATATGTGAGGAATGATACATATATTATGATAATAATAACAAACAATAATACAATGAAGGAATGAATGGATGGATGTATTACATAAGTCATAGCATCATTACTATCATGTCATTGTAAACAAATCAAAGATAATCCTATACAGTGCTAATACTACTACAGTAAAGCTAATAATAAGAATACAAATAATAAATATTTAACAAATTAAAAATATGAATACAATTAACTACTGTAAACAACAATACACACGTTTTAATGTTTTATATTTAGTTTTAATGTTTTCTATATTTGTTTATGTTTCATGGATGGATCAATAGACTAGAAGATTGAAACATTTCTAATAACACAATTTAGATGATTACATTTCTTCGCTCTAAAATTTGTAATTTCATAATAAAAATGACAAATTCTCATTGTTGTAGTGACATGAAATAGCTTTTTTTTTTATCAAAAGGACATTTACAAAGGGTATATTTGGATGTATTGTACTGTTCACAACCACAGCCTGCAGACATTTAGACAAGGTTTTCCCCAGTTTTCCCACAAGCCTGATCTTAATTATAATATTTCAAACTAAGCGGAGCTGAAAAGTGAGAGTTTCGTGGGTGGGTGGTGGGTGGCAGGGTGTAAAGAAAACAACAGCTGAGCCCGGCCATGAAGCGCATTGCAGTGTGTATTTACATTTGATAAGACTCCCAGCAGGGAGAGATATGACAAGAGACCCAGCATGAAAATAATCATCTCCCATTCAGTGCCAGGGGCTTGACGCCAGTCTACCTGATGGACAGGGGCTTATGTCTGTGTGCTCGCACTCAAACACAATGAAGTGCTTAGAGCAAGTAACTATTCCTACAGTACAAGATCACTTATCATGATAACACTACAGAATACACTACAGAGGATTATCCAGCCGCCGTTATACAAACACTTACACATAAGGTAAACATGTAGAATGGGTAGGAAATTGAATTGCATTTTACATTTAGTATAACTCAATGTTATAATGCATTTAATCAGGGGCATTTACACAACTCAATGTTTAGCTAAACCATAAACATGTTTGTGTCTTGGTCTTTCTCTTATACATCAACAGTGTTTTGGGCATCTGAAAATGCTTTTAAATGTCTAAAAATAGATTTCAAAGCACACGTTTCTGAATATTATATTATAATTTATGTGCAAACAAAAAAAAAAAAAACTTTGTTGCCCCTTTATTAATCTGAGGTTGCCACAGCGGAATGAACCGCCAATTTATCCAACATTTGTTTTACGCAGGGGATGCCCTTCCAGGTGCAACCCATCACTGGGAAACATCCATACACTCTCATTCATTCATTCATTCATTTTCCTTTTGGCTTAGTCCCTTTATTAATCCGGAGTCGCCACAGCGGAATGAACTGACAATTTATCCAGCATATGTTTTACACAGCGGATGCCCTTCCAGCTGCAACCCAGTACTGGGAAACATCTATACACACTCATTTAATCACACACAATGGCCAATTTGACTTATTCAACGCCAACTGACCCAGCGGAGCTCGAACTGGTGACCTTCTTGCTGTGAGCTAACCACTGAGCCACCATGTTGCCCCTTAAGTAAAGTCAACTAATCTTTTTTACAGCGAGTAAACGATGACAGAATGCTAATTTTAGAGGAAAGCATTACCTTTCAGCACTCATTCCTAGTGCTATAATCCGACTTTCAACCCCACACATACACACACACACTGGTCTTCTGAGAGATATATCTCACACTGTAGATCAGTATTAAGGAGGTTAGACCCGGACTGGAGCCCAGAGCAGCATTAATGTTTATGGTGCCTGATTTTTCTCCGAGCCACAGTAGTAACCTGAGTGAGCGAGAGCCCAAAGGCACTACAGAGCCCACAAATCATCCACTATGAGACGTAAAAAGAAGATCGTTTAACAGAATTAAAACAATAATTAGTACACAAAATCCTCTTAGGTCTCTTAAAGTGTCACAATTAAGCAAACAGACTTCAGTATGTAAGCAAAAAAATCATCCCATGACTCATTTCTTTAATAAATGATGGGGTCTCGGATGACAGGCGGCCATTAAGAATGCTGGCAGATATGTTTGTGATTTGTGCCCTGACTTTAAACTTAGGTGTACTGGAGTCCCATTACTATAAATATTCTATGTGCGTGGAGTATTCAAAAAGGGTATGAATATTTCAACGTGATCGTTTAGATTAGCAATATACTCAGTGACGAAGGGCTTTTTGAATAAAGGTAGCGGTGCTGATGATATATGTGTCTACTGACAGAACACTTTCAAATGTTTACTCATCTGTGATGAGTCTTTTTCTGATGAGTATTTTTCTGAAATGTGTCTTGTCTTCAAATGCTTATTTTCTTCTTTTTTTAAGACATTCACAATGTACACCTATGTTCAGATGATGTTGTATCAGTGAGATTAATTAATTAATTCATTCATTCATTCATTCATTCATTCATTCATTCATTCATTCATTAATTAATTCATTCATTCATTTCATTGTTCCATCCTTTTATCTACAACCCCAAAATAAATACGTATTCCAATTTTGGCTCTTGCAACACATTTCAAAAAAAGCTGAACAACCATGATCTCAGATCCCTTAGGCTCCACTGCATCAAGAATCATCATTCATCTATAAGCGATAACACCACATGGGCTCAGGACTACTTTGACAAACCTTTGTCAAGTACCACAATATGTAGTTACATCCACAAATGGCAGTAATAACTGAACTGTGCCAAAAGGAAGCCCTATGTTAACAGTGTCCAGAAGTGCAGTCGACTTCTCTGGGCTCTCTGTCTCTAAGGGCGTACTCACACTATGCTATCCGAACCGTGCCCAGGCCCGTTTCCCGGATCGTTTGAGAAGTGTGAGTGCTCTGAATCGGGCTCAGGCACGGTACACTTGGCCGGCCCTGGCCCGGTTGGAAGAGGTGTGCCAGAGCGTGGTTCACTTGGGTTCAGGCGCGGCACACTTACAGTGTGAGTGCAAAACGCGCCCGAGCCCCAAACTGAAAGCGAGCCGTGACTTTTAAGCAACTGTTTCATATGGATTAATTAATCATTCGTACTGTTCAATGAACACAAACTGTCGTAGTTTATTAAAGACGCAAACCCCTCACTGCACGACAGCTGCACCTTCAGCAAACCTCCTAATTCCTGCAGCACGAGGACTTTATGATTGTTTATGAGCGTCAAAAGTGGCTGATCTGTTCGGCGAAATGTTTGACTGCGTGTCGCCGCATATCAAACGACTTAAACGACATAATTAAAGAAATCTCCACTGAGCTGAGCGAGAGCGCTTCTGAACAGCGCGTCATCAATGACGAAAGCGTGCCAAGGCCCGAATGTAATGTGAGTGCGGGCCGTCGGGGAGACGGGAGGGGGGACAAGCGTGCTTTGGCCCGGTTCAAGGCAACTGTACATAGTGTGAGTACGACCTTAGACATCAGATGTGTCTAATATAAAAATATATATTTATTCTATTTTTCTTTTTTCCCAATTACCGATCATTTGATGCGCTTTGGTCTACTCTCTGTATTAATCTGGCTGACTGCCTGTCTGGGTTTTAACCATGATTTCAACAAGGTCCGGTGCTGATGTAATGGGGGCGGGTACTTTCACTCTTTTCGTGTTCAAACCAAACTAAGATCGGTGCATTTTTTCACATGGCAGGTTTTTATGTCCTTCATACACATTGAGAGATCAAGTTGATCAATTTGAAAAGGGAATATGTCCTGACATAATCCACAAACACGTGACTTAGTAAAGCGTGAAGTCATTTATTATTTTAATTGTTGCATTAGTCTGATATAAATCCCCTCATCAGGCAGCGCTGGAGCAGCATGAGAGAGAGGACCAAAGCGCATCAAACGGAAGGTATTAAAATAAGTAAAATATACAACTTAAGACACAACTTAAATGCTTGTATTT
>LR812535.1:48117119-48159619 GCA_903798195.1 Danio kyathit
CATTGTGTTTGTATTATCTTGTTATTTTAATGTCTAGGATGGCTGTGTGAAGGCTAAATCTATTTTGATTAATTATTTTAACAACCAGCCCAAAAATTGTGAATCTCAAAAGTATAGTGTAAATAGATTCCAATATCTTATGTGGAAATCTTAAATGAAAAAATGAATAATTATCTTTTTTTTTCTTTTTCTTTTTTACCCAGAATTAAAAAACTGGAGTTCTCAGACACTGACACTTCCAATATTTATCTATCCAAATTCTTAACTTCTAATTTTTTTATTCCACTTTTTGTACAGCCATCCAGTTATTGTAATGTAAATTTATTTTAAATGTCGATGTTAAGTTCTAGTTGTTAAAAGATGATATAATATAGACTATAAATAACTGAAATATAGAAAATATGGCATTTATGGTGTGTAACACAAAAAATGGAGCTCCTGGCAACCTCCACACCCCTCCAGGCAAAATCCATCCATCCATCCATCCATCCATCCATCACTGTAAAACATGCAGGGTTTCACACAATTCCTTCTTGTTGTCCAAACACAAATCAATTAATTTAATTCAATCGTTTTTTACAAATTTACCTGGATTGAACATAAAACAATTAAGTTGTCCCCAAAAAACTTAAGAATTAATTTCAACTCATTTTAAATAAGCAGTTTGAACAAGCAGCAAAGTCATTTTTGAGTGATCCATCCATCCATCTGCTCTGTTATGGCTTGAATAAGAAAATTTAAAGCCACTGTTTTCATTCATTTCTAGTTGAAACACCTCTAAAGCATTCCCAAAATGACATAATAAATTAAGCCACGTAATTCCAATCTCAATGAATCAATTAAAACACCTATAAATTCAAAACGGACATTGTAAAAGTCAAAATAGTGGCAGGTTTCATAAATCAAAGCTAACCTGCATGAATATTTATATAGCACACAGTCAAAAGATCAAGACCTTTATAAGCACTGGCCTGCTTTTGATGAATCATTGTACTAAATCTTACTGAAAGGAAGAAAACATGATTGCTGTGCTCAAGTTAATCTCGAATATGTGCTTTTCTGAGAAATGTATTTATGGTGATCTGGATTAATAACCCCTTGGCTGAAAAAAAAAAAACAAAAAAAAAACATTTAAAGAAGACTTCATTCTTAAAAAAAAGAGTTTAGCAGATTTTAAAAGCCAAAAATGACCTTTTAAGTGTAGTTTACTGTCACTTTCCTTTCAATGTGCTGTTGTATACGTATATATACACAAACCTTTTCAATCTCCAGTGTTCGCGCAAAAAAGAACTGAGTTCATCTCAATCACCTATCCATCATAGATCGCTCTCGTCTGTAAGGGCACTTAAATGGTTTTCCCTGCTTACTGGGGCTTGAAAAAGAAACCAGTTTTCGCCTGAACTGTTTGGATAACCCTCATAACGTCTCCCTTCTGTCTGACACCCTCCTGTTTTTTGTCCTCATGGATCACTCCAGCTGTCAGCAACTCGTCACCCAGTCAGTACAGAGGCGACTGTAAGCCACGATTTACAAAGCTTCTTCCAGCTTAAAAAGCAGTTTATAAACACTAGTCTATGAGTTTAACTTGTTCAAATATCACATAAGCTGTCAGCTATTGGCAGGTTGTGGAAGCTCAAATCAAAGTTATCTCGCAATATTGAGTGAACTCATCGCAATGGAGACCTACACTGTAAATATATTTATATGTTACTAAGTTTATATCTTACTCTGTAAATGAATGTCAATTAACTGTTTAGTGATTTCATATTTACTGGTTTATGGGTGTTTTGTGTTTATTTATGCATTCAAGATGCATTATGGGACCTTGATTGATAGCAAAGAAATTACAAAAGGATTTTTATTGATGATGTTAGTAAAAACTGTACAAACTGGTAGCATATATACACAAAAATCTTTATATTTATATATATATATATATATATATATATATATATATATATATATATATATATATATATATATATTGTATTCATTCATTCATTCATTCATTTTCTTGTCGGCTTTGTCCCTTGCAGGGTCGCCACAGCGGAATGAACCGCCAACTTATCCAGCACGATTTTACGCAGCAGATGCCCTTCCAGCCGCAACCCATCTCTGGGAACTTCCACACACACACATTCACACTCATACACTATGGACAATTTAGCTTACCCAATTCACTGTACTGCATGTTTTTGGACTGTGGGGGAAACCGGAGCACCCGGAGGAAACCCACGCGAACCCAGGGAGAACATGCAAACTCCACACAGAAACGCCAACTGACCCAGCCCAGCCGAGGTTCGAACCTGCGACCCAGCGACGTTCTTGCTGTGAGGCAACAGCACTACCTACTGCGCCACTGGGTTGCCCTTATATACTGTATATATACAGTATATATACATACAGCTGAAGTCAGAATTATTAGCACCCCTGTTTATTTTTTCCCAATTTCTGTTTAACAGAGAGAATGTTTTTTTTTAACAAATCTCCAATAAGTGATTTATTTTATCTTTGCCATGATGACAGTAAATAATATTTGACAAGATATTTTTCAAGACACTCCTATACAGCTTAAAGTGACATTTAAATGCTTAACTAGGTTAGTTAGGTTAACTAGGCAGGTTAGGGTAATTAGGCAGGTTATTGTATTGATGGTTTGTTCTGAAGACTTTCGAAAAAAAAAAATTGCTTAAAGGGCTAATAATTTTGTCCTTAAAATGGGTTTTTAAATTTTTTAAACTGCTTCTTTTCTAGTCATAATAAAACAAATAAGACTTCCTTCAGAAGAAAAAAACATTATCAGACATACTGTGAAAATGTCCCTGCTCTGTTAAACATCATTTGGGAAATATTTAAAAAAGAAAAAAAAATTAAAAAGGGGGCTAATAAAACTGTATACACTCACCGGCCACTTTATTAGGTACACCTATCCAGCTGCTTGTTAACGCATATTTCTAATCAGCCAAACACATGGCAGCAACTCAGTGCATTTATGGAAGTAGACATGGTCAAGACGATCTGCTGCAGTTCAAACCGAGCTTCAGAATGGGAAAGAAAGGTGATTTAAGTGACTTTGAACGTGGCTTGGTTGTTGGTGCCAGACGGGCTGATCAGAAAACTCCTGATCTACTGGGATTTTCATGTACAACCATCTTTAGGGTTTACAGAGAAGGGTCCAAAAAAGAGAAAATATCCAGTGAGCGGCAAATGCCTTGTTGATGCCAGAGGTCAGATGAGAATGGCCAGACTGGTTGGAGCTGATAGAAAGGCAACAGTAACTCAGATAACCACTCATTACAACCAAGATATGCAGAAGAGCATCTCTTAACGCACAACACGTCCAACCATGAGGCGGATGGGCTACAGCAGCAGAAGACCACACCTGGTGCAACTCCTGTCATCTAAGAACAGGAAACTGAGGCTACAATTCACACAGGCTCACCAAAATTCAGACTTTCTTAACTCAAACTTAATTTCTCACTTTTATATATATATATATTTCTCACAGTTTCTCAAATCTCACAATTCCTCAAAATTGTGTGTTCATATCTTCATTAGTTCCACTGAAGAAAAAAGTCACCTAAACATCCTGAAGGTGAGTAAAATAAATTTTCCTTTCTGCCTGAACTATCCCTCTAAAATGCTGTTTTTATTCACTGCAATTTGTAGCAGAACTTGGAAACTTGAATAATAATTTGTTATTAACCTCAAGTTTCATGCGACTCTAGGCTAATACAGCAGTTAAACTTGGTTAAACTAACAACGCCGCCTTACGTTACACAGGAGACTCACACGCATGCATGCATATTTATACCTGCTCGCCGGCTTACTTCCCACAACTAATTAAAATAGCTGACTTGCTGAGACTGTTTGGAAGCTCTCCAGACTGCTCTTGATGATTTATTTATCTATTTAGCCAAAGTTTATGGAAATAAAATAAAAAACATAAATCAACTCTTCACTGTGTTCAGAAGTGCAACTGCCTGAAAGGTGAAGAACAGGGAAGGGAAAGTAATTGCTGCAAGGGATTGTGGGTGTTCTTGACAAGTAATAAGCTAATCAAGGTGAATGGCACCACTAAGCAGGAGCCCTTGAGTGAAGAGTGTGTTTTCAAATGACTGAAGGCTCCCAACATTAGAGACTTTAATTAAATTAATGTTTACTTTGAATATAAAATGAATTCTGTACATATATTTTCATGCAGACACCAGGATCACACATAAGCTTGATTTTGATGTATACTTTCAGCTGGCTCACATCAATTCAGAGAAAGCAATGAGAAAACTGTCAGAGCAAAAAGTAGTTCTCAGGGAACCAGGTCTGGCGTCTAGTTCCTATAACTGAGTTCCTATAACTACAGTTGTTGATTTTGTTGAATGTAAATGTTGGTTTGTTGGTTGGCTTACATAAATTTCAGAGTTTCAATAAGGTGTGAATTTAACCCAGATAAATAGTCAGAGCAGAAATTAGTTATCAAGGATTGGTGGCTAGTTCCTATAACTAAGCTCTTATAACCATTGTTGAATGCTGCACTTAATATCACTGCCGGTCAGCTAACATCAGTTCAGAGTTCCTATATGGTGTAAATGCAACCAGGAAAATGGTCTGAGCCAAATTCTTTTTTTTTTTTTGTGCGTGTGGGTGAAGAATCGCTCCTGTTGGTTAGTTCCTATAATTGAGTTCCTATAACTACAGGTGCTGATTTTTTTGAATGCTGCTTTTTTAATGTCACTGTCAGTCAGCTTAAATTACTACAGATATTCTATGTGGTGCGAATGCAACCAGGAACATGGTCAGAGCTAGTTCCTATAACTGAGTTCCTATAACTACAGTTGTTGATTTTGTTGAATGTAAATGTTGTTGTTGGTTGGCTTACATAAATTTCAGAGTTTCAATAAGGTGTGAATTTAACCCAGATAAATAGTCAGAGCAGAAATTAGTTATCAAGGATTGGTGGCTAGTTCCTATAACTAAGCTCTTATAACCATTGTTAAATGCTGCACTTAATATCACTGCCGGTCAGCTAACACCAGTTCAGAGTTCCTATATGGTGTAAATGCAACCAGGAAAATAGTCAGAGCCAAATTCTTTTTTTTTTGTGCGTGTGGGTGAAGAATCGCTCCTGTTGGTTAGTTCCTATAATTGAGTTCCTATAACTACAGGTGCTGATATTTTTGAATGCTGCTTTTAATGTCACTGTCAGTCAGCTTAAATTACTACAGATATTCTATGTGGTGCGAATGCAACCAGGAACATGGTCAGAGCTAGTTCCTATAACTGAGTTCCTATAACTACAGTTATTGATTTTGTTGAATGCAAATGTCACTGTTGGTTGGCTTACATCAATTTCAGAGTTTCTATATGGTGTGAATTCGACCAGAAAAAAATAGTCAGAGCAGAAATTAGTTCTCAAGGAATTGGGCCTGCTGGCTAGTTCCTATAACTGAGCTCTTATTACTATCGTTGAATGCTGTAATTAATATCACTTACATCTTACATCAATTCAGAGTTCCTATATGCAGCAAATGCAACCAGGAAAATGGTTAGAGCCAATTTCTTTTTTTTTTTTTTTTTTTTTTTTTTGAGGGACAGAGCCTGCTGGCGAGTTCCTATAACTGAGTTCCTATATCTACAGTTGTTGATTTGGTTGAATGCAAATGTTGCTGTTGGTTGGCTTACATCAATTTCAGAGTTTCTATTTGGTGTGAATTTAACCCAGATAAATAGTCAGAGCAGAAATTAGTTCTCAAGGAATGGTGGCTAGTTCTATAACTAAGCTCTTATAACTATTGTTGAATGCTGTACTTAATATCACAGCCGGTCGGCTTGCATCAATTCAGAGTTCCTATACTGTATAATGTGAATGCAACCAGGAAAATGGTCAGAGCCAAATTCTTCTTTTTTTTTTTTTTTGAAGAACCGCTCCTGTTGGTTAGTTCCTATAATTGAGTTCTTATAACTAAAGGTGTTGATTTTGTTAAATGCTGCTTATAATGTCACTGTCAGTCAGCTTACATCACTTCAGATATTCTATTTGTTGCTAATGCAACCAGAAACATGGTCAGAGCATAAACTAGTTCTTGAGGAACTGACCCTGTTGGCTAGTTCCTTTAACTGAGTTTCTATAGCTACAGTTGTTTGATTTTGTTGAACGCAAAAGTCACTGTTGGTTGGCTTACATCAATTCCAGAGTTTCTACTGTATATGGTGTGACTTCAACCAGGAAAACAGTCAGAAGTTAGTTCTCAAGGAATTGGGCCTTGTGGCTAGTTCCTATAACTGAGCTCTTATAACTATTGTTGAAGGCTGCACTTAATATCACTGCCAGGTGGCTTACATCCATTCAGAGTTCCTATAGGGTGCAAATGCAACCAGGAAAATGGTCAGAGCAAAAATGTGTTTTTTAAGAACCGCACCTGGTGGTTAGTTCCTATAATTGAGTTCCTATAACTAAAGGTGTTGATTTTGTTTAAATGCTGCTTTTAATGTCACTGTCAGTCAGCTTACATCACTTCAGAGATTCTATATAGTGCAAATACAACCAGGAACATGGTCTGAGCAAAATTTTGTTCTTGAGGGACCGAGCCTGCTGGCTAGCTCTGATAACTAAGTTCCTATAACTACAGTTGTTGATTTTGTTAAATGCAAATGTCACAGTTGGTTGGCTTACATCAATTTTAGAGTTTCTATATGGTGTGAATTCAACCAGGAAAATTAGTTCTCAAGGAATTAGACCTGGTGGCTAGTTCCTTAACTGAGATCTTATAACTATTGTTGAACGCTGCACTTAATATCACTGCCAGTCGGCTTACATCAATTTAGAGTTGCTATATGGTGGGAATACAACTATGAAAATGGTCAGAGCATAAATCAGTGGCTAGTTCCTATAACTAAGTTCTTATAACTACCCTGTGCAGAAGTTTCTTTATCAGAGTATCTACAAACAATCCACTTTGAGCAGAGCTTCTATCCAACTTTCATGAACTTTTCCACAACTCTAAGCCTCCTCTCAGCTTCCTGTAAGCCCTACAGAAGCCATCTGCTTTCAACAGAGACCTGCTCTCTTGGATCTAACACACACCAGCCCATGTGGGTGAGAGGAGAAGTTAATTACCTAGTGATAAATGCAAACAGGAAGAGGTAAACACACAAACACATGCGTTGGTAATTTGCATGAGCTCCACTCGTCTGCATCCAGCAGCACAGGAACTGATGAGATTGCTCGCTCTAAAGCACTCGTCCCTGAAACTCAATCTCCAAAGTCACATCTAAAGCAGCGCATCAGCATAATTAGGCGGAGTAATTCACAAGAGAGTCTGATGTCTTAGACCACTCTGAGTGTGTAAACTTCAGAGTGGAATCTGATTAAATGACTCTGGCTAGTTGATAATTCAAACATAACATCTGGTAGACGATGTCGAACTATGAAAAATATATATTTTTTTCTGTTGCATAAAAACATGAGGTGAAATTACTGTCAAAATTACCTTTAAAACCTGAATTATATTCAGATTTCCAGATAATTTGCAACAACAGATGATGAAAGATGGCAAGCGGTGACCTAAACCATTTTTCATCAGCCACAACAATTGCATTTCAGTAATTAAATGTGATGCAGTCTGTCAAAACAATTGGTGCGAAGGCTGAGCTGGACCCAAAAATGATGAGGTCGTGTTAATCATGAATTTCATTTGGTTTTCCTTGAGAGCAAATTATGTTAAATGGAGAGTAAATTTAGACTCCTGATTGATTTTTACAAATTTGAAGTGACAGTTCACCCCCAAAAAATGTGAGCTGATGATGTTTGTTTACATTGGAAAGAGAGAGTTTACATGAAAATTGTCCTCATCCTAAATGCGACAAATGTTAGTGAGAGCAGATCAAGGTTCTGAACGGTCTGATAATCCTTTTTCAGTCCCTGAAGGTAATTATAGATGTGGTCAATGCGCACAGTGTAAGTTTACAACCAAATATCAGTTTTTTAGTCATCCCCATTCAGGTAAGCAATTAAAGATTAAAGGTGTGATTTCGTGCAACACAAAAAATGTGATCTATATGATTAAATGTCCTGGTGGTTTAGCTTATATCTGTAAAACAAGACGGCGTTTAAAAACACGAATTGCTGAACACAGAAGTAATATACGATTAAATGATCAACGAAATCCTATCTCTGTTCATTTTAATGCATTGAAACATAACCTTTCAACATTACAATATATTGGCATTGAACAAGTGAAGGTTCCGACTTTTATTACAGAAGGAAGCTTTTTACATTTACACATTGAAGACTTTATCTCCGAGAGGTTTAAATTTGGATTTTGATTTAAAATCTTTCTTGTAAGTGTATTTATATCTTACACTGTTGTATACTAAATATGTGTGTACTCGATCTTTTTTTTTTTTTCTTGGTTTACTTGCTCTGTGGTGGATTTACGTGATTATTGTTTGCAAGTGTGATGTGCTATATGTGTACATTTGAATATTCTGTCTTCGAGGAAGTTTAGGTTTGGATTGGAATTTAAAAAAAAAATGGTTTGTGTGTATCTCATATTGTTATATGTGTGTATATATAAATATATATATATGTGTATATCAGTGGCGGCTGGTCAATAGAGGGCGCTGGGGCGCCGCCCCCCCCTTCAAGTTAGACCCCTTTAATATGTTAATGTTTATTATCACAAATATTAACAAAATAAATTGATTTAATTATAACATTCTAACATTTATTGTAGTCATACTAACATTTATTGAAAAAAAAAGTATGAACATTATTTTTTCATATGTGTGCGGGGCGCCGGACTAATGAGTGTCTATGTAGGTACACAAACTTTTGCAATGCACGTGATATGAGGATAAGCTCTAATTGGCCTGCTTTAAATTGTCTTTGGGGCGCAACGCTCTAAGCCCCGAAACCTCCCATTTTAGTTGTTAGAACGAATCATATTTGTTTTTATATGATTGGCCTTATGTGATTGGACCATTCTCACCAAAGAGCTTAGAATGCAATTTCTCGAGATGAAGGAAAATGCCGTTGTATCTTTGCAAAGATATTCGTTCACAAGGCGTTTGGATGAAGAAAAAAAAAAGAATCAAAAAGCTTGGACCAGATCGACCGTCTTTGCAAATTCACCAGTAGTCAAGTGATGGCGAGCGCGCGAATATTCGGGGCTTTTCCAGCACTTGTTATGACAAACGGAGTTGGCCGGTGTCATGAGAAATCGGGTCCCCCCTGCAATCGAGTCCGCTTAGGACCGGCAGGTTCATGTAAGTCATACCTTTTACTATTTCCGTGTTTGCTGTTTCAAACAGCATGACGCAAGAGAGGCTGAATGCATTGGCCATGCTGTCAATAGAGAAGACACTGGTGACTGAGATGACTGACTTTAACGGTTATTGAGAAATTTGCAAGCCAGAAATAAAAAAGGAGAGCATAATTTATTTTCAAGTAGTGCTACTGGCCAGTGATTAGGCAACATTTGTTTGTGTGTGTGTGTGTGTGTGTGTGTGTGTGTGTGTGTGTGTGTGTGTGTGTGTGTGTGTGTGTGTGTGTGTGTGTGTGTGTGTGTGTGTGTGTGTGTGTGTGTGTGTGTGTGTGTTTACTGATTATCTTGATTACTTCATTACTGATAATAAACCCAAATTGAACTAAAATGAACTGATTTGTGATGCATTTATTGTATGCTTTAGTCATATTTTTGTTTTTTGATACATCACCTGAAAAATGGCTTTTACACTCTTACTTTACCAACAGTTAGATTTTTTTCTGGTGTTTGCGCCCCCCCAAAATTTTTTAACACCAGCCACCACTGGTGTACAGTATATGTATATTTTTGTGGGTAGATGTGCCTGTTCACGGGCTTATTGGCTGATTGTGATGATTGACTGCAGGTGTAATGTGTAGAGCTGTTTCACTATTTCCTGAGGATTCCCATTTGTATTGTTTTACCTGATGAAGACCATGTAGGTCGAAACGTTGTGTGAGTAATAGCCTATTAAAGATTTTTGAGAGCTAAAGTGGCAGTGTTGCCAATTTTATTTTTTTTTATCTTTTGCTAGTGTGTTTATTTTTGATCGAGCACCAGCCTCCGAGATTTTTTAGATGTGCGCACAATTCTGTTTTTGCTCGCTAATCCTAAATGCTGACAATCTATAAAAGGTTGTAAACAAAAAGCCATATTTGTTGAGGCAGTGGAATAAAGATAATATTATTGTAAAATTATTTATTCATAAGTCACAATTATACGGTGGTCGAGAGAGCTAAACATGCTGCAATTTAAGAAAGCACATTTTCTAACAACGCAGACAAATTAAGAAAACGTCTGCATTTTCTCTTAATACTTGCAAACAGAATGGAACACGACGCAAATGTTTCAAGGGGACCCTAAAACGTGAAGGACCCAGCTATTTAGGTTATGGTTATTTAGGCTAATAAAATACAAAAGAAAAGGGAATCAGGATGTTAAAATAAACAAAAACAGGTAAAAAAAAAAAAACCTTTGGTAAATAATAACTGTTCTAAAGTACTTTATAATTTAATTTAATAATTTATTCCAGTGATTTTAATGATGAATTTTCAGCATCATTACTCCAGTCAGAAATCACTCTTAATTTTAATCTTCATTCATTCATTTTCTTGTCGGCTTTGTCCCTTGCGGGGTCGCCACAGCCGAATGAACCGCCAACTTATCCAGCACGATTTTACGCAGCGGATACCCTTCCAGCCGCAACCCATCTCTGGGAACTTCCACACACACATTCACACTCATACACTATGGACAATTTAGCTTACCCAATTCACCTGTACTGCATGTCTTTGGACTGTGGGGGAAACCGGAGCACCCGGAGGAAACCCACGCGAACCCAGGGAGAACATGCACACACAGAAACGCCAATTGACCCAGCCCAGCCGAGGTTCGAACCTGCGACCCAGCGACGTTCTTGCTGTGAGGCAACAGCACTACCTACTGCGCCACTGGGTTGCCCCCAATATTATTATTATTATTATTATTATTATTATTATTATTATTATTATTATTATTATTATTATTATTATTATTATTATTATTATTATTATTATTATTATTATTATTATTATTAAATAATGTAATAATAAAAGCAATAATGACTGGATCACAGTCAAGTTCACAAACTATGTCGTATTTCCACTTTCTTTCCCCAAATGTTCTCAAAATTCTCACTCTTGCACACTACCTACACTCTGATCGCTGGCAGACTGGTGTCACTAAAATCTCTGTGATTGTGAAAATAATAAACTGTCCATTTAAATGATCACATTTAAAACAGAGGAGAAGCAGATCGGTTTGACTGCACCAGGAAAATACCTCACGCTCCCTGTGCTAAAACATTTGCCGTCAGTATGCTGATCTGAATGATCTGCTGTCAATGCTGCAGGTGTGAGAGACGCCTGTGGGGCACTGTGCTGCCATTGAGTGCTCTGAGGCGGAGGAAAGACTGACGGCATCACCAGCAGCTCGTCGCAAAGAGTAACGTTAGGATGGTACAGCACGGGCACACAAGACTCTCTAAAAATCTCCAGAACACCTAAAAACATTTGCTCGTCGTGTTTTTGTAAAATTGGCTGGCACTGTCTTTGATTGAACTGAAGCGCTCACACCTCGCGCATGTGCAGTACGGAAGGAATGTTCCATTATTCATGGGGGCCCCTGGTTTTGAAAAGAAGTAATAATGTTTAAATCTTAACAGTAATAGACTGATTTTTACAACATATGATAGAGAATGTATAAAAGAGCTATATGATTAATATAGGTTTCTCGCCATTGGTCGGGGTCCCCTAATTCTCTGGGGCACTAAGCGGCTGCTTACCTCGCTTATTGGTATTGGTATTGTGCCCCTGGTATTGATGCATGCTCAGGGTCCATATGCGATATCTAGTGTATATATCTATTGGCTCGTTTCCACTGAGTGGTACAGTACGGTACGGTTCGGGTCGGTACGGGTCACCTTTATCAGGCTTGCGTTTCCACTACCAAGGGTACCCTTTTGGTGGGCGTGGTGTACGACAGAAAGTTTAAGTCGACAACATTCTCGCTCGAATAAATGTCTACAGTAAAGCCGTACAGGTCGTTCACATTATATGAGAAGCTCTTCTCACAAAACAGATGCTTTAAACGTATTAATACTTCTGTATAAATGTTTATTAATATTTCTATGAACATGATTTGATTATAACTGCAGATCAATGAAAGTGTGACAGTGTTACAGCCTACTGTAAGGTCTACAATTATATAAAATAAATAAATAAATGCAACACACACAGCCCCTTACAGTCTCTGATATGTTACCACACAGAAAAACTACACACAGCATACATGTAGTCCTTATTTGAGTTCAAAATCAACACGCAACAAATACCATAGCCCACAGTCAGAGCAAACCTCTCATCTGTATCTTTAACCTTCAGCAGCACATGTAACCTCTGTTAGAGAGTAATTCCGTCATTCAGAGTTCATAATAGTCCAAAAAGCGATGATAAACATGGCAGTTTGTTCATAATTCAGGTTGCCAAAACTATTTGCTCCTGTGTTTTGTTAGGCTTCTCCTTTTTTTCGCGCTTCACTCTAGCGTTTGTCCTTTTTTTCCTGAATGGATCAGATGTCAAAGACAATAATCACACACACGTTATTATCATCAGCTCAAGAAGTTTGTTAATAAAGACGCAATCACGAGCTCCCTGGAGAAAGCGAAAACCACTCTCACTTTTAGATGGCCTTGTAAAACAACAACAGGACATGGCAAATTCTTGGCTTTGTGGCTGTTCATCAAGACAACGACAATGTTTGTTTTGAGCCCGGGTCATCCATGGATCGTTATTATATGCATATAGTTGTCTCGGCTGTGTATTTAAAAAACATGGCGGTTCCTTTTGTTTTGATTCTGGCTAGCTCCACGAGATCGTGACGTATCTCTGTAAACCAATCAGCGTTCAGCTGCGTGTCTAGCTCCACCTTTTGGTACCCTTTATCGTCTTTGGTACCCTTTCGAAAGGGTGCCGAAAAAGTGGGACGGTACGGTTCGGTTCGGTACGCTTTTGACAATGGAAACGGCCATAAAAGCGTACCGAACCGTACCGTACCGTACCACTCAGTGAAAACGGGCCATAAGACTAGTCACGGCACAGTAAACATTTTGCAGCAGCATCCAAGCATGTTAGGGTCCCCTTGAAACATTTCTGTTGTGTTCCATTCTATTTGCAAGTGTTGTGAGATAATGCAGTTGTTTTTTTTATTTGTTTGCGTTGTGAAAAAATGCAGCACATTTTATAAATTTGTTTGAGTTGTGGGAAAATGCAGTGCATTTTTTGTACGTGCATGCATTGTGAGGATTTGCAGCACCTGTGCTGTCAAATAAATGACGATCTTTTCTTAATTTGCTGGTGTATTTTGTAATTGCATGTGTTTTCTTAGTTTGCAGCACGTTTAGCTGTCTCACCCCCCGTACAATTACTCATTCATAAGTCTTCATGATGTCACCACATACAATATGTATTTATATTTTATTGCCTTTAAATAAATCTGAATTTAATTCAACAAAATAAACCCATTTAGCTAAAGAAAGACAATAATTTCTATTAAATGTGCGATTCAGACAAACAACATAATTTAATAGGCTCTTGTGCAGCAGATTTTTGGACCCACATCGACACAGATATTCTATGATTGGCAGGATTGAATCATTTTCTCTGGATGAATAGAGACGTCTAGACACAGCAAATAAAGACAGAGAGAGAAAGAGAATTCCCAATCCGTTCTCCATCTGGAGCAGAGCACACAAATGAATTGCCTTAACAACTATTAAAAATACCTTTTCCCCTTCACTCACATGCTTTAATGCTTATCAGAAATAGTTGCAATAAGGCGGTTAGCTAATTTGTGTGAAAGTAACAATAGGAAGTACTACAAACGGCCTTGATGCGAACAACGAAAAGCCAAAATCTATCCGCTGCCCATTGATGGCGGGACCATGAGGTGAGGGAGGCCCTGAATTATAATGGGAGGCATTGGAAATGAAAAAGGAGGAAAGCTGGGACGGAGAGAACAAGAGAGATTACCTTGGAGCTTTAGGTTATTTCTACTGAACCAACATCATAACTGTCATTTATCAGAGCTCAAATTTAATAAAAAGAGAAGAATAAAAGCTGAACTCTCCATCCTGATTTAAGCCTTTTCCCCGAACTCCCTTTGTTCAAAATATGCTCCATTTGTCATGGTGCTAGAAGCCCTCCTACACCTACATAAATGCCTCTCTCCTGCACTTACAGAAAACGCTGATGGATTCATACCGCCTGTTGGTCTTCTGTCCATCAAGGCAATTAAAACATGAAAGCGTGCGGAGAATTTCTCCAACAGTGATGTCACAAGCGTCAGTGCGCAATGAGGGAGCAAGAAAGGCCAGGGTTGAATCCACTCTGATTTGCATATGAATGAGAGCCCATTAGATTGAGCGTTCATTACATTATTTTTAATGGACTGACACATTCAGCCGTGTACTCGGTTAAAGCGAGGATGAGCGGCGTTATGGACTCTCTTCGTCTCTTCACGAGGAGCTGAGTGATTCTAAACCCTCATCCACTGTGGCCCTGATGCTTTGAATATAGAGTCATATTGGTTCAGTGCATATACTTCTGAGTGCAAAGTTTCATTTTAAACAGAGAACTGCATTTTTTCTTTTTCTTTTTTGTTACAAGTTTTATATAGACAAGCTCTAAGCTAAGCTATACTCCACTCTGGGGTGTGTTTCCTAAACAACAACGTAACTTACGACTGAACTACCATATGATCCAGCGCTTGGAAAAAGAACGATGTAGTGATTAGTGTTTCGGAAAATCATAGTTGCTTTGTCGCAGATGCATCGTTTGAACCACGTTAGTTGCAACGTAAAACGGTATAATGATGCTCTTAATGGAGTAGAGTAACAACTTTTTTAGTGAAAAAAAACATTTTTTTGTGCAAATTATATTTGAAGTTTGTTCCTCGCCCCTGTCGCCACTGGCTTGCTTGGTTCGGAGCTGCGCATCGATGGATTTGCTCTTCAGTGTTTGGACCTTCAGCAGTGAAATTTAAACTACACTAAAGTAAACTGAACTTCAACTCTGAAAACTGGACTGACACAGTTTCAATTTGCTAGAACTTCTATGTTAAGCTGCTTTGACACAATCTACATTGTAAAATCGCTATAGAAATAAAGATGAATTGAATTAAATACATTATTTTACATGCACACGCATTAAAAAACAAATTCAATATTAGGCTAGTTTTGGTAAAAACAAGCACTCGTTTTCTATATTAATTAAAATATATTATAATTATTATTATTATTATTATTATTATTATTATTATTATCATTATGATTATTATTATTGTTATTATTATTGTTTTTATTATTATAATTATTATCATTATTATTAATATCATTATTATTATTATTATTATTATTATCATTATCATTATTATTATTATTATCATTATTATTAGTATCATTATTATTATTATTATTATTGTTGTTATTATTATTATCATTATCATTATTATTATTATTATTATTATTATTATCATTATTATTAGTATCATTATTATTATTATCATTATCATTATTATTATTATCATTATTATTAGTATTATTATTATTATTATTATTATTATTATTATTATTATTATTATTATTGTTATTATTATTATCATTATTATTATCATTATCATAATTATTATTATCATTATTATTATTATTCATTCATTCATTTTCTTGTCGGCTTTGTCCCTTGCGGGGTCGCCACAGCGGAATGAACCGCCAACTTATCCAGCACGATTTTACGCAGCGGATGCCCTTCCAGCCGCAACCCATCTCTGGGAACTTCCACACACACATTCACACTCATACACTATGGACAATTTAGCTTACCCAATTCACCTGTACTGCATGTCTTTGGACTGTGGGGGAAACCGGAGCACCCGGAGGAAACCCACGCGAACCCAGGGAGAACATGCAAACTCCACACAGAAACGCCAACTGACCCAGCCCAGCCGAGGTTCGAACCTGCGACCCAGCGACGTTCTTGCTGTGAGGCAACAGCACTACCTACTGCGCCACTGGGTTGCCTATTATTATTATTATTATTATTATTATTATTATTATTATTATTATCATTATTATTATCATTATCATTATTATTATTATTATCATTATTATTAGTATTATTATTATCATTATCATTATTATTATTATCATTATTATTATTATTATTATTATTATTATTATTATTATTATTATTATTATTATTATCATTATTATTATTATCATTATTATTATTATTATTATTATCATTATCATTATCATTATTATTATTATCATTATTATTATTATTATTATTATTATTATTATTATTATCATTATTATTATCATTATTATTATCATTAATATCATTATTATTAATATCATTATTATTATTATTATTATTATTATTATTATTATTATTATTGTTGTTATTATTATAATTATTATTATTATTATTATTATTATTATTATTATTATTATTATTATTATTATCATTATTATTATCATTATCATTATTATTATTATTATTATTATTATTATTATTATTATTATTCTTATTATTATTATCATTATTATTATTATCATTATTATTATTATTCATTCATTCATTTTCTTGTCAGCTTAGTCCCTTTATTAATCCGGGGTCGCCACAGCGGAATGAACCGCCATTACTATTATTATTATTATTATTATTATTATTATTATTATTGTTATTATTATTATTATTATTATTATTATTATTATTATTATAATCATTATCATTATCATTATTATTATTATCATTATTATTATTATTATTATTATTATTATTATTATTATTATTATTATTATAATCATTATCATTATTATTATTATTATTATCATTATTATTATTATTATTATTATTATTATTATTATTATTATTATTATAATTATTCAAACCACTGCAGAAATCTTCTAACCAACAGGCCCATGTCATTTCTTAATAAATAACCTACTATAAATTTATATGCTATATATTTTTGTTTTCACAAGCTTTAGATACGAAACATAAATTTCGCTTTTAAATAATAGGTCACATATAGCTTCCGTCATGAGCCACGGCTGCGTTTGAAATGTTAAAATCATGATTTACAAGTTTAACTGAGGTTAACTAATGCATAATTCGGGACCCTTAACACATTTAGGCCCAGTTTCACAAACAGGGCTTAGCTTAAGCCAGGACTAGACCTTAGTTAAATTAGGCTATTTATGCCACATTTTTAAAAACAGCCTTAAAAAAATACATTACTAGTGTGCACCTGTAGACAAAAAATGTCACTGACATGTTTTAAGACATCTCACTGCAAGTTATGTTCAGTTGAGACAGCTCAAACATGCAATTTAATCCATGACTAGCCTTAAACCATGTTTGTGAAACCGGGGGTATATGTTTAACTTATGCCATGAAAGTAAGGTTAACAAAATAAATTAAATTACAATTTTTTTAGTTTTACTTAAATTAGGGTGATGCAAAAATGAGTATACCCCACATTAAAAACTACTTTATCTAGTTCGTATGGCGTCAGTGATTTTTAATGACAGCATCAAGACTTCTAGGCATGGAATGAACAAGTCGGCTTCATTTTGCAACATCTATCTTTTCCATTCATTAAAAATGACCCCTCTTTTGGCGTTGCTCAAAGAGATGCTCAACGTAATGTCTCTTCAGAATTCCCTATATGTGTTTAATCGGATTCAGATCAGGAGACATATAATATATTAACATAGATGTGTGTGTGTGTGTGTGTGTGTGTGTGTGTGTGTATGATGAATTTATGTGTCAGAATTCAATCATTTTGGACAAAGTGGCTTTTTACATAAAAGCTTTACTAGTCTTTCTTTACCAGACAACACTAGAAAAAATACTACATACTATTATAACATCAACAAAAAGTGTACTGTCAGTCTATCAACATCCCATTTTGAAAGTTAAATGTTAATTTAGCATGTCAGTATTAATTTATATTATGCCAGTGCATAAACTGTTAAATTAAAATAATTTAAAGTAATTTCACCTAAAAGTGACAGTTCCAAGAAAATAAGTATAGTTAAAATATAAACATTAAGTCTGTAAAATAAACTATTAAAAGGGCTGATGAATATGATAGTAAGTGTTGTATTGTCGTCTTTCAGGTTGTATCTCAGCTATAATGTGCTTTTTAAATAAATAAATAAAAAACAAAGCAGCTGCTCGTCATTGTAACAGCAATAAGATCCAATGGACGACGGATCGCTTTCACTCCAAAATGGCGGAATTGCGGGCGTTTTGCCGGGCGCTGCTGTTGCAATGAAACGTTCTATTGAGTGTCGCCTCTTGGTGATTCTAAGTTCTTTGGTGTGCTAGATTAACATGTCCGAAAAAAGAAAACTGATACACAAAGTATCATCTCTGTATTAAGCTGTTAACCTCATTCTAAGCAAACACACAACATGTAGAACAAAGGCTGTGTACGCATGTTGTCTGAGCCTCGGGGTTCATTAGCTGGGATGAGATGTCAAAGGTCAGCTAATTGTGCAGCTCCTGAAGGTCAGAGTAGGAGTGAACTGCAGCTACAACAGACTTCAGCATTCAGGAGCTCTGACCTTTGACCCTCACTTTTAGCACGCACAAAATAACCACTCCCTCACTGTAAAACTGACTAACAATACAGTACAGTGATCATTCAAATACTGCATGTGGCCATAAACTCAAAAACAGTCACCAGCTAATCACAACACAGGACATGAATAAGCATCAACACAGGAACTTCCTGTCCAGACTCACTTTCTCATGTGTTATAAGTTACTTCACTGTTCTCTAAAGGAAATGTCTTCTTAAATGAACCAAGCTTTCATTCATTCATTCTTTTTTCCTCTCGGCTTAGTCCCTTTATTAATCAGGGGTCACCACAGCGGAATGAACCGCCAACTTATCCAGCATATGTTTCACACAGCGGATGCCCTTCCAGCCGCAACCCAACACTGGGAAACACCCATACACTCTTGCATTCACACACATACAATACATCCCATTTAGCTTATTCAATTCACGTGAACATGGGGAGAACATGCAGACTCCACACAGAAATGACAACTGACGCAGCTAAGGGCTGGAACCAGAGACCTCCTTGCTCTGAGGCGATCATGCTACCCACTGCGCCACCGTGACGCCAGGACCAAGCTTTATGTTTAATAAATAATATTGGTAATAAGCATTGAAATATGCATAATAGTTTGCAGTTTGCCAGCTTCACTGATTAAAAAAAATTATATATGATGATGTAAATAAGGCAGAAAAAACAACTAGTTTCAACAATCCACTTGTTAAGTGTGACGTCACTTCTGGGTCCAATCGCCATATCAAACTGTATACGGGGAGACTCATCAAATGGTAATATTAACTGTTTTTGTATGTTTGTAACAATGTATTATACTCAACAATCACGATCAAAATATACACTATATATATATATATATATATATATATATATATATATATATATATATATATATATATATATATATATATATATATATATATATATATATATATATATATATATATATATATAGTGTTTATATATTAGCCCCTTTGATTTATTTTTTTTTTAAATATTTCCCAAATGATGTTTAACAGAGCAAGGAAAGTTCACAGTATGTCTGATAATATTTTTTTTTTCCTCTGAAGAAAGTCTTGCTTGTTTTATTTCGGCTAGAATAAAAGCAGTTTTTAATTACAAAAAAAACATTAATAAACAAAATTATTAGCACCATTAAGCTTTTTCTTTTTTTGATAGTGTTCAGAACAAACCATCATTATACAATAACTTGCCTAATTACCCTAACCTGCCTAGTTAACCTAATTAACCTAGTTAAGCCTTTAAATGTCACTTTAAGCTGTATAGAAGTGTCTTGAAAAATATCTAGTCAAATATTATTTACTGTCATCATGGCAAAGATAAAATAAATGAGTTATTAGAAATGAGTTTTTAAAACTATTATGTTTAGAAATGTGTTGAAAAAAAACTTATCTCCATTAAACAGAAATTGGGGAAAAAATAAACAAGGGGACATTTTAGAACTTTTGGGCCTCATGACTGGAATTGCTTAGGGCCTCCAAATCACTAAATCCGCCCCTGCTTATAAATGTTTATATTTAATTCAAACATTTACACCTTTGATCCTGTGTCAATGCCACATTTTCAAACTTTGAAAAAAAATGTAAATAAATATGTTTGGATGGAAACCCGCCTAAAGACTGAGTAAAGCGTACAAACAAATAGAGAGGGAAAAAAGTATTGCAAAGTAAACTTCAAATGATTAAGCTAACATAACTAAATGATATTACTTTTACATAACTTTGAGGCAAATTTGACGTAATTTAATAATTTAAATTTACCCCAAAAACATGAAAGTGCAAAAACTTGCTGAAGAAAAATAATTATATTTCATGTGTTGTATTTTAATGAATCATCACTGCTAGGGGGGGGGGGAATAATTTCAAGGCCACTGATTTATCATACTTTTTCAGGGTGTTATTTTGTAAAAAAAAAAAAAAAAAAAATTAAGCAAAGACTATTGCTTCAAACTTCATAAGCACCAGATAATAATAAAGATATTCAAATTGGTTTGGATATATATAATAGCAAGACCTACAATAATGCGTCATAAAATGATTTAAAAGGCAAAGTAAACAGAAGGTCAAACTGCTAAAAAGAAAAGGAGTACTGTATACAGTATGTCAAAGCATAATACTTTCCAAGAATGTAAAACAGAGGGCTTTTGTGCGCAGCTGACAGTGTGCAATTGCTTTCTCTCTCTACAATCAAACTAAAAGCAGCATTTAGAGTAAACCAACTCCAGGCTGTAATGAAAGGAATGAGGAGATCGCTGTCTAGTGCCAAGGTTAATAATCACTGAGTTTCCTAATTAGCTATTCCGGGCAATGCATTATGGTACGGGTGGATTCTGGCTGGTTGTCAGGGTATCTGGCCTGCATTCTAAGAAAGAGGTTAGTCGCGAGATTTAGCTTAATCACAAATACAACTAAACACAGTCCAAAAAATAATAATTCATTAGATGTTTAAAAAGAAGAAGAGGAATTTGCATGCTTGCCAATGGTGGGTGGAACTGTGAATATTTATTGAACATACATGTTTTTTCTTCAAAATTGAAAGAGAAAATCAGCATAATTGAATATCCAATATTAGCCAACATGGGCAAATAATATCATATTTGCTGATATTGGAAATGTGAATATGTGGATTTTTAATATTAAGTATTATAGTTTTCATGCTCATTTAAATGTAATATATGGTTATATAGTTATAATATATGGTTATATGGTTTGTTTAGGTAGGCTGGTCGGTTGATTGGTTGCTTGGTTTAGGTCAGTTGATTGATTGTTTTTTTGTTTGGTTCGTTGGTTGGTTGGTTGATTGTTGGTTTAAGTCAGTTGGTTGGTTTAGGTCGGTTGGTCGGTTGGTTGGTTGCTTTACGTCGGTTGGTTGGTTGGTTTAGATCGGCTGGTCAGTTGGTTGGTTGGTTGGTTGCTTGGTTGGTTTAAGTCAGTTAGTTGGTTTAGGTCGATTGGTCGGTTGGTTGGTTGGTTGGTTGGTTGGTTGGTTGGTTGGTTGGTTGGTTGGTTGCTTGCTTGCTTTAGGTCAGTTGATTCGTTTAGGTTGGTTGGTTTAGGTTGGTTGGTTGGTTGGTTGGTTGGTTGGTTGGTTGGTTGGTTGGTTGGTTGGTTGGTTGGTTGGGTGGTTGATTGGTTAGTTTAAGTCAGTTGATTGGTTTAGGTCGGTTGGTTGGTTGGTTGGTTGGTTGGTTGGTTGGTTGGTTGGATGGTTGCTTTAGGTCGATTGATTGGTTAAGGTTGATTGGTTAAGGTTGGTTGGTTGGTTGGTTGGTTGGTTGGTTGGTTGGTTGGTTGCTTGCTTGCTTGCTTGGTTGGTTGGTTGCTTGGTTGGTTGGTTGCTTGGTTGGTTGGTTGCTTGGTTGGTTGGTTGCTTGGTTGGTTGGTTGGTTTAGGTCGGTTGGTTGGTTGGTTGGTTGGTTGGTTGGTTGGTTGGTTGGTTGGTTGGTTGTTTTAGGTAGGTTGATTGGTTGGTTGGTTGATTGGTTGGTTGGTTGGTTGGTTGGTTGGTTGGTTGGTTGGTTGGTTGGTTGGTTGGTTGGTTTAGGTTGGTTGGTTGGTTTAGGTCAGTTGGTTGGATGGTTGGTTGGTTGGTTGATGGATTGTTTTTTATTGGTTGGTTAGTTAATTTGCTGGTTAGTTCCTTAATTTTTTTTGTTTCTTCGTTCATTTGTTAATTATTGGAGTTTTTTTAGAACATCTATCTTTTCAAAAGTTGATTTCATTCATTCATTTATTTTATGTTATTTCATGTCTTTGGACTGTGGGGGAAACCGGAGCACCCAGAGCAAACCCACACTAACATGGGGAGAACATGCAAACTCCAAACAGAAACGCCAACTGACCTAGCCGAGGCTCGAACCAGTGACCTTCTTGCTGTGAGGCAATTGTGCTACCCACTGCGCCACCATGAAGCCCAAAAGTAGATTTTTTCCTTTGTAAATGATCCTGAGGGATCTTTCTTTCTTTCTTTCTTTCTTTCTTTCTTTCTTTCTTTCTTTCTTTCTTTCTTTCATCCTTTATTTCTTTCTTTTAGTGCCATGCATGGTTTTTGTAGGAAGGCTAATCATTTGTTCCCTCATTTATTCAAACCTAAACAAAATGTACTTAGTTACATCAAAGCCATCATACAATTAATACAACATGGCCATGGTTTACCTAAAACAAGAAACCTAATAAATAACTCTTAAAACACATTCAGTGTCATAAAATCTTGACCCCCGCCCCCCTCCCCACCTCGTATCCAATAACAATAGTTATCAAGATAAAGCCTAGTATTGAACCGGTCATGTGATCTTGTATGTTTATGAATCAGCAGGTGTTTATCTCCACGGCGCAGGCAGGCATGTACATTTGAACTTAAATGTCATCTGAAAAATGGCTCTTAGCTCCATTGTAAGATCTGAACTGGGCTCCCGCTGGGTGAAGCTAGGTGTGAACAGTGGAGAAAGATGGATTATGGTGATGGATGGAATGCGATCGAAAAACAAAAGAAACCGGTGCTTTCAAAAGCATCGCATTGTGTGCAGGTCAAAAAGAGCGTCCTGTAAAGAAGGGCAGCACTTCAAAAATGATTAACAGCATTCCCTACAAAAGCTTCCTTTCCTAAACACAAGCGGCAGGCCGATCTCATTAACCGAGTTTAAGCAGTCAGTCCACGCCTGAACTACCTGAGGACAGCTGGACGCAATGCCCAGCGCTCCACTGTTTGTCTGAGCGGGCTATCTTCCTCTGCTTCCTGTCAAAACAGGAAATGAGCAAATAGGAAATTGCTGTATTGATGTGCATTGGCTGGAATCCACCGTGGAGAAAACAGGGATATGGAGGGTGCGACCCATTGCAGGACACTCTGCGGTGTTATTTATATCACTTCAACATGAAACTACACTCAATTCATTTCCCAGCTATTCATTTCGACAGTGAATCAAAGATTGTGGATCAGATATTCATGACCTTTATGACTGAAGTAAGGGCAGGTGGGCCTCTAGTTGAAGACAAAAGACCAGTAAAACAATCATGTCATGCAATGCACCTTAAGGCATGGCAGTTGATTAGGTTCAAAAACATTTTTTGTTATGCTGGATGGCACAGTGGCTCAGTGATTAGCCCAGTCACCTCACAGCAAGAAGGTCGCTGGTTTGAGTCCTGGCTGGGCCAGTTGGCATTTCTGTGTGGAGTTTGCATACGGGTGCTCCAGTTTCCCCCACAGTCCAAACCCATGTACTATATATGAACTGGATGAACTAAATTGGCTGTAGTGTATGAGTGTGTGTGAATATGAGAGTGTAAGTTTCCCAGTACTGGGTTGCGGCTGGAAGGGCATCCGCTGCATAAATAATATGCTGGAATAGTTGGCGGTTAATTCTGCTTTGACGACCCCTGATAAATCAGGGACTAAGCCAAAGAAAAATGAATGAATGGATGAAAGGGGTTTGGTTCGAATATTACCATAGACTGACTGTCCTATATCTGTCAATGTATGGTATGTATTTTCCAGTGTTGGGCAGTAGCATCAATATATTGATGTATTATATATTGTTTTATACAATATATTGAAGTATTGATACTACAGTTCTAGCTTAACTACATTTCTCAGTAGCTTAGTGGTAGCGTCACTGTTTTCTGAATTGAAAAGCTTTACAGTAGTAAAGCTCTTTTTTGACCAAGTAGTGCAGTGATGTCCACATAGTTTTTTGTCCTGGATCAGTAAGTGACATCACTGCCATTTGCAGAGCTGTCTGACTGGCTAAAATACTTCCTTATGACAGGAGCTATGCCTCCATCCACCTATTTTTTGCACATTTTGGAATGCTGCATTACAAAATGCTTTATAGAATTGTCAGGATGAGCATAAAAAAATTGTGCACAGCTGAGTAGAATATTTTAGAGTACAATATTTTAGATTAGAAAAATGTACATAAACTACAATGGAAACACATTTACCAAACAAATTCAGCATCAAAAAAAGTAATGTGATTTTGATAGATCATGTGATAACAAAAACGTATGAGGTGGGATGGCATTAATGGACAAACCAGTGGACCGAATACATTGTAAAACACCTGAAATGTTGTTTTGTTTATTCTAAAATCCCTTTGCCAAAGTCTGTCATCAAAGTAGTTTGGTTTAATTTCCTCCTGGGACTGTCTTGTGGGGCTGCATTTCTAAAGAGCCGTCTCACACCTCCCAAAGTCACAGCGAGTTCTTTCCATTTGGTCTTTGTCTTCTGAGGCGAAAAGTAAATTATAACATTAAAAAAAGTACCACATTGGCTTCTCCTACTACAGCAAATAATTTTTTTTCTTTTTAATATTTGGACCAGTGTATTAAGAAGTGATGATTTTGTTCTCTTTGACTCATTGGATAGAAATGGTGCTTCAAATGGTATTCTAATTTTGTGCATAAGTCTAATTGCTATATTTGGATGGAACCATCCCTGCAGGCACAGGACGCCAACATGACGTCATATTGATGTTGTATCCTAACGTCGTGGATACGTTGGATCTTGTTTGGAAATGAAAATAGGGTTGGCGTCAAAAACCAAGGTCAGGCCGACATCAATGTCCAATGTCCAACCTAAAATCAACCAAATATCAACGTCTAATCATGTTATACCTTGACCACTATGGATGTTACCACTATGACATCTATCAGACGTTGGATTTTGGTCACTTTTCAGCACAACCTAAAATCCACCAAATATCAACGTTATTTGACATCGTTACTGGACATCAAAAAAACATTGCTCTTAGACGTTGGCTAGACATTGAATTTTGGTCACCTGACGTCATGACACGGCCCACACGGAATCTGCACGCGCAGAATTCCGCAGATTTTCTGCAGATTTTCCGTAGATTTCCGCAGATTTTTAGCCCATCATTAATTCTGTTTACTTACTTAAAGTTAACTATTTACAGTTAATCTAATTGGATTTGCATTTTAAACATTAAATACAAATTAAAAAGATGTTATTTTTTATTTAACATATTAAGGTTTTAGTTATGATACTCCCAAAATAATTCCGCAGAAATCCGCAGATTTTTACCAAAATCCTCCGCAGAAATAGCAAAACACGTCCGCAGATTCCGTCTGGCCCTGGTCATAACCTAAATCTAACCTAATATTAACGTCTTATGATGTTGTGTGCCTGCTGGGATAGCTGATCTGTTTCCATCCAAAGAACATCACATTTACAAAAATCGGTCACACTTTATTTTGACGGTCCGTTTGTTGAATTTAAGTTACATTGCAACTAATTATCATTAGATTATAAGTAGACTGTTAGGTTGGGGTTAGGGTTGGGGTTGGGGTTAGGGTTAGTGTAAGTTGACATGTAATTGCAAAGTTTCTTATAGTCAGTTAAATGTCTGTTGAAGGACTGTTAAATGTCAGTGTCAACAGATATTAAGCAGACAGTCTACTAATACTCAAATGGACCATCAAAATAAAGTGTTACCCAAAAATCAATCAAAATATAGTTCTTGCGGTTGCGGCTGGAAGGGTATCAAATGCATAAAACATATGACAGAGTAGTTGGTGGTTCATTCCTCTGTGGCGACCCCTGATAAATCAGGGACTAAGCTGAAGGAAAATGAATGAAGGAATGTAGTTCGTCCTCTTATTTAAAAATACTTTCATCACCAGTTTTGCAAGTGAACACAAAAGCACTGCAATATTTACTTTTTACACTGCACATTTTCAAAGCATGTCTGGGTTAATCTGCACCCTTGTTTCAGTATTTTTTTTCTTGTAATTTATTAAAACATAATTTAGCATAAATTCCTGACTAAACTAGTATTATTCGTTATATTTGTTTTATTTTTTTACTTTTTAAACAAATAAATGTGTTAATAAACATATCAATTTTTTCCTCAGCTACTGCAAAAATCCAGAAATGTCCCTGTTAGCAGTGTCAGCTACAAAACTGTTGGTACCCTGACAGCCCCACCCTTAATAATAATAATCAGACAGACAGACAGAGCACAGAAACAAAAGAAAACAGCAGAACAATGCATACATCTATGCGTATTCTGTGCATGTGTGTGTGCTTAAATCATCCTAATGAACGTGTTGTGCTGTCTGCTTGTACGGGAGGGAGGTGGAGCAGGAGGGTGGCATTCACTTTGAAGGCCATAGTTTGGTGTTGACAGGAGTTCCTCCTCTCTCCACACGCATTTTTTTTTTTTTTTGGGCAGTGTGAGTTTCTTTCATGTGTTCAGGAAGCTGCTCATGAGGAGACACAACAAGCCCCTCACTCGCCTCTCTGATCTTCACTGGTCCATTGTTCAAGAGTTAATTAAGAATCACGCAGCACAGCAGTGCATACAGAGACCTGCTCAAAAACACACAGACAAAACACGTTCCAGTGTCTATTTCTACACGCAGCCATACTTGCATTTCCGATGCTTAATTTAACCCCATTTTTGATCAGTTTTCAATTCACATCCTTGCAATGAACAATGTGATGATAACTGCAATAATAAAGTTATAAAGGTAAATTCACAATAACACTATAGCTCCTTTCCCACTGTGATACTGGTAAATATCTGGAAATTTTCCGGAATGGCTTTACACTGTTCACACAAGCAAGGACATTCCAGAATTTTCCAGAAAAGACCATTCACAGATCCATTCCAAAATACAGGTAAATTCTGACATCATTAACCAGAAATAACCTCTAAATGGCTGTGCTATATTTGTAAATATAATAGGGGTATAATTTGTTGATGGTTTCACTTTATTTAAAGCTTTAGCATTCATGCAGCTGCTTTGTCCCAGAGATATCCAAAGGCAGAAGCGCGAACCACGGCTAAATGTTTACACATTTGACTACATTACAAATTCTATGGATGGTAAGTATTGTGAACAAGTTTGATGTAAACATATGGAGGAACACTTTCGCATGTCGAGATGTACATTTGTTTGTGTGCTAGAGCTCAGCGGAGCACTCCTTCGCGAGCATTTATCAATACTTTTTTCCACAGTCAGCATTAATAATGAACATGGAAATGTTATCTGACTAACAACAAGCAGCTAAATGTCACTGGAAAGTATTAAAAGGTTTTTATTTTCATGAACAACATGGATGTGAATGCATCTTAGTGTTCTGATTGGCTGGAGTAGACGTCTCACGTCAGCACGTTCTAATCCTGAACGCACTCTTTCCGGCAATTTACCTTCTGCGATCATACAGAGCAACATTCCGGCAAATTACAGGAAATGTTACAACTTCTCTTTCCGGAAAACTGCTGGAATTAATTTAAAGGTATTTTCAAAAAGGGCCTGTTCACACATGATTCCTTTAAAGGGCCATGAAACCCCCTTCTTTCGGTTTAAGTCTACGTCAGAATTAAAAAAAAAAATATGCATAATTTTATAGTTTACAAAGTTAAAATGCAAATAAATAAACACTAAGTACTTTAATGCCCTGCTACAAATATTATTCGTAATTTCAAATACACATGACCACAATTTGTTATATCATTATAAATATAATCATGTTTATATAAACACTATAAATGAGGAGGACTTCTCTCCTCCTGAACCCCCGGTCTGAATGCAGACACAGTGCATAGCAGTTCAGCAGGTCTCTTGCCCTGTCTATTTCAACCATTAGCCCTGCCGGTAATCTGGAGGATTTTAAACATACGCCGAACACAGAAGCACGGATATAGGCGATGTGTCTGAATGGTACCAAACTCAACTGATAAATGACAAAGTCAGCCATTCTCCAATTTTGGTACAGCTCTCTCAACAAAAATGCTTGCTGCAAACCAACAGCTTTGCTGTATCGGCCCTGACAGAATCGCAGGGAAAAACATGTAACAAACTCTGTGGATCATGGAAACAAACACATACAACCCGTGCCAGACCCGGTCTCACCCAGTCATTGGGTCTCACAGCTTGGCAGGTCTGCTTTGCATTCGGAAAGCACTTGCCCTCATGAATAATTAAAAAGCAGGGTCTTCTCATAGGATAAGAAAACTCAGCTATGAATAATAATGAGAAACTGATGCATCATCACCAGTGGTGGAAAGAGTACTGAAAAGTACCATTACTTGCTTAAAAATGTAAACAGACAAAAAAGCTCAAAATTATCCAAGTTTATTGACAATTAAAGCTAACAGGTGCTAAAGTTGTCTTAACTGATGCTCAACACACACAAATCTGTTAAAATTTAAAAAAAAAAGTACTCCAGGGTGTCTTGAACCTTTAAAGTTTGTATGTGTAAAAGGGGCTAATAACAATACATTAGAACAGCATAGTTAGGATCACTTTTAAAGGGTTAGTTCACCCAGAAATGAAAATTACCTATTTTTTGTCATCCTAATGTGGTTTTAAACCTTTGTCAGTTTCTATATTCTGTTTACCACAAAAGAAGATATTTTGAAGAATGCTGGTAGCTGGAAACCATTGGCTTCCATTGTATTTGTTGTCTTACTATCCTACTATGGAGGTTGATGGGTCACTGCTACCAGCATTTTTCAAAATATATATATGATTTTGTGTTCTAGAGCATAAAGACGCTCAAACAGGTTTTAAACAAGTGAAAGGTGAGGAAATGATGATGAAATGTAAAATTTTTTGGCTGAATTAGTTATTTTAAATCATCTTTTTTCTAGATGATGAACACTGATATCCATTCAAACTTCAGAATTAGCACAAGCTAATTTAGAAAATGTGTGTTGGCATGAATCATTATTCACACCAATTCTAGTCTTAAATCATACTTAAATCAGTCAAACTATATATAACTACACTGTAAAAAGTGAAAACCTAAACAAATTTCTTCAGCTTGTTACAACTACATGGATTAAGTTTATATTTAATTTATTATGGTTTTCAATGATACATTAGTTGATAAAACATCATTGTTTTAAATGAAAGAAGTTGCAGTCATTTATTTAAGTTGATCCAATAGCTATGTTTACATGCAAAAATGTGAATTAACTTTACGTGCAAAACTGGATTATCGCATGAAAGATGTGTGAATAAAGCTGCGTTTTTCCATCCAGCAAGTCAAATCAAACAAAATCATCACTTCCTGATTAAGTGGCGCCAAATATCAATAGTAAAAATGGAATTTGCTGTGGTAGGAGAAGCTGCGTGAATCTATTCTTCATTTAATAAATGACTTGTGCCACAGAAGGCAATCCTGACACGCAGTGAACACGGTGACGTTTGAAGGCGTGAGACGCAGAGCACAGACACTCTTGATTCTGGAGGTCATTAATAATACAATAACACTAATACTGAAATGGTTAAGGCATTTTAGTAAGACTAAAACAACATTTCAGATGTTTTAAAATGTGCTCAGCCTGCTGGTTTGTCCATTCACACACATTTTTATCATCACATGATCTCATAACAAAATCACATTACTTTTTTAATGCGCATACTGGAATTTGTTTGGTAAAAGTGTTTCCATTGCAGTTTATCTCATCGAAAAAAAAGTTTATCCTACTCAGTTATGCGCATGTCTTTTATGCGCATTTTTAAAAAGTATGCGCATCTTCATTTCCATCAACCGTTTTTTTATGTGCATCTCCAAAGTGCACATAAAAATAGGTGGATGGACACATAGCTAATGAGGCTTTTTTCAGTATATATGTATAGCTAAATTTAGTTGAAACCTGATTAACTTATCAAATTGAGCTAAAGTAACATAAAAATTGTTATTATGACTTTTCTTTCATTTTGTGGACTGTATATTGCAGAAAAACACAAATATCGCAATGCCAGGTTTTCCCAATATCGTGTGCCCCTACTGCCACGCACACAACTCAAATATCCTGGCCTTCAATGAAACTCCCAAGTTACCACTCGCAGTTATGACTTTGTGGTGACGCTCATGTGCATTTAACTCATAAATACAATCTTCCGGACATGACCTGAACGCACCATATATCAGAAAGTGACGGGTATTCCATTGGATGTGTTTCCCATGGCCAGCAGACCTCAAGGATAAAAAAAAGAGGAAGGAATGGTGGTTTAACTGTGAGTCTCACCATCTTGATGGACAGTGTTCTCTGTAAGCTCTCCTTTGAAGACGCAACCATAAACTTAACCCTAAACCATAAGCAGGAATCTGACCCAGTTTGTGGAAACAGATGCAGCGAAGTTTATCCTGTTCCTCTGAAGGGGGGAGAATTTGGTGGATGTGCATCTCAAAGCACAGTTTATGTTCACAGGCATATGCAAGTACACTATAAAAAGAGATTAGTTACTTTAAAAGTGACAAGTTGACTTTACTTATAAAAGCAAGTTATTCTGTTGTAACATGGAACTGTTAAGTTCACTTAATTCTTACAATTAAGCACATAGTTCATTTAATGTGTACACATTTCCATAACATTACACACTCACATTTTTAAGTAAAGTCAACTACTTGCTTTTTATAGTGTCTGACAGCGTAAGTCCCATTTGAGAACAGCAAGTACAGTATTTGTTGCATTCACATCGTTCTAACTGTTTGTATCCAGCCATTTACCTATCCATCATTCTGTTCATCAACCATCCCATCCTTTTATCCATCCGTCATTCTGTCCATCTGTATATCTATCCATCCCTGCATCTGTTAATTTATCATCTGTTCATCTATTTTTCTATCCATCCATCCATCCATCCATCTGTAAATCTGTTCATCAATCCATCAAACCATACATCTATCGGCCCATGCATCCATCCATCCATCCATCTATCCATCCGTCAGTGTTCATCAATCCATCCAACCATACATCCATCTGTCAGACTGTTCATCAATCCATCCAACCATACATCTATCCATCTATGCATCAATCCTTTCATCTCTCAATCTGTTCATCAATCCATCAAACCATACATCTATCGGCCCATGCATCCATCCATACATCCATCCATCTGTCAGTGTTCATCAATCCATCCAACCATACATCCATCTGTCAGACTGTTCATCAATCCATCCAAACATACATCTATTCGTCCATGCATCCATCCATCCATCTGTTAATCTGTTCATCAATCCATCCAACCATGCATCCATCCATTAGTCAATCTTTTCATCAATCTATCTAACCATGCAACTATCCATCCATGCAACCATCCATCCATCCATCTGTCAATCTGCTTATCAATCCATCTAACCGTGCATCCATCCATCTGTCAATCTGTTCATCAATCCATCCAACCATTTATCCATTCATCCATTTGCCAATCTGTTCATCCATCCAACCATGAATCCATGCATCCATCTGTCTATTAGTCTATTCATCAATCTATCTAACCATAAAGCTATCCTTCCATGTAACTATGCATCCATCCATCTGTCAATCTGCTCATCAATCCATCTAACCATGCATCCATCCATCTGTCAATCTGTTCATCAACCCCTCCAACTATATATTTATCCATTCATCCATCTGTCAATTCATCCATTCATCCATTGCTCTATGTATGTTCATATTGTTTACCTGTCTATACACTTATCTTTCCATTCATACATACATGCCTACATACATACATGTTTGTTTCATCCATCTACCTATCTATCTGCCCATTTGTTTATTCATCCATCTGTCTTTTTATCATCTGTTACCATATCTATCTATCTATCTATCTATCTATCTATCTATCTATCTATCTATCTATCTATCTATCTATCTATCTATCTATCTATCTATCTATCTATCTGTCTGTCTGTCTGTCTGTCTGTCTGTCTGTCTGTCTGTCTGTCTGTCTGTCTGTCTGTCTGTCTGTCTTAATGCATTTACAATACAATAATTTTATCTCTTGTTTGTTTCCCTAATTTAAATGCAAAAAGGCATTTTCAGTTACATTTTGAATGGAGCTCAATCCCAGAATTTACTCTCTTTAAAACGATAGAGCCACGCTTTATCTGAAGAAAAAAAAAACTTAAAAATTGATTGAGTTGTCTAACTGCACTTCCACAGAACATGAAAGAGTGAAGACAAACAACTCTATCAGCAGTTGCTGGCTCAGATAGTGTGGGAAAGTAGAGCACATGATTTCTCCACACCACCCATTGCCCCTTTACTAGTATAACAAGCATACATTAATAGCTGCGTCACCGATAATTAAGCTCCTCCTTTAACAGAAGGACCACAGGGATTACACGCAACCGCCTTATTAGCCTGTGACTTCACAGTCCTGTGTGAAACTCCTGGCTGCGCTGTTTAAGTGTTCAGAAGTGACCAGCTTTTACACAGAGGACCAGAGAGTGGTTGATGTCTGTGGTAAAAGACAGCAGTGGGGCTCATAAAGCGGGGTGTGAGGTAAAATCGCTGACATGCCACAAGGATAAAACACAAGCTCTCCAGGATCACACTGCAATCTGACATCATAAAAGCCTGCGGTAGTCACTTCAGGCTAGGAGAGAGGGACGCTGGCTTTTTTGACATCATAAATGGCGCTATGGTTACAGATGGGCTAATACAGAGCTGCTTTTGTGGGGACATCATTAGCAAGGCCATGGTAACAGATTGGGTTACACAGAATGCTAGAAAGACAAGGCAATTACAAGAAAACCAGAGCACTGACATCATAAATATGACATTTTGTCCCATGTTTTCAAGTAACAAGATAACAAGGGTTTAGCGTAGCTTGCTACATCTCTGTAAAAAAAAAAGCTACCTAAACAACTGCTAACTGCTAAAGCTAATTTACTCAGTTTAAATGAATCTGAGTGAATTGTTTTAAACTACTTCAGCATTTTAACACTTTTTAAATAACAAATAAATAGTTAAAAGATAATATTAATATGCTTATGACTCCTTCAGCTAAAGTGTTTGGTAATTTTTAATTTTTGTTCAATATTACCATTACTTTTATTATTGCGTTGATTCTCAATGATTTGACACTAAAATTTGCTATTAGCTATTACAATTTAGCTGCTAGTTAGCTGTTTACTAGTAACAAGTGCTTAAACAACAATGTGTCTTGGCTGCAGTTAAAACTGACAGCAGATTGACATGTTTAATGCCAATTCAGTTCAAATGGCTCTTGACAACATCTTTAGCATTTAGCATGCTGCAGCTCTTTTTAAGATCAAATCTAGCTGAATAACTGAACATGTCCTATTAAAAGTTCATTCAGAATGTGATTTTGGTCATTTAGACAGTTGATGTGACTTGAAGTAGTTTGGTTAACACATCTTATTTATCTGTTTTTTTTTTTTAAAAAAACAACAACTATGTAGCTAAATGTCATTTGTTCATCATTTAGCTGTATAAAGTGGGTGTTTTGTTATTGTTGTGTATATTTTAGTTAAATACTCTCATAATTCTCAGTGATTTGTGATTGATAATAAACTACTGCATGCTTGGAACAAAATAACATCCTGACTGCTATTTAAATTTATGGGATATTGTTATATTTTATGCTAAGTGTGAAAATTATTCCTAACTACATATTTAAGCACAGAGAAGCAAACCTCCGAGGTTTAATCCAAATTCTCAAGAAAAAAAAAAGTAAACTGCAGGAACTGGTTTAGGAAAACCCTTTTGTGCGTATAGCTGTGACAAACCCTTGCCTCCTAGGGGGAAACACAAAATAAGGCCAAAGATCTGGCATCCTGACAGCACTCAAATTCAAGAAAGTGATTCATTTCTCCTACCGTCATTTGCTCTAATCAAAGTTCAAAGAACATTAGGGCATTACTCATAATAAGCCATTATAATAAAGTGTGAACTTCTGCCATGTTACAAATTATCTTACAAATTATCAAAGCTTTACATGTACATCACTTTAAAGAAACCGTCCAGATTAAACAACAGATAGTAACCACAACACGAAACCAGATGGGATTTTTCTCATAAAAAGTCTGTGCAAAATATGAGAGGCCAGATGCCATGAAATTACAAAATACAAACTCATAAAATAGAGATTAGGACATCTTTGCAGAGCGTCTCAGTTTTTCATGATGACAATTAAAGAATAAATTAAGAAATTATTTTTTTACTGTGGTAGAACTTCAATTTTCACAGAAAACAAGATTGTCACAGTGACCAAGTTCAGTGCCCACCAGACACACTAGAGGGCACTCTACACATCATATCTGCCACTGAACCAGACTACATGTTCCATAATGCACTTCACACACACCAGTTCCTGTTCATAAACAAATAAATAACAGGGTGAGAATGTGGTAAAATCTGAAAACATGGTAAAAATCAGGTGAGGTCTTTCTTTTTCTGGATTGTTTTTTAAAACTGTCGTTTGGGTTTAGGGAAGTGAGAAGGTGGGTCAGTCGATCGGTCAGTCATTCAGTCAGTCGACATTGGCCTCTGGTGTATTTACGTGAGAACAGCAGGCGCGAATGGCACTCGCGAGAGAAATTTGAGATCTGAAAAAGCATACACAACGGCCTCTGATGGATTTGCGAAAACAAAAACTGCAAAAAATGTTTCTCCTGGGATGTATTTTGCTTTCTCCAGAAATGTATATAGGGGTAAGTAATCAGAATGAGCCTGGGTTGGATTACAATCACACAGCTGAATCTAATGAGGACTGATAAACACCTCACCTTCAACACATCTTGGCTCAGTCTTCTATTACGAGTGCATACACGAAGGTAAAGATCCAAATGCAGCTTTTATTTAAGCAAAGGGACTGGTCAGACAGGCAGGGTCAACAGGAGCAGACAGTATAACATGGGTAATCCAGTAGAGAAATCCATAAATGGTCAGGGCAGGCAAAAACACTTAAAAAATGTCAAAACAATCCAAAATCAAAACACAAGTAAATACCAAAAACAAGAACCAGGAAAATGCTGAGTGATGCACACTAACAGTGATACAAGACAGAGCAAAGATGTGTTGAAGGTGAGATGTATATATAGTCCTGGTAATCAGTCCTCATGAGATTCAGATGTGATTGTAATCAGTGGCAAACTGGAACTGGTGTGTGTGTGAAGTGCATGATGGAATATTTAGTGCGGTTCAGTGGTAGATGTGATGTGTAGAGTGCCCTCTAGTGTGTCTGGTGGGCACTCAACTTGGTGACTGTGACGAAAATATTGTGATTTAAACTGTAGAACAATGTAAAAATAATTCAGTAAATTTTAGATTATATACAAACAGTACCACATGATTTGATTTGACAAAATTGTTTTGCTCTCCTTGTTTACACTGTATAATTTTTAGCAATTTGTTATTATTTTTTACAATTATTATTACGTGTGTGTGTTTTAATTTAGTTAAAACACCAAAACATAAGCGTTTACAGCAAGAATTCATTGCATGACAATTTAAATTTTATGTTTTTTTTAATTAAAATAAATATGCTTCTTTTTCATGTTGCTTTTCTGTAATTTATGTACATTATGGTTTAATTTATTTATTCATTCATTAATCGATTGATTGATTGATTGATTGATTGATTGATTGATTGATTGATTGATTGATTGATTGATTGATTGATTGATTGATTGATTGATTGATTGATTGATTGATTGATTGATTGATTGATTGATTGATTGATTGATGTTTTCCTATACTATTTTTACTTGTACAGTTCTGGAAACCACAGCTCTTGAATAAAGAATAACTAGAACAACTGTTTTCAAAAGATTCTAAGAAACATTCCAAATGGTTGCCAAGTTGACTGTCAGACTTTCTTAAATGTTGAAAATTACAAGAGGCGCATAAAAATAACTGAATTTGAATGACATTAACATTTTCATTCAAAATATTTCATTTATTGTTTCATTTTACCAACATAACTAGATTCGAGTTCAAACTTTCTTATTAAAAAAACACTTATGAATTATTTTGTTCCACCTGAAAAGTTGGAGACTATCTGAACTAGACTATTATCCAAAGAAATACAAAGAACTGAAAGCACTTTCTTTTGTTTAAACTCAGTGAATCAGTTCTCCAAAGGTGAGACAAATCATTTTTTTACTGTGATGGCTGATTAAATCTTCCATCTTTGAGAGAAACCTTTTCATAACACACCTATCATAGAAAAGCCTGAATCGATTCTGAACACGCACACACGCCTAAACATAAAAAGAATAAATGATTATCATACTATGATAAAGCAGCATATTTTTATGCAAAATCTCACACACGCTAGCATGCCACACTACACACGCACACACACGCAGAGGGAGACAGTGAAGCGTGAAAACGAACTTAGGGGTGAACTTTGACTGACATTTCCATGCCCAGTTTTATGAAGCCCACATCACAATGAGTTCTGCAGAATGGAGGAGAAACAAGGCCATACAAAATAGGCATCACAGGCACACCATCATCTCATGCTTCCACATGCCAAGCCAAACACCACTAGGAATCCTAGGTTTGCATGTGTGTCAACAATATACGCTGACAGTTCGGGCCGACTGACCAGCAGATACTGATACTGATGTTTTTATTTCCAAATGAAGTTACAGTTGTTCGGGTTTGTTAAATGGCATCCAGTATTGTCAGCCATATACTTTCAACACTGGCTGTGAATATTATTAGCATTTTAGCTATGTGGTATTGCTGTTTAAGGTTAGGTCTATTAACAATAGAATTCCAGAGGCAGTTATTTTGACTGTTTTTAAATTTTGTCATTTAAAAACTTTGTTAAAATAAAACTCACATAACTACTGTATAGTACCATGACCTTTTTCTAAATGCGTGTATGTTTCAGTCTAACATTGTTGTTTTATTAACATTATAAGATTAATTAGGACAGTTCTGAGTATTTGACCACATTGACCGCATACATTTTAATATTCACTACTTATTCTGATGGCTTTGAATATACTTGTCTCTACTCATTCATTCACTCGTTTAGTCACTCACTCATCCATTCATTCGCTCATTCTTTCACTCACTCGCTCACTCACTCACTCATTCACTCATTCACTCACTCATTCATCCATTCATTCACTCACTCGTTCAACCACTCATTCATTCATTCGGCCATCCATTCATTCACTCACTCACATGTTCATTCATCCATTCAATCACTCACTCACTTATTCCTCCACTCATTCATCCATTCACTCACTCACTCATTCATTCATTCATTCACTTACTTACAGATTTATTCATTCACACACTGGTTCAGTTATTTATTCATTCATTCACTCACTCACTCGCTCACACACTCATTCAATCATTAATTCATTCACTCACTCACTTATCCATTCATCCATCCATCCATTCACACTCATTTATCAATTCATTCACTCATTTAATCATTCATTCATTCACCCATATATTCATTCATTCATTCATTCACTCACAGATTTAGTCATTCACTCACTCAGTAAGTCAATCATTCATTCATTCATTCATTTACTCATTCATTCATTCATTCATTCATTCATTCACTCACTTATTCATTCATTCATTCCTTCATTCATTCATCCATTCATTCATTGACTCACAGATTTATTCATTCACACACTCACTCATTCAATCATTTATTCATTCATTTATTCACTCACTCTTTCATATAATCATTCACTCACTCACTCATTCAATCATTCATTTATGCATTCATCCATATATTCATTCATTAATTCATTCACTCACAGATGTAGTAATTCACTTATTCAGTCAGTCAATCATTCATTCATTCATTTACTCACTCACTCAGTCACTCACTTATTCATTCATTCATTCACTCACTTATTCATTCATTCATCCATTCATTCATCCATTCATGCATTCACTCACTTACAGGTTTACTCATTCACACACTCACTCATTCAATCCCTTATGGATTCATTCATTCACGTACTCGCTCACACACTCATTCAATCACTCATTTATTCACTCACTCACTAATCCATATATTCATCCATCCATTCACTCACTCACTCACTCATTCATCCATTCACGCACTCACTCATTCAATCATTTATTTTTTTCCATTCATTCCTCCATTCATTCATTAACTCACAGATTTAGTCGTTCACTATCTCAGTCAGTCAATCATTCATTTATTCAATCACTCATTCACTCACCCACTCACTCACTCACTCACTCATTCATTCATTCATTCAATCATTTATTTATTAATTTACTGACTTACTGCTTCATTCATACACTTACTCACTCATTTACTCACTTTCCTTTGGCTTGTTCCTTTCTTATTCTCCGGTTGCCAGATTGGAAATAACAGACCTGTTACAATTTCTATAATCTAAAGCAACTTACTAATATTGTGCCATGAATTAATGAATTAAAAGAATTTAGATACCAGCTAATTCAAGTCACATCTTCTGGCAAGATGCAGGAATTCATTCAACAAGACATTTACTTGTGTAAAGGTACTTTCTAGCATTTAGCAGGCGAGATAACATGGCTTATACTTGTAACTGAGATGAATTATAAGAAAAAAAGTAAACTTTGATATTGTTTGGACCCCATGACAAATGGATTTCCTTTTTAAAAGTGCATTATAAATATGTGTGTGTGTGATTTAGGAAACATGCTGGATTTCAAATGGGATAATTCCCCTTCAGAAGGGCACTTCAGAGTGAAAACAATCATGGCTGCCATACTAAAAGGTTGTTCCCAAACCAAAGTGTTCAAAATTGGCCACTTCAATGGGGCCTTCAGTTTCAAGAATTTCAAAAAGGGTACAAGCGATGTACACTTTAGTCCGATGATTCTTTGCACATGTTTAATTTGTGACAGATGATGCAGAAATGTATGCCAAGGAACAGATTTTCAAACAGATTCACCCTCCGGAGGGTGAACACTTCAAAGGGGCTTAGGCCAGTAGTTCTCAATTACGCTCCTGGAGTACAACCAACACTGCACATTTAACATGTCGCCTTAATCAAACACACTTGATTCAGGTCATCACATCGACATAGACAATCCAAGACCTGAACTGAGTGTGTCAGACAAAGAAGACATCCAAAATGTGCAGTGTGCACGGCTTTCCCGCTGTTACCAGTTTGTCCAGTTAGCTCGCCATGTAAGTCGGTGGACAGAGAGGAGTTAACTATGATGACGGGGTTCGAGTCTGGCGAAGAAAGGTTCCAGAAAGCAGGTAAGACAAAAGCAGAAGCCAAAAAAATTAAATAAACAAGTAAATAACAGAGTGAGAATGGGGTCTGAAAACATGGTAAAAATCAGGCGAGAGCTTTTCTTTTTCTGGATTGCTTTTGAAAACTGTCAGTTGGATTTAGGGAAGTGGGTGGGCAGGTCAATCGGTGCTTTTGAAAATGCTATTGGTTGGGTTTAGGGAAGGAGGTGGGTGGGTCAGTCGATCAGTCAGTCAGTCAGTCAGTCGACAGCAGCCTCAGGTGGATATACGTGAGAACAGCAGGTGCAAATGGCACTAGGGAGGGAAATTTGAGATCTCAAAAAGTGTACACAGCAGCCTCTGGTGGATTCACAAAAATTCAAAAACTGCAAAAAAAAATGTCGCTCTTAGGACGTATTTGGTGCTCTCCAGTAATGTATAAAATTGTAAATTTTCAGAATGAGCCTGGGTTGCACAATCTGCTTAAAGTTTTAAGCTAACAAAAATGTGCTTTATATATTTCACAGGTAACTGAGGATGCTCTCAGAACAATCCATAATGTTCTTTTAAAGTTGTGAAAATGTTTGCACATAACATAAACATGCATTACAATATTACATAACATACCATTACATACATAACATTAATAAAATGTGCATAAAAAGCATTCTTTCAAAACTAATATACTATGAATGGAATGAAATGTTTTATTAATGTTTTTAAATAATTCTGGGAACATTAACATAACTTGAAATTGAAACATTTTGAAAATGTTTTGAATAACATTATAACAAAAAAAATATAACATTATAAAAAAAGTAATCTAAAAAACTGGACGTTGAACCTTTAACAATAATGTTTAAATAACTTACTGACAATGTTAGGTAAACAGTCCTAAAACATTAAAATAATGTGTCTAGAATGTTCTAACAACATTTTAAGTAACATTCTGAGAACATTAATATAACATATGTGACTGAAACCTTATGAAAAATTTCTGAATAACATTATTAGAACCAAAAAATAAAGTTAATGCATTGACTTAAATAATGGTTTAGGTAACATTTTAGAACTTAAAATTTCTGCTGGGTGGATGATTTAGAGCAGGGGTGTCCAAACTCGGTCCTTAGCTCCATCTTGCTTTAACACACCTGCCAGGAAGTTTCTAGTATATCTAGTAAGAGCTTGATAAGCTGATTCAGGTGTGTGTGATTAAGGTTGGAGCTAAACTCTCCAGGACACCGGCCCTCCAGGACCGAGTTTGGACACCCCTGGTTTAGAAAAAACCTACAAGCCACAAAATTGATTTCATGGTGTTATAAACATTGTTGGTGGTTCATTACCCTGTGACGACCCCAGATTAATAAGGGGACTAAGCCGAAAAGAAAATGAATAAATGAATGAATGAATGAATGAATGAATGAATGAATGAATGAATGAATGAATGAATGAATGAATATTATTACAAACAAGTGAATAAACCTGTTGTAACTTTGCAACTAAGTTAAGTTTTAATTAAGCTTAACTGAATTTTTATAATTTTACACATTGTTCATTTGCTAATTTTAAGAAAAAGATATTACTCATTTTCTTTAAACAGCACCTATTTTACCCCTTTTTCAAGATAAAAGATAAGTCATTTGTGTCTCCAGAATGTGTCTGTAAAGTTTCAGCTCAAAACACCCATCAGATTATGTATTATACCTTTCAGAAAATTGCAATGTTCAGCTCTGAACACAATGTAGCTGTTTTTGTTGTCTGTTTCTTTAAGCAGGTTCTCCCTGCTCACTGTTCCCACGTGCCTGTCAGGGTGTGCCTAAATCTCCACTTCGGCTGGGTCAGATAAACAGCACAATGACAGACATGAAGAAAGCAGATCTCACGTAACGTTTGTGAGAAATACTACAGTAAGAACTTTGCCAATGATTATTTGATGTATTTGTTGTGGAGTTAATTCAAGCCTTTCTGCAATGAGTCACACACAATGTCGTTACAAAGTTCAGGTTTAACTTCGCACTGTTTTAGCACACAAATGTGACAGAATACACATTAATATCTTGATTTAACCTGATTTAATGTCCGCAAACCGGGATTGAAGCGTCTTTTATAATTGTCTTGACATGCAGTGGGAGAGGGGTCTGGATGCAGACTTGGTGCAGTGCAATCTGAGCCTCATACAATGCTTTTGTGACATCACTCGCTCCATTTGAGTGTATTGTGTCTGACATTGCATCGCTGATTGATGCAATCTCAGCTTGCATTATAAAGGCTGCATCCAGATACTATTGAGCTGTGGTGATAAAGTAAAGATGGTAAAATTGCTGTAATTCATTACAAACATGCATTGTTTTAAAAACGTTTTAAACTTGTAAAACTAATTCTTGAACACATTTGATGATGACTGATGATCACAGTGAGCTGAACAGATCTTTTATTCCCGGTTGCTTTGTGCAGGTCCTGTCTTGTTGATATGATTATACATGTTACTACGGAGACATATTAATAAGCGGCTGTCAATCAGTTCGGTGGGCGGAAAAAGCCGCACTCCTACATCACATTGCAGTGGCCTCAAAATGGGAGGGATTTGGATCCTATTTTAACATCAGGAAAAAAAAAATAGACTTTTTGTCTTTATTTCACCCCAATATGACTGTGGACACATTATACCTACACACAGTTCTGTCCAAACAGCTTACAAAAGATGATTTTCATCATAGGTGCCCTTTAAGTCAACTAATCACTTTAAAAACAACAGGTTTACTCTCTTTTTTAAGTAAAGTCATCTAATCACATTTACAGT
>LR812535.1:48169619-48394619 GCA_903798195.1 Danio kyathit
CACAACAGAGAGCTTATAGAGCCTTTGGAACTGTAGTGGCCATTATAATTGATGACAGCCATTTCAGTGCCTCTCTTTGGACAATGGAGATGAAATAACGGCCGCCCTCAAGCGCATATTCATCTTATTAAACGTGATACCATATACCGTTTAGTCCTTCATCACAGTAATGGGATTGGAAACGCTACATTCCATACCAGCAGACTGTTCGAACCCAGGTGCGAATGCCCTTAAATATTGTTGAATGATCTTGTAATTGAAGCCGACAGTTGGTGGAGGAAGAGTTTGACGTTGAACGTCATTCGGTTAATGGTTATCGTAGCCAGACGTATGATTTAGGGTTATCGCAGGCCGTTTTTATTTTCAGAGTGGCTTGTGTGCTGGAGTTTTGTGGCTAGTTAAGTGCCAATCATTGTAGGCAATGAAGTCTTTGTCCATTGTCTTGCGTTAAGCTTCCAGGCTCTCCATCCTGAGGCATTGTTCAGGTGTTAAGTGCCCTGACATTGAAGTGAATGAACTACTGAGGGAAGAGCTGCTTCATTGTTTAAGCAGAAGAGACCGTTCCTCACTGATATCAGGCGAGGGAATCATCGGTAATAAATAATAAAACAAAGGATGGCGCTGCTGAAAAAGAGTGAAGCCATTAAAAGATGTGGGGCGTAAAGAAAGACTAATTGCCGCCTGCGAGCGTGTGCTTGGAAGAAGACAGCAAAGGGACTGGCTGTCACACACCGGGACATGCTGCTGACTGCACAATTCTTAGAAAGAAGTGACTTTTAAGCAAATTCAAAGAAGCACAATAGGTTTTCACTGAGGATTTTACTTCTGAGTGAGTTGTTTTGGTAAACGTATTAATATAAATAAGGTCAATGCAAGGTTTGTTTATACTTGAAGACTTTTATTTCAGTATCTTGATGTACTTACAACTGAAACGGAATATTGAATGGGGGGTGGGGCTTTCATTTTGCGCATCATTCCCAGTTGTTAGGGGCCTGGTTAGGAATATTGTGGATGAAGCTGTCAAGCAAATGCTCAGACTTTGATTTAAGATGACCCAAACAAACATTTTTATCAGTGGATTAACTTGCACTGATTAATTGTTTACCTTAAGAATAACATTCATTCCTCCATTTTCATTTGACTTTTAGTCATTTATTTATCAGGGGTCACCACAGCGGAATGAACCTCCAACTCTTCCAACATATGTTTTACCCAGTACTGGGAAACACCAATACACTGTCATATTCACACTCATACACTACGGCCAATTTTTGTTTACCCAATTCAACTATGCCGCATGTGTTTGGACTGTGGGGAAACTCACGCCAACACAGGAAGAACATGCAAACTCCACATAGAAATGTCAACTGGCCCAGCCAGGACTCGAACCAGCGACCTTCTTGCTGTGAGGAGACAGTGCTAACCATTGAGCTGCTGTGCCGCCCTTTAAGAATAGCAATGTACGTAAATTTTGATTTCAAGCAGACTTTCAAATCATATTTCCAGTCATTGCGTTGCTCCTGATGTTACATTAATGGTTAAAATTTTTAGCAGAGTGCAATTTTTAATGTTTTTTTTTTTAAAGAAGTATCTTCTGCTCACCAATAAACATTTCTTTACCAGCAGATCAGCATATTAGAAAGATTTCCAGAGTATTATGTGACTAGAGTAATTAAGAAAAGAAAATCTGCTTTAAAATAACAGGAATAAATTACATTTTAATATATATTTAAACAGAAAACAGCTATTTTAAATAGTAAAAATGTTTTTAAAATTGTACTGTTTTCGATGTGCTTTAGATCAAATGACTGCAAGCATGGTGAGCAGAAGTTAAGAAAACATTAAAAATCATATTGTAAAATATATTAAATAAAAATATTGATCTACTCTGAGTGCCCTTGAAGCCATCATTATTTAATTGGACAAAATTTGTGGACTTCCTGGCATCAAATGCATTCACAGTCAACCACTGCTGTATATTTATTTTAGTGAGTTTCTAAAATTATGTGAAGTACACAATAATACTTCTAAATGGGTTTTATTGCATTTTTCTCAAATCCTCCCAAATTAGAAAGCTAAATTCATCTTGCTTGTAAACCATCTACAAATATATATATTATATAATATATAAGTCAGAATTATTGAACCCCCTTTGATTTTTTTTTCTTTTTTAACTATTTACCAAATGATGTTTAACAGAGCAAGGAAACTTTCACAGTATGTCTGATAATATTTTTTCTTCTGCAGAAAGTCTTATTTGTTTTATTTCAGCTAGAATAAAAGCAGTTTTTAATATTTTAAACCCAATTTTAAGGACAAAATTATTAGCCCCTTTAAGCTATATATTTTTTCGACAGTCTACAGAACAAACCATCATCATACAATAACTTGCCTAATTACCCTAACCTGCCTAGTTAACCTAATGAACCTAGTTAAGCCTTTAAATGTCACTTTAAGCTGCATAGAAGTGTCTTGAAAAATATCTAGTCAAATATTATTTACTGTCATCATGGCAAAAATAAAATAAATCAGTTATTAGAAATGTGTTGAAAAAAAACTTCTCTCCCTTAAACAGAAATTGGAGGAAAAAATAAACAGGGGGGCTAATAATTCAGGGGGGCTAATAATTCTGACTTCAACTGTATATATATGATTTTATTTTATTTTATTTTTCTAATCATGACAATGCACATTGCTGGAAAGGTTTGAGATTTTATTTTATTTTATTTATTTTTATTTTCTTTCTTTCTTTCTTTCTTTTTTTTTATTTATTTATTTGTTTATTTTTTAAATCATGATGATGCACATCGCTGGAAATATTTTTTTTTTATTATTATTATTTTTTTTTTTTTTTTTTTATTTTTTTTTTATCATAACGATGCACATAGCTGGAAAGGTCAAAGGTTTTATTTTATTTTATTTATTTTATTCTATTTCAATTTATTTTATTTTATTTCATTTCTAGCACATCGCTGGACAGGTCTGAGACTCAAGATTTTGATTTTAGTGTTTTTGAGATAGATTGGGAAAGTAATAGTTTGACAACTTCAAATTTGGAACATAACTTCATTAAACATATTGTTTTGATGTTATAGCATTATATGATTTATAATTATTTATAATTAATACACAACGTGGTGATAAATTAATATTTTAAAGAAATTTCAAATTAATCGGATTTTATTGCATATATCATACTATTTTCTACATCACTTGTGTGATACTGAACTTGTTGATTGTTTGAAATCAATGTATTGAACTATATTATAAATTACAAATGGTCATACAATGGCAGTTAATCTCTTAATGGCTGTGTGTCAATTGCATTAACAATTTTGACAAGTTATTTTTTCCACAACTTATTTTAATTAAGGGTTTAAATCAACAGCTGAAAACTGGACGACAATCAAACTGCAAGCCTGCTTGAACATTGTGCCTCTGTACTGTTAAATTGCAAACATATCAGCAGTCACACAAAAATAATCGACCTACTAAAGAGGCCCGTACTTCTTGCCAATTCAATCTGGCCGTGGATAAATGAGCTCCAGTATGAACCACTGAAGTGCAGCTGGGTCATCAGGGTGGCCTGATATCTGAAACTAACTGAGCGCTGCAGTTCCCAGACTTTACCAACAAACTGAGAGCAAATTCCATAATGAGCCTATGAAGGGGGAAGCAGGTGTAAATCCTAATAGAAAAAATCAAGAATAAAGATAATTCCAGTTTAAGCCTTTCAGGCCACCCACATTTTGATAAACACTAACCCTTCTGTAGCTTCTCATCTGGACCCGTATCGCGCGAGTCCCTAAGTTCAGTTTAGGTAACAACCACACATGTCTAGCTGGACAAAACATCCTTTCTTTTCCCAAGCACAGGGAGAGCAGGACTCCCATGGCCAGTGCTTCCAGAGTCTCATTAAGCCATCAGCAGAGGGGCCGATGGAGGCGTAACCTCTCCGGCTTGACCCCGTCGCTTTATCCCCCACACCTGGAGCAGACCACACAGGGCAATCATCCAGAGAGAAATGGCCAGACGAACTTAGGCTGATTTCAGATAAGCAGCACTGAGATGAGAAATTACACAGTATATTGAGTCCAATCACAGAAAGAAAGTAACTATTCATAAGAATTTGTACATTTTAATTTTAATTTGTATGAAAAATTCACTTTTAAATGATTGATGCCCCCAAACTCACCCCTAAATGTCATTGGGGAATGAGCAAATCATACTAAAATGTATGAATCTATAGATTCATACAAATTAGTCACTTAGGTTGTACAAGTGATATACATGAGCAATATCATACAAGTAGCAGTGCGATATGGCTGTATATTGACACTGGTGGGAGGCGTGTGTTGGCTCGAAGCCGCAGGTGTCTTAGTGTCCACACATTCATATCGCACTGCTACGATTGTGATATTGCGTTTATACAACAGCTCGACAGCATAATCGTGTATGTAAAAAGAAAATCAAACACAGACAGTCTCAAAAACCCCTTCGTAAGAGGAATTACTTTCTTTCGCCGTTCACACACATCTGCAGCTGACCGTCAGAACAGCAGAAGCCGTTTCTACTTTACAAACATCACTTTCGAGCTAGTATTTTAATGATTCTCTAGCGTAATATCTAAAAAGTGAAGACATAGCAGCTGATTTTGCTGACATTTTAAGACTATAAGGCTGAACGGCATGAAATGCCATCAGTCTACAGAGATTTCCCAGTATTTCTGTCTCAATCGGGATTTCACAACAATGAACTCTGAAAAACACTACCAGATTACTATGGTATAAATACAGCACAACAAAAATACAAAAGAGAGAGATCGATTTAAAATGTCAGTTACCTATTCTGTAATGATTTGTTGTAGTTTGAAAACGTACACTTAGAAAATGCTGTTTTTTCTCCTCTTATGCTGTGTTCACACCAGACACGGAATGCGTGGATAAAATAAGCTTTGTTTATGTGCTTTATGAAGGCTGAAAAACAGCGTCGATTTATTTGGAGCCGTGCCTGAGTCCACTAGATCCTTTGCTTAGCTGTGAGTTAATCAACTCCTTCAGAAACTATACCTAGATGATAGAAGCATTCAGTGGTGCTTCCGAATGAGCCGAGCCCAGTTTGATGAACTGTTGTCCGGTGTCGGCAGAAGGATTTTCCCCGGGACACCAACAATTGGCTATACGTCATAATCACGCCCCCTATAAGACAAAGCTCATGATTAATTAACGCTGCGCAAATGTCCGCTGAAGTTCAGATTTTTCAACTCAAGCGATTCGCATGTTAAGCGCGTCAATCATGCAAAACGCGCCTCTTCATTCACATGAATCGTGTCATTCGCATCGCCTAATTCACGCGTATCGCACCGCAGGATGTCTATTTGCGTCTTTGCATTGACTTAACATGTGAATCATTCATCCGTGTCTGGTGTGAACGCAGCATAAGGGCTTATTACGCGGTCTCTGTGACTATCTTGTGACGAAACGTCAACCGTCTTTGCTCTGCTCAATGACAGGCTGATGGCCGCCAACGCGCTGCATCTCAGAAATTATGAATATTTAAAATAGGCACTATCCTTATGAATAAACTGCATAGTTGCAATCTAAACAACTACATTCTCACCTAAAACAGCATCAAAAGTACATTATATTGTCCAACAGCTGCAATATTTGTACTTGCCACTCATGTGCGCGGAGTACTCAAGGATGAAGAGGCTGTACGAGAGCTGATATTACTTTAATATCTCATGGCAATCAGCCAATCAGATTTGAGAACCAGCCAGAACTGTTGTATATATATATATATATATATATATATATATATATATCGTATGGACAAAATATAAAATCATTCATTTTGTGATGTCACAAAATGCATTGTTTACATTGATGCATTTTTATAATTTATACCAGCAGAACATTACATGTCATTATGGGGATGCAGACAAAAACACGAATAATAGCATCATGAGAAAGTTTTTATTTCAGTAATCATTTGTTTTTGAAAAGTGTTTTACATTTCATTATTATTTTTTAAAATTTCCACATTTTTAATCAAACATTTGCCCTGAAGTTCTAAATAAAGTGAGAAATGAATGAGTACATGGGCGATGCAGTGGCGCAGTAGGTAGGGCTTTTGCCTCACAGTAAGAAGGTCGCTGGTTTGTACCTCGGCTAGGTCAGTTGGCAGTTTGCATGTTCTCCCCGTGTTTGTGTGGGTTTCCTCCGGGTGCTCCGCTTTGCCCCACAAATCCAAAGACATGCGGTATAGATGAATTGGGTAAGCTTAAATTGTCCGTAGGGTATGTGTGTGAATGAGAGTGTGTGGGTGTTTCCCAGTGATAGGTTGCAGCTGGAAGGGCATCCACTGCAAAAAAAATATGCTGGATAAGTTGGCGGTTATTTCCGATGTGGCGACCCCAGATTAATAAAGGGACTAAGCCGAAAAGAAAATGAATGAATAAGTACATTTCAAATTATTATTTGAAATAACTGAAATTCTTTGGTGCATTGATATGGAACTGCAATGCAGTTAAGATCAGCCTTGGAACTACTTCAGCTGTGCAATTAGCTCAGAATAATTGTCCATCCGCCAATCAGAATCAGATATAAATGTACAGGCTGTGGTTTAATTAAGCAATTGCAGTTGATATCAGTATAATTCTGAGTTTAATCAGAATGTAATTTAGAGTGCTTTAGAATAGTTCAGAGGATAATCTTCAGTGAATCCAGCTGTTCTACAATACTGTGAACTGCATGAGTGCAAATCAGCAAACTGTGGCTTTCTCTAAAACTATTTTTCATACAGAGACACTTTGTGCTGCCATATTTATTTATTTGCTGGCAGCCCATTGAAATAAACGCTTGATGGTGAAATATATTGTTTGTACAGGTACAACCTTCACCTTTAAATGAACAATTATATGTCATTCTTAATTAAATCGGGTCACACTTTACAATGTTTCATTAGTTAATTTTTAACTAACACAAACTAATTATGAACAATACTTGTACAGCATTTATTAATCATAGTTCAACATTCACTAATGCATTATTAACATCCAAATGCATGCTTGTTAATATCAGTTAATGTACTGTGAGCTAACATGAACTAACAATGAACGACTTTTTGATACTGTAATAAATGTATTGTTTATTGTTTGTTCATGTTAGTAAATGCATTAACTAACATTAACTAATACAACCTTATTGTAAAGTGTTACCTTACATCATTTCATTTACAAAACTTCATGGCACTGTCGTTCATTTCTTTATAAATCTTTCAATTTTTTCATCTTTGCTTCAAATCAAATCACAAAATAAGTCAATTAATGAACACTCAAATTGTACTTCTACCTCAAGTCACTGTACAATGACCTGTTTTTCTCCCCAAAGAGAGCTATTCAAGACATCTGATGAAACGAATTGCAATAATATTGCAATGTCAGGTGTTTTTTTTTCAAGTGTATTAGCATGCTCAGGAAGCGCTAACCAAATAGCACATCTTAGGGTGCGACGAGGTCACCCGCATCCACCAACACTGATGCACACCCACACAAAAAAACCCTCTCTTTCTCCCCTGAGGTAACCTGGAGAGAAGAGAACTTGAGGGGGGTGTTCAAAGCAAACCGGAGGGCTTGTAATCCTACCTAAGCATGAGATCTCTCTTGAAACACAACCACAAAAGAAAGCGCAGGGAAGGGGGGGGAAACCTGAGGCTAACCCAAGCAGCAAGTCAGACAACAATAAAAAGTCGACAGCCTATATTTAACTGTGGTGGGAATTTGGTGAGGAGTATACAGGAACACTTTGAATGCATGATGAAGGTCAACTGGGTCTCCACTTCCTCCACAGACTCCACTGTTTTCTCCCTCCCCAATGTCGACGGACAAGGGGGGGAGATAAGCATTGTTTCCCAAAACAATGGGCCACTTCCAATAGCCCCCTCCCTGGTCCACAGACTGGCACTCGCATGTTACTGTGTGACTACACTGTGTGAAAGTAAGAAAAGCTGTTGACAACTCTAGCAAAAAAAAAAGATTTTCTTGGCTTTGGATGTGAGTGGATATACACTCCAAACAATGCAAATGAGTTTGTGGCTTCAGTTTACCAACATTCAGGAAAGCGTTCGAAACCTGGACGGTTGTCATATTTTTCGTGAGCTTTTTCGCTTCAAGGTATATCCAATGAAAACCTTTTTCCCATTTGATTAAGCATGTTCCATCTGAGACAGTTGGTATATTACAGAACTGACTGTTCTCGGGCTCAAACCTGATTGGTCGAGTAGCATTCCTAGAGTGCTGATGTAACAGTGCTAAAGCACTGGGACTTTTCACTGTCTCATTTCCGTGTTTTGTATTTCCGCGTTCCATGTGACCAGTGACTCTTTCTGTTGATACAACTGTAGGTTGCAGAGAGTGACTTTATGTATTTACTCATTAAGTTAATCAATCAAATGCTTTATTTAGAAATACATGATCATTAACAAAAGTCAGTCTCTTTATGAGGTGGTCACTGAAACATTTCTACACAAAAAAAATTTTACTTTGATTTATCAATTGGATTTAACAATTATGGGCTCTATTTTAATGATCTCGGCGCAAAGTCTAAACGGTGTTGTAGGCTACGCACAGACATCCATTAGCCTACATAATTAATTTTGTTTGTTAAGTGCAAAGATCTGTTTTAAAACTATTTAGAAATTCAGTTCTAATTTGCAGCAAACAAATAAATGAACAATAATAACGAAGTGTGGTCAACAACTGAGTTATATCCAAACATACGTCCTATGCCCCATATGGTCCAAAACCTGACAGATGGACAAATCTAAGCTTGTTTTTAATAAAACAAATATAAATGTGCATATAATGAATAATACTGCTAATAATAACATTATACTGTACAATAGCAAGTTGTCATGAATAAACTAAAAAAAAAAGCCCCCTGAGATGAAGAGGGCATGGAGGCAGTGGTTTTTTATATTTATGTAGAAAATAATAATTTTTAAAAATATTTTAATCCTTTAATTCTTTTTCATTTGTTAAGATATTTGCGTATTGCTGTACATCCTGCGTGTTTTAAGCGATGTGTAAGCGAGGCACAGAACTGACGCGCTCTGCGCTTGACTGTAGACCTGCTTTCAATTGGTTTATTGCGCAGTATATTTTAATTCCTCCAACTAGCAGCGCGCCAACAATGCGCCTTAACACAACTCTTTTCTAGAGCGGAACACTCATGAGTCCACAAATTGGCGCAAATGGATTTGCTATTTAAACAACATGGCAGAACACAGAAAAATTAAGGTTGCGTTGGTCTGAAAATAGCAACAAGTTGGGACAGACACGTCTTGCGCTTATTGCGCCGGATGTATGATAGGGCCCTATGAGGTTAAATGAGGGCATCAGGGTGGCACAGTGGGTAGCATGATCGTCTCACAGCAAGAAGGTTGCTGGTTCGAGCCCCAGCTGGGTCAGTTGGCATTTCTTTGTGGAGTTTGCACGTTCTCCCCATGTTGGCGTGAGTTTCCCTGGTGCTCTGGTTTCCCCCACAATACAAAGACATGCACTATAGGTAAACTGAATAAGCTAAATTGGTCGTAGTGTATGAGTGTGAATGAGTGTGTATGGGTGTTTCCCAGTGTTGGGTTGCGGCTGGAAGGGCATCCTCTGTGTAAAACATATGCTGGGTAAGTTGGCGGTTGATTCCGCTGTGGCAACACCTGATTAATGAAGGGACTAAGCCGAAAAGAAAATGATTGAATAAATGAAACCATTTAAATACACTTAACTCATCTGATTCATCTGAATGCTTGCTATATGTCCAAGTTTATCTATCATGCCCCATTATTCCCAATAACTTTAGATTGAGGACATTAATAAAAAATAAAACAGGAAGGAGTAAAACAAGCAGTATACTGAACTATTCGGATTCAGAAACAAAACAGCTGTCAAAGAGTTATAGTCTCAAATAATTTGTTAAATAATCAGTTTTCAAACAGCGATACTGAGAGAAGTGTAAAACAAAGAGTAAGTCATTTGAACTGACACACATAACTTCATTTGTAAACTAATTATAGATTTGTTTTCTTTTCATATACAGTATGTATTTCTTTGGTTGTTATCACCATCTGGTGAAAAATTCAAGTCAACGGCACCTTTAGAAAATTTGTTTTTTTTTTTTTTTTTTTGAGAAAAATATGGTTTTTTTTAGACTATTTCTGAAAAAAATTGTGATGTGTTGAATACTTATTTCCCCCACTGTATGGCGATTCATGAAAAAACTAAACCGGTGACATTTGATAAGGTATTTAAATGATTCACTCAGAAAATTTGTTTAAAAAAGGCACTGATCTATTTAAGAATTAAATAAATAGCTTGTTTTGAGACTTATTAGACGGGTTTCTATCGTAACGTGAAGCAAATCTTGTCAAAGTTTGCAATAAAAGAAAAATCGCAAATGCAAATTAAGTTTGTTTCCATCAAGTCGTGAGTGGTTCACTGTAGTATTGGTAACCTAGTAACCAACCGTAAACAAGTCAAGCATAATGAAGTCAGCTGATTAGTCACGTTGGTGCAATGCTTGCTATATGTCCAAGTTTATCTATCATGCCCCATTATTCCCAATAACTATTTTTCACATAAGCTGAAATCCACCTCAATCGAATGTAAAAACAAGTATTGCAAATTAAATCAAAAATTCCCATTTTCATTACTCATTTCCTATATGTGACATTTTAAAATGCGCAAAAACACAGGGTGATATATTCAATTCTTTCATAATCACTCAGAAATCCAAACTGTGTTTATGGATGTGTCATATTATTAACTCAAATAAAGCAACTGATTCAAAAAAGAAGTGACTCTCTTTATGACTGGGTCACTGAATAACTGAATCATCACAACAGCACTCTAGATTGTGTGACATTACTTTAATAGCATGGAAATCTATGCCAGAAATGTAGCCTCGAAGTTCATACTCTGGTTTTTGCAATTCAATTCAATTCATGTTTATTTCTATAGCACATTTACAATGTAGAATATGTCAAAGCAGCTTAAGATCAGGGGTGCCCAAACTCGGTCCTGGAGGGTCGGTGTACTGCATAGTTTAGCTTCACCTTCAGCAAACCTGACTGGAAGTTTCTAGTATAGTTAGAAAAAGCTTGATTAGTTGGTGTGTTTAATTGGGGTCGGAACTAAAATATGCAGGACACCGGCCATCCAAGGACCAAATTTGGGCACCCCTGTCATAGACGTTCTAGTAAATTGAAAATGTGTCAGTCCAGTTTTCAGAATTAAAGTTCAGTTAAGTTCAGTTCAGTGTGGTTAGAATTTCATTGCTGGAAACACTAAAGAGCAAATCCATCGATGCGCAGCTCCACAAGTCCCAAACCAAGCAAGCCAGTGGCGACAGTGATTTGTTTTATTATTTTTACTGTTATTCTAACAGCTAATTTTTCATTCAAATTGCTCTCTTTATGTCATTCACATTTAATTTCTGCACTGGCAAGTGCAGAGGCAGATCATGCTACACAGCTGAGCTCCTCACATCTCCCATTCATCACCATTGTGACCATAAAATCAAGCAATGAGTCTTTCAAGCAGCACTTTACATAGAAGTTTTGTGTGCGACATGATCACACCTTCATCCAAGCTGAAAGCAAAGCCGATCACGTCTAAAGAACAACAAAGCCTATAGTTTAAAAAAACAGGTTACTGATATGTTTGCTCTCTATTGAAGGTGTAGTAAAAAGATTAACCTTTTGATGACTCAGTGAACTTTGTGAATAGGCACACCGAACGGCATATCAGGTTTGCTGATAAGGGAGCCATAAAACTGGAGAGAGAGGGCTTATTTGTGTCAACTTTTCATCAGATCATGAGATTGTATACAAAGTGGCCTTGCATCTGATTTATGCATGTCTTTCACAACAGAAAAGGAACAAAGTGAACAAGTTCCCGAGCTTTGAGGCTCAGGTGAAAGTCAAGTGCTTCTTGAATCTAACAAAAGATTCTTAGTCACGCATTAATGCATCAATCAATACAGTTTCTTGGAAGATAACATTATTAGTATTAGTAAGTACTACAAGCAACAAAGCACCTGATTTCCCTTGGTTTGGATCAATTTGTTTACTCTGCAGTGGTTATAATGTTTTTCTTGCTGACCTTTAAGGAATATTTTCATAGCTCCTAATATAAAGTCTTCAGGGAGTTTTAGAGCGATTCCATATAGACTTGGTTTCCTAAAAAGTACCATTTTCCTTAATGTGATAAACAATTTGATTATATATGTCATCTTTTTTCATTACAAAGAACATTTTAGCTTTTGGAAAAGTACCACTGAGTGTCGTTTCGAAGAGTTCAGACTGCTTGCGCACTAACAAAAAGTGAAAATAAAGTTGATATCTCAGTTTCCTTATATTTTTGACAAATATATAATTTGAAAGTTTTGAAGTTAAGTTTAAAATCTTACAACTGCATGTCTCATATACAGTTGAAGTCAGAATTATTAGCCCCCTTTTGATTTTTATTTTATTTCTTAAATATTTTCCAAATTATGTTTAACAGAGCAGGGAAATTTTCACAGTATGTCAGATAATGTTATCTCTTGTGAAGAAAGTCTTATTTGTTTTATTTCAGCTAGAATAAAAGCAGTTTTTAAATTTTTAAACCATGTTAAGGACAAAAATTTATTAGCCCCTTTATGCTAATTTTATTTCCGATAGTCTACTGAAGAAACCATCGTTATACAATAACTTGCCTAATTACCCTAACCTGCCTAGTTAACCTAATTAACCTAGTTAAGCCTTTAAATGTCACTTTAAGCTGTGTGTTAAAAAATATCTAGTAAAATATTATTTACTGTCATCATGGCAAAGATAAAATAAATCAGTTATTAGAGATGAGTTATTAAAACTATTATGTTTAGAAATGTTTTGAAAAAATCTTCTCTCTGTTAAACAGAAATTGGGGGAAAAATAAACAGGGGCGCTAATAATTCTGACTTCAACTGTACATCTGATATCATAATAATTCAATTAACATTTTCTTTATTTCTATAGCACTTTTGACAATGTAAACTGTAAAAATGTCTGTAAATTAGCAGTTTTCCGTATTTTTGATTCATGTTTTTGTTTGTAATTTTTCCCCCTGTTTATTTATGCTTTTGAATTGCATTATGGGACCTTAATTTTTCTTCCAACAACTTTTAACCTTGAAAAGTTTAAAAAAGTAAAAGTGCTATACTGTATTGTCTGGGTTGGTGTTTGAAATTATAGTACAAAATCTTGAAATAAACTGCCAGTACATGTTCTGTTATTTTACAGACTTATTTGTATATATTGTGTCTTATATGCAGGGCCAGACAGAATCTCCGGATATTTTTTGCTATTTCTGCGGAGAATTTTGTAAAAAAAAAACTGCAGATTTATGCAGAATTATTTTGGGAGTATCATAACTAAAAACTTAATATATGACATAAAAAAGAATAGCTTTTTAACTTTTATTTATTGCACTGTAAAACCCAACAGTTAACATTATCCAATAAAATGAGTGTAGTTAACTCAAAATTGACTGAAAGTTAATTCTACTCATTTAAAAAGAGTTTTGAACTCAATGTTAAAGGTAAAGAGTTAATTAAATATCTCATTAATTAAACTTAAATGGAGCAAGTTCATAGTACTCATTAGTTTTTTAACTCAAATGGTTTGTTGCAATCAGTTTCCTTAAACGATTTGAGTTGCCTTAACGTATTGAGTTTTACAGTACTCAGCTGGATTGAGTTCTCTTCATGTATTGGGTTTTCATTCATTCATTCATTTTCTTGTCGGCTTAGTCCCTTTATTAATCTGGGGTCGCCACAGCGGATGCCCTTCCAGCCGCAACCCATCTCTGGACACTCTACACATCTACACACAATTTAGTCTACCCAATTCACCTGTACCGCATGTCTTTGGGGGAAACAGGAGCACCCGGAGGAAACCCACGCGAACACAGCGAGAATATCCAAACTCCACACAGAAACACCAACTGACCCAGCCGAGGTTCGAACCTGCGACCCAGCGACCTTCTTGCTGTGAGGCAACAGCACTACCTACTGCGCCACTGTGTCACCCGTATTGGGTTTTATTGTGCTCAAATTGCTTAGTTTACTCAAATGGATTAAGTTCACAGTACTCATTAGGATTCGTTTTTGAACTTAAATGGTTTGTTGCAATTGGTTTCCTCAAATGGTTTGAGTTACCTTAACATATTGAGTTTTAGAGTACTCAGCTGGTTTGAGTTCTCTTAATTTGTTGGGTTTTACTGTGCACAAATTGCTTCGTTTACTCAAATGGATTAAGTTCACAGTACTCATTAGGATTCGTTTTTGAACTTAAATGGTTTGTTGCAATCGGTTTTCTCTAATGGTTTGAGTTACCTTAGCATATTGGGTTTTACAGTGTGTTTACAATGCAAATCCATCTAAATTCACTTATTTGGTAAACAAAGCAAGTCTATCATATAACATATCTACTAAAAGAAAGAAAATATTACTTTACAAACTGTATTGTAAATAAATCAAATGAACACTTTCATATTAGTCAATAATATTACTGAAATGAATTTTAAAACTGAATGAATATAAATTTACACACATTTACAGAAATAAATAAATACCCTCATCGCTGTAAAAAAAAATGCAGGATTCCACTTACTTTTAACAAATTTATGTGGATTGAACAAAAAAAATTAAGTTGTCCCAATGAAATCTCAAAAATTGTGTTGATTCAGCTTATTTTAAATAAGTAGTTTGAACGAGCAAAAAAAAATTGATTTTTTTTTTTTTTTGAGTGATTGATGGGCCAAAAACCTGTGGAAATCTAAGGATTTCGGCACGCACAGATTCTGTGTGGGCCTACTTATATGCTATATTATTTCAAACTACTAAAATGTCAAAGATGTCACTTTATGAAATTGTAGAGTTGAATTTTCAACATCGAAAGTGAACAGAGCAGAGATAGAGGTCCCATAATGCAATTCACAACCGTAAATAAACAGAAAACACTTGTGAACCACAAAATACAGAAACTGTTCATGAACAGTGTAGATTGCATCAAAGCAGCTTAACATAGATGAAGAAAAGAGAAGAAAAAGCCATAAGGGTTCACATTTTGGAACAATCTACCATCTGAGTCAAGCCGGAAAGTAGCTTGAATGCTGGTGTAGTTCTAGTTCAATAAAACGGATTCATTTCAGTTTAGTATAAATGTCACTGTTGAATTACAGCTCAGTTTATACAAATCAGTGTAATGCAAATGTCACTTCTGAAAGCCGATCCACTGAAGAGCAACTCCACAGATGTGCACCAATTAGAATAATAAAAACGCAAACAAAAAAGTTCATGCATTAAGGCATAAATCAAAACAGTTCCTTGAAAGATGACCTTATAAGTATAATACATACTACAAACAACAAAGCACCTGATTTCCCTGGGTTTTGGATCAATTTGTTTGCTCTGCAGTGGCATTGAACCAATGTCTGTCTTACTGACCTTTAGGGAGGCAGGGTCGGACAGAGCGAGGGCTTGTCTCCTCAGTTCAGCCGCAGTCATCTGACATTGCTTGCACAGATCCGGCTTAGTGTCGTCCCTGTCTGACTCCAAGACGCTCACAGCTCCTGCTCCTTCAGGTGGAGGTCTGCTGGCGCACCTCTCCTCCTCCGCTGACAGTCTCTTCCTCGGGCTCAGCTCAAGAGAGAGGGAAGACTCTCCGCTCGAACAGCCTTCCACCTTTTACAAAGACAGCAAAATCAAGTACACATCTAGACAACATCTGTGGCTTTTACATTAAAGCTAATTCTATTTTGATAATTATTAATAGTATTAGAGTAAAGGGATAGTTGATACAGAAGAAAGAACTAAAAGAGACCGTATTTGTTTTTTCCTATATGGAATTCAATGGTTGCATGTTTCCAGCTTTCTTCTAAATATATTATTTTGTCAACAGATAGGGTTTGGAACAAGTAAAGGATGAGTACATGATGACAGATTCTTATTTTGGGGTATCCCTTTAATAAAAATGCTTGTACATATAGCTTTAATGAATGTTATTACATAGTTCCTAATCTTAATTTTAATTACTTAGTTAATGTGAATCTTTAGAGAGAATTTCCGAAGAACCAAAAGCAAAAAATCTTTAATGTGAAGAACATTTTGATTATACAAGTCAACTTTTTTTCATTTAGAAGGAGCATTTTATATTGTGGAAAAGTTCCACTGATTTTAAATGATGTTAAACTATTGAAACACTGAAGACACTTTTATTTTTAAGAGTGCGCGTAACATGAAAGCGTGATTAAACTTTCTAAATGTTTCAAGTTACTCAGTTGTAATGCACAAACTTGCCACTCAAACAGAATACTATAACCCTCAGCTCTTTATCAGTTGACTTACAGTTGATCGGATGGTCTGGAACTCTCCTTGCGCATCCCCATGTGTTAAATCCATCATCTCGGTTTAAATGGTCAAAACGCCCTTGCGGACATCAAGAGCACTTTCTAGCTCCTGAACTTTGTCTATGTACAATGATGAGCAACAGAGTTTATGGACAATCAGTGGGAGCGCAATGGAAAAGTATAAGCGAGTTTCCGTGAAGGTTTGCTTTGCTGTAGTTCCATGACGACGCGCGCACGCGGGAGTGAAGTTTGACTGCTGTCTGTCAGTGAGCGCGGCTCGGTCACTTGGGTGGAGGGGTGGAGCTGCGCTAGAGCTTTTACTGTAATCAAACACAACACTGAGCTGCTGTTTCGGAGTTCAGACTGCTTGTACACAAACGAAAAGTGAAAATAAAGCTGATATCACAATTTAACTATTTATTTAAACCATCATTTAAAATCATAAGTTAAGTTTGATATCATAATAATAAAAAGTAAATAATTACCATATGGAGTGCAATGTAATTTGTCTATCTATCTATCTATCTATCTATCTATCTATCTATCTATCTATCTATCTATATATATCTATATATATATATATATATATATATATATATATATATATATATATATATATATATATATATATATATCTTGATAGATAGATAGACAGACAGACAGACAGACAGACAGACAGACAGACGATAGATAGATAGATAGATAGATAGATAGATAGATAGATAGATAGATAGATAGATAGATAGATAGATAGATAGATAGATAGATAGACTCAAGTATTATTATTATTATTTTATTATTATTATTATTATTATTATTATTATAAGTATTATTATTGTTATTGTTATTATTATTATTATTATTATTATTATTATTATTATTATTACTATTTCTGCTTCTTCCAGCATAAATTACGTCATCTTTTACATTATTTCAGTTCGCTCACTTGTGTCGACTCAGATATTACTGGTCTGTTGGATGTTTTGCGCATTACTCTGGCGCCACCCTCTGGATGTTCCTTAATCTGCCTCTAACAAACCCCTCAGTCTGAAATAAATTGTGGGAATGTCTAGATATTTAATCGCTAAATAATTATGTTATGCTGATGATGCATGCTTGGATCACGTGAATATACATTTCATCTCAAATACAGTTAATCTTTGCCTCAAACAGTTTCATCCAGTTCTTTGTCTGTGAAAGCGCAACTAGTGTAGGCTGACAACCGAAACCATCAATAACTGACTCTTTAGCACTACTACAAAACCTACTAACAGAAATGTGGCTCTTTATGGCCGTCTATATAATATTAGTAAGGTGTAGATAGGAGATCATCTCAGACTCTCAGACGTACTGTTTTAAAATCTATATTTGTGCATGAATGTCATTTTGTGCGCCTTAATAATGATTTATTAACACATAAGACTGGTGTTTTTGCTCATTTTCATGTTTAAAACAGAAAGCTGGGTATCATTTATTATATATCATTGTAAATCATCATAATTGAGTTGAACTGTTGAAATCTTTTAATAGCCAAAAAACTTTAGACCAAATACAATGTTCAGTCTGATGAAATAAAGAGCGTAGACTGCGCGCTTTAGTGTATTGTGTGCGCTTTCCGGGAAGTTGCTAAAGCGCAGCTGATGGGGACAGTGAGCGCTGTTCGTGGTGCTGAAATGAAAAATCGCCACGCATTAATATCGTAATCAGTGATAACTTGCTGTTCAAAAACTGCGAACATAAAGAGAAACAACCTCTTCAAGACACCTTTAAACATCAGAGTTTATCTAAAATTTCACATAATAGCCCAGACTAAAGTATCCTTGTTTGACCATTCCATCCTCTAATGTCAAAGTACACATTTGTAATATATTTCAAGCAGTCTCTCCGAATATATCCTAATAACACTCCAGAATCGCTTCTGTGCTACATGTGCGCTGTAAAAATGGGCACCAGAGCCCTCAACGAGTCAACTTGTGGAGTCTTTTGTCCACTCTCAAATTTCTTACCTTGGCTTTTCGCTTTAACAGATGACTGGTAAATCCAAAAATGATGTCAGCGTCCACGAAAAACGTCCCCAAGTCAATCAGACCGGGCTTCTGCTTGTCCGCCCCAGATGACCCGTTAGAGTTTGGTAAATCCATTGTGCGGCTGTGGGTGTATTTCCTCGTCCCGCTTACAGCGCTCTGGAGTTCATTTTACAAACGGTTCTCTCTGGTTCCAAAGCAGTGGCATGGTGTAATCCAGAGGTTCCCTTTCAGGTACATCCAACTGTTGACTCATTTAGATCGTCCGGGTTCTGTTCCAAAATCACTTGCCTGGTGGAAAATCATACATCCAAATGTTGACCCTCATCAAAGCACGCAAGAGCCCCATACAATCCATACATGATCCGTGCGCTTCTGGCATACATCATCCTTATGAGAAAGGCTGTCCGCGCCGCGTCTTGTCTACACTGCAGGTCTTGGAGTGAACTCGCGCGAGCCTGTTGAGGACTACCTTGAAGAACTCCACCTCTCTCTCTCTCTCTCTCTCTCTCTCTCTCTCTACGCTGACATCCTCGTGGCTCTTGTGTGGTCGCGCTGCCGCCTAATGCTCAGCAGCGCGCGCTCCTCAATTCAGCTTCTCGCGTGCGCTATGACGCGTATCCTTCAAAGCAGACAAGGTATTTAAGACCTCATTCATTTTCTTTTCGGCTTAGTCCCTATATTAATCGGGAATCGCCACAGCGGAATGAACAGCCAACTTATCCAGCACATGTTTTACGCAGGGGATGCTCTTCCAGCCGCAACCCAACACTGGGAAACACCCACACACTCTTGCGCACACTCACACTACGACCAATTTAGCATATTCAATTCACCTACCGCATATGTTTGGATTCTGGGGGAAACCGGAGCACCCGAAGGAAACCCACGCAAACAAGGGCAGAACATGCAAACGCCACACAGAAACGCCAACTGGCCCAGCCGGTGCTGATGCCACCGTGCTGTCCGTATTTATGACCTCATGTTTACTCAATGAATTACTCTTTGCGCGACTTTCTGAGTTTTCAAAATTTCGTGGCAATTCTTTTAGTATTGAAGCTTGCAGGAGATGTCACGTGGTGGGATGCTTTTTATGTGAATAATATGAAGAATAGCTTGAAGTAATAATTGATTAGTAAAGGGTTAGTTCACTCCAAAATCAAAAATCTCTCTTGATTTATTCACACTCCTGATAGTCCAGAGCATCAGATATTTCATCCTTTAGAACACAAGAATGTATGGGTTATTATAATTGAGAGGCTTAATTAATTAATTACTCATTCATTTTCTTTTCGGCTTAGTCCCTTTATTAATCAGGTGTCGCCACAGCAGAATGAACCACCAACTTATCCAGCATATGTTTTACGCAGAGGATGGAAACTGAAGGAAACCCGGAGAAACCAAAACAGGGAGAACATGCAAACTCACTCCATACAGAAATGCCAACTGACCCAGCCGAGGCTTGAATCAGTGACCTTCTTGCTGTAAGGCGACAGCACTACCCACTGCGCCACCTTGTTGCCCATTGATTAATTATTAAAATAAATAAATGTAATTATCATGAACTGAGCAATTATATTATTCTGAAGAGACAAGGATGCTTAATTTGATTAACAGATTCTTTTTAAGTTTGTATTTTTGAACATCAGAAAATATAAATATATTCTGGACTACTTGCTTGACACGTGAGAACAATCATTATTGGTTATTGATTTTCATTGGTTCTTGCACATCAAGCAAACATGCTCGAGTTTCTGTGACCAAATCTGGATGATTTAAACTTTGTTTGCTTATCAGGGTTTACATGCTAACAAAAGTGAGACTTTTTTTTATCATTTTGTGATCCGTCACCTCGGAAGACTTGAATTAAACTCCTCAATTCGTACGGATTTATTTTTTAATAATTTTTTTACCTACATTTTTGGTGGAAGAAGTGTCAAATGAGAGACATAAATCTCACACAATAGGTAAAATAGGCTACCTTTATTTGTATTGCCAAGATGTACAAATCAGTGATTGGCTTGAAAGGGTGGGATTACTAAAACTCCATTTTAAAAGCCATTGTAAGCACTTTGAACCATCCCTGCAGGCACAGGACGTCAACATGATGTCATGGTGACGTTGTACCCCAACGCCTTGTGGATGTTGGATTTTGTTTGGAAATGAAAATCTGGTTGATTACAGAACCCAACATCAGGCCGATGTAAATGTTCAACGTCCAACCTAAACTCAATCAAATATCAACGTCCAATCATGTTAAACCCTGACATTGTGTGGACGTTACCACTATGACGTCTATCAGATGTTGGATTTTGGTCTCTTTGGTCCAACACAACCTAATATCAACCAAATATCAACATAATTTGACGTTGTTACTGGACGTTAAAATAACTTTGTCCTTAGACGCTGGCTAGACATTAAATTTTGGTCACCTGACGTCATGACCTAAATCTAACCTAATATTAACGTCTTAAAATTTTGACATTTGTCACTAGTTTTTTGTTTTTTGTCATCATTGTTTTGGAATGAGTTAAGTTCATATTGCTGTTCCAAGGTTAATATGAGTGGTGATTTGCACCTTAAGGACAATGTTTGTTATTTTGAAAACCAAAACAAGTTGTTAGAAGCCGCTGTGAACTTTCTTATGCTTGCTGGAAAATTTTACTTTCACAAACAGAGGTTCCTTAAAAAATCTACATTTTATAGACTTCTTATGTGAAATAGAACATTTAATTAAATCACTTAGATTAATTGATAATAAGAAATGTGCTTCTTTCTTGAGTAAATATGATGAGATCTACTACTTACATTTTTATCTTTTGTTTTTAATTGCATTATTATTACTATTACTATTACTATTATTATTATTATTATTATTATTTTATGTACTTTTTTGTTTTCCTCTTTATCCTGTGTATCTAAGGGGCGGATTTAACCAAGAAGCAAAGTAAGCGGCCACTTAGGGCCCCAGGAAATCTGGGGGCCCCCAATAAATATCTAGAAGTATAAATTATACCCATAAACTATATTTTCTAGCATATTTTGTATAGTAAGAGAATTTTTTACATAATTAAATATTATTTAACATACACTAAAATATAATATTATTATAATAAAGTAATAATAATATTATAAAATAAAATATCCACCACCCCAATCATGGAGCAGTCCAGCAGTCAAATTTATAAATATATACATTTTTTTTATTGAAAATTCATTTTAAGAAAACTAATCATTCAAAATGTAGACTACACTAAGATAAAACATAGAAAGAGTAATATAAAAAACCCACCAAAAGAAATAATAATTAAATAAAAGTAGAAAGGAAGCGACAGTAGGTAGTGCTGTCGCCTCACAGCAAGAAAGTTGCTGGTTCGAGCCTCGGCTGGGTCAGTTGGCGTTTCTGTGTGGAGTTTGCATGTTCTCCCTGCGTTCGCGTGGGTTTCCTCCAGGTGTTCCGGTTTCCCCCACAGTCCAAAGACATGGGGTACAGGTGAATTGGGTAGGCTAAATTGTCCATAGTGTATGTGTGTGAATGAGTGTGTATGAATGTTTCCCAGAGATGGGTTGCAGCTGGAAGGGCATCCGCTGCGTAAAACATATGCTGGATAAGTTGGCGGTTCATTCCGCTGTGGCGACCCCAGATTAATAAAGGCACTAAGCCGAAAAGAAAATGAATGAATAAAAGTAGAAAGGGTGCATCAGGACTTGGGTCCCATGGCTGGAGTTGCCTAGGGCCCCCAATTCGCTAAATCTGCTCCTGCTAATATGAATGTTGTGTAAAAGAACTGTTCTCTTTTACTGCATTCTAAGTTGTATTATACAGTTTCTTGGAATTAATAAAATAAATAAATAAATAAATATTTATGATGCTGTGTGCCTGCTGGGATTTTCTTTTTCACAGCAAATGCACAATTCGGTTTTAAAATATCAGCTGCCATCTAAAAGAAGAATGTGTGCCATTATTTGGTTGTTTGGCTGGTTTTCGCACGTCTAATTCTGTGATTAGCTAACATGTAAAAGCTGAAACAGCAACTTAATTTATTTATTTTTAAGCTTATTTGTTTTGTGTTGACGGAACACTCGTTTTAAAACTTTCCATTATTTTTGAAAGCCAGATCCTTAAAAACCAAAGCGGATCCACCAAAAGGCTCCCTGCTGCGTGCTTTCTAAGCAGCCGAATGCAAACCCGGCCTGTTATTGAGCAGCTTAAATGCGAAGCTTAACACACTAGATAAAGTCTGTTATTCTCTTGGCTTTGAAAGACGAACACAGGACATTACTGCATGCCCTCTTAATAAAAACTCTTATCTCGAGCATACAGAGGAGCATGCTGTAGATAAGCAGACAGGCATTATTGCAATAATATACTCGTTCCTGTAGACTCTCTTTTGAAGGAGCGGGGTTTTGTCGGTCCGATTAAAAGGGAATTAGGCGGTTGACTGTTGACAAGTCTGATTGTGAGCTGGAAGTGATATTGGCTCATCAACTTGGCCCAATATACAAAGTCGTAAGTTGCATTGATAGCCATTGCGCGCGCGCTTCAGATTAGTTTTGGATGGGGAAGGGAGCCGCTCATGCATTAGTCCTTTAGGACCTCATGATTACAATCCATTGTAAAGGTGATTTACCACGCACACAAGCTTGTCCTCTCCGGGATAGCGCAGGGGTCATCCCGACACGAAGATGAAATTCCGCGGATCGAGTCTCCCGGGAGCGCGGCTCGACATCTGCTGCCCGAGCGCGCGTACGCAAATCGCTCCGGGCTCCTCATTAAGACTGTTGAATTATCTTCCATCCTGACTCAAAATAACTGAGATGAGCCGGTGGGGTGCAAGACGGGCCGTTTAGCGAATATTGCCGCTATTTAGGACGCGCCCGTGAGATCAAGAAAGAAAGCGACGGACGCCTGAGAGGACTTGGATAAACAGAATAACTGATTGGATTGAACGCTCATGAATAATTTATCAATGACAGGGGACAACAAAATATGGTTCCACTGAAGCGTTCGATTGGAGCGAGTTTTTTGGAGTGAGTTATGGGTGTGTGGTGGGGGAGATTTGGGAAAATTGCACGTAGGGGACACCGGCTGCGGTTGTAACATGTTGTTTGAGCATCAATAACTCAGTGGTTGTTTGTGCTAGATTTCTCAAACTGTGATACACAGTAGACATGTTTGTCCACTACAAACGAAAAACACTTGGACGTGTAAACTGTTATATATAGTTTTGTAAGTTAAAGTCAAATAAAAAGAGCTCCATATAAATACTCCACTACATGAGTGAGTGAGTTAGTGTTGCCTAAATGGCTAAACATAAGACCACACTGCCCGGTTAATGAAAAGACCTACAGTAACTTATGGACAAAAACAGGTTTTGATCAAAGTGGACAATATTTTATTGTGTTTCTTTAAGGATTTACATTTATTATATTACAAAACACTGTGTGTGTGTGTGTGTGCGTGCGTGCGTGCGTGTGTGTGTGTACTGTGTTCCTGTTATAACAGTCCACTCACTTGTTAGTAAATTATCTTCTGATATTTTTTTTTTAAATGCACAAATCATGTGACCCTGCACTCTCGGAAAAAAAGATACACGGTGGTACAAATAAAATAGATCTTTTGATTTATGTTAAAGTAATTTTTATTCTTTATTGTAAATGGAAAAGGTGCATTTACACAACAAGAAACTTTTTTTTAAAAACACTGTTTACAAATGTATTTGATGTTTTATATTTACTGAAAATAAATTGACAAATTTTGGATATACTGTAGCAAAATGCCTTTAAATAGTTCTTGAAGGAACACATTTGACACTGTTAAGATACAAAGTGTCTTGTCACTGTAGTGATATGCCTTCATTGATCAGATTTAATGAAGGTACAATATATCTGCAGGTTTTAAAAACCAAAGGTACATTTTGGTTTTCCATAGTAAAATCATGTCCTTAAAGGTACAAACTGCAATGGTACAAATTTGTTTCTTTGTCAAAAGGTACAATTTTGTTCCATAAAAAGTTACTGCCCCAGAGACAAGGGTTTGTACATTCTTTGGTACAACATTGTACCATTTATTCTGAGAGTGTGGGCTCATGTTACAAAAGTCAAATAAGAAATTGTATGGGTTGAAATATAGATGTTTCTTTTACTGCATTAATCATTGGAATATTAAGTAAAGATGATGTTCAATGGAGATATTTTGTACATTTCCTATATAGAAATATAAAAACTCCATTTTTGATGAACTTAATTTCGACATGCTTTTATCGATTTAATTATTTGGATGCCATTCATTCATTCATTTTCCTTCGGCTTAGTCTCTATTACAGAGGTTGCCATAGCAGAATGAACCGCCAACTATTCCAGAATATTTTATGCAGCGGATGCCCTTCCAGATGCAACCCAGTACTGGGAAACACCCATACACACTCATTCACACACACACACACACACACACACACACACACACACACACACACACACACACACACACACACACACACACACACTTCTCATTCAATTCACCTATAGTGCATGTGTTTGGACTGTGGGGGAAACCGGAGCACCCGGAGGAAGCCCACGCCAACACACAGAAATACCAACTGACCCAGCCAGGACTCAAACCAGCGACCTTTTTGCTGTGAGGCGACAGGAAAGCTTATTTATCTCAATGTGCAAAACATTATGTCTGGTTTTGTTGTCCATATTTATCAATTTCCAGAAAGTGATGACTGGTTTAACTAATAAACTGCTGATAACTGATAAACTAGTGGAAATGCATTTAATAAATATCTCAGTGTGCAATGCTAAAATTGTTGTTGTATTTGAATAAACGAACCAAATTTCCATGAACAGCAACTGTTTTAGCATATAAGTAAAGGTAATATAGTCAAATTATTCAATCTACATTCATTTTCTTGTCGGCTTAGTCCCTTTATTAATCTGGGGTCGCCACAGCGGAATGAACCACCAACTTATCCAGCACATTTTTACACAGCGGATGCCGTTCCAGCCACAACCCATCTCCGGGAAACATCCACACACTCATTCACACAACGGACAGTTTAGCTTACCCAATTCACCTGTACCGCATGTCTTTGGACTGTGGGGGAAACCGGAGCACCCGGAGAAAACCCACGCGAATGCTGTCACCTCACAGCAAGAAGGTCGCTGGTTCGAGCCTGGGCTGGGTCAGTTGGCATTTCTGTGTGGAGTTTGCATGTTCTCCCTGCGTTCGCGTGGGTTTCCTCCTGGTGCTCCGGTTTCCCCCACAGTCCAAAGACATGCGGTACAGGTGAATTGGGTAAGCTAAAATTGTCCGTAGTGTATGAGTGTGAATGAGAGTGTATGCATGTTTCCCAGTAATGGGTTGCAGCTGGAAGGGCATCCGCTGCGTAAAAACATGTGCTGGATAAGTTGGTGGTTCATTCCACTGTGGGGACCCCAGATTAATAAAGGGACTAAGCTGAAAAGAAAATGAATGAATGAATGAATAATGATGTGTTTAATATGTAAACTAAACTACTTTATTATGAATTAATGATGAGTTAAGGCGCGAGCTGATCATGAACTGTAACTACAACATGAGTCACATGAGTTTATGTGTGAATAATGGCTACCTTAATTACTTGTTAGTACATGTTGTTAATTAATGTGTTAATTAAAATTTAAGTTTAAGTTAAATTTATCCAACATGAACTCTTGAGCTGTTAATGTATAATTCCGTCATGACTTTACTTAGAGGGGCACATCACCATGAGCTCATCCTTAACTACTCATGGACTCCTGTGTTTAAACTGTTCATGTTGATGTCGACAGAACACTTTTTATTGTTATTCAGTGTAAACGCACTAGACGGATGTGCATAAGGGGTTCATGAGTAGTTAAGAATGGGTCAGTGATGATGTGCCCCTCCAAGTAAAGTCATGACATAATTATACATTAACGTTTCATGAGTTCATAATGATTAAATTAAGCATAAACTGATGTGGTAATTAATACATTAACTAACAAACAATCATGTACTAACAAGTAATTGATGTAGCCGTTATTCACACATGAACTCATGTGACTCATGTTGTAGTTAAAGTTAATTTATGATTAGCGCACGCATTAACTCATCATTAGTCCATAATAAAGGAATGTTTAGTTTACATACTAACACATCATTATTCATGTCCTGTTATTGTGAACTGTAGGTATATATTATTGACAGGACAACAGTTCCTTGATTGGTCAAAATGTCAGTGTTGGGTCTCCCCTGTACTGTATCTTGAAAAATACAAGTCAAAGAGATTATATGCAAGAGTGTCACTGTTGGGGGTTTGTCACGGTTACAAACAAGGAAGACAAGGATGGTTATCTTTTACGGGTTTTATTCAAAACAACGTTACTGAATCAGAGTGATGAAGCAGGAGAGTGGTGTCATAGATGTTAGCGATCTCATCAACAGTTCACAAGGTAAACATCTGATGGTGAGCGATCTCACACACAGTTCGTTCTGGGAATCATCAGAGAATGAGTAATCTCAAACACAGTTTATCAGGTAAACATCAGATCTTCAGGTAAACACCACATTGGCTTAGTCACTTCCCTTATTCACTTGTTTATGCGTCCTCAGGCGAAATGAAGACATCCATGGGAGAAGAGGAGTTGAAGAAGGTGAAGTGGACCATCCAACTTGAAAAAAGCTGAATGTATGATTCTAAAGGCAGAGACAGTATAGGAACAAGAGACAAACAGTCCCTACACACACAACCATTATTTTTAGAGAAAACTTGATATAATTTCTGTTCTTATAAAACATTCATGATAGTTTACACTGTAAAAAAAAACCTAATTTTACAGTAAATATCTTTAAATTTTTTACAGTAATTTTTTGTCATTTCAAATTATATTCAAAACTTAGTAAAATGACAAACAATCTCTCTAAATTAACAGTTTGACTTTCATTTTAGGTACTTTATCATTAAAGACAAATTACTGACATTTGTGTTTTTTATACAGGGAAAATACACTATTATTTATACAGTATTTTTTCTGTTATTTTAAATTATATTCAAAAGTCCGTAAAAATTACAAACAATATCTGTAAATTAACAGCTTGACTGTTATTTTATGTACTATACAATAATGACAAATTACAGCAATTGTCTGTTTTATACAATTAAATTGCCGTATTATTTACACACAGTTTTTTCCTGTTTTTTTTGAAGTACATTTAAAATTAGTAAAATTAAAGTAATAAATTGTAATTGTAAAAAAAAAAAAAATCGTAAAAAAAAGGTAAATGACTGGCAGCTACGGCTGCCAAACAAAAACCATAAAATTACGGTAAAATTTCTTTTGTTGAAATAAAGTGCAAAAATAATAAATCTACATATATTTTCATTAAAATGTTTACAGAAAAACACTGTTATTTTACAAACTTCTTCTAGATTATTATGATCAAATACGTTCAATAAAGTTACAAAATAAGAGTTTTACAGAGAAACACTGTTATTTTACAAACTTTTCCTAGATTATTACGATCAAATCCGTTTAATAAAGTTACACAATAAAAGTTTTACAAAGAACCACTGTTATTTTACAGACTTCTCCTAGATTATTATGATCAAATCCGTTTAATAAAGTTACACAATAAGAGTTTTACAGAGAAACACTGTTATTTTACAGACTTCTCCTAGATTATTATGATCAAATCCGTTTAATAAAGTTACACAATAAGAGTTTTACAGAGAAACACTTATTTTACAGACTTTTCCTAGATTATTATGATCAAATCCATTTAATAAAGTTACACAATAAGAGTTTTACAGAGAAACACTATTATTTTACAAACTTTTCATAGATTATTATGATCGAACACCATCAATAAAGTGACTGCACTAAAAGTTTAGGAGAAAACAATGTTATTTAAAAGAATTTTCCCTAAATCATTACGATTCAACACCTTTAATAAAATGCCAAGACATGCGCAAGGTCATAATTTAACAGTTTTATTTTGGATCAAAAAAGTCTGAAAAAAACAAGAGACAAGATACAACTGGTTAAAATTCTCACAACTTTAAAATTACAGTGGTTACATTTTATTGAATAGTATTTATGTAAAACATGTTGAGGTTTAAGTTATATGGAATGACTTCCAAATCTTAAATGAAACTGTAATGTGAATGGGACACTGACAAAGGAGTGCGGATCCAAATAAGTTTATTACACAGAGATGGTCACGCAAGCAACAGTCAACAGAGGAGCAAACAGATGTATGCAGGGAATCCAGAATCATGGTCAAATAACAGGCAAATGGTCAGTCCCAGCAGCAACAACATAAACAATTAACAAACAAAGCAAAAGAAACGCGTCATAATGTTCACAGTAACAGTATAACAAGCCTTAGCAATTAGTGCGTGCGTCTGTGCTGCTTTTAAAATCCATGTAATCAGTTCATAACGATCCTCCGACTGTGTCTGTGTGTGTGTGTGCAAATAGTGGGTGTGAAACAGTGAAAATCAAGTAGCTGTATACGTTTTCAGTATATCTTAAGTTTATCATAATCCTATAGTCTGAGAATTTCATGAAACTGTTGTGCTGTTTACTGTAGTAGTATAAATGTTCCTGTCACAATCATCAGCAATTTAATCCTTGTAGATCGCTGGTAAACACGCAGATCGCCATAGAACTACAAATCCGTCATTATATGGACTACAGATCCAGTCATGCAATGCTCACATGCACCTGTTCCAGATTCCACTGATTGGGCACACACACACAGTCGGAGGATCGTTATGAACTGATTACATGGACTTTAAAAGCAGCACAGACGCACGCACTAATTGCTAAGGCTTGTTATACTGTTACTGTGAACAATATGACGCGTTTCTCTTGCTTTGCTTGTTAATTGTTTATGTTGTTGTAGCTGCTGGGACTGACCATTTGCCTGTTATTTGACCATGACTATGGATTCCCTGCATACATCTGTTTGCTCCTCTGTTGACTGTTGCTTGCGTGACCATCTCTGTGTAATAAACTTACATTTGGATCCGCACTCCTTTGTCAGTGTCCCATTCACATTACAGTTTCATTTAAGATTTGGAACGGAGTCATTCCATATAACTTAAATCTCAACATGTTTTACATGAATACTATTCAATAAAATGTAACCACTGTAATTTTAAAGTTGTGAGAATTTTAACCAGTTGTATCTTGTATCTTGCTTTTTCCAGACTTTTTTGATCCAAAATAAAACTGTTAAATTATGACCTTGCGCATGTCTTGGCATTTTATTAAAGGCGTTTAATCGTAATGATTTAGGGAAAATTCTTTTAAATAACATTGTTTTCTCCTAAACTTTTAGTGCAGTCACTTTATTGATGGTGTTCGATCATAATAATCTATGAAAAGTTTGTAAAATAATAGTGTTTCTCTGTAAAACTCTTATTGTGTAACTTTATTAAATGGATTTGATCATAATAATCTAGGAAAAGTTTGTAAAATAACAGTGTTTCTCTGTAAAACTCTTATTGTGTAACTTTATTAAATGGATTTGATCATAATAATCTATGAAAAGTTTGTAAAATAACAGTGTTTCTCTGTAAAACTCTTATTGTGTAACTTTATTAAACGTATTTGATCATAATAATCTAGGAAAAGTTTGTAAAATAACAGTGTTTCTCTGTAAAACTCTTATTGTGTAACTTTATTAAACGTATTTGATCATAATAATCTAGGAAAAGTCTGTAAAATAACAGTGTTTCTCTGTAAAACTCTTATTGTGTAACTTTATTAAATGGATTTGATCATAATAATCTAGGAAAAGTCTGTAAAATAACAGTGTTTCTCTGTAAAACTCTTATTTTGTAACTTTATTAAACTTATTTGATCATAATAATCTAGAAGAAGTTTGTAAAATAACAGTGTTTCTCTGTAAACATTTTAATGAAAATATCTGTAAATTTATTATTTTTGCACTTTATTTCAACAAAAGAAATTTTACCGTAATTTTATGGTTTTTGTTTGGCAGCCGTAGCTGCCAGTCATTTACCTTTTTTTTACGATTTTTTTTTTTACAGTGTATGCTTTTGAAAAATTATCTTGAAGAAGCAAATGTATACCTGCAAACCTACAATCAGACATGTGCGTGGTCGGATATTTGTATCATTTGTTTTGACCTCTATATGGCAAGGATTAATCTGAAGGGGTTCCACTATAATTTGCAATTCATGAGATGTTGCTCCAGTCCTCTCCTGATTACCAGACACATGCATATCGATTTGAACAGCATTTGATATGTGTACAGTGGGTGTTTAGATCTACAGCATGTAGCCCCTCTGTGTGATTTCGTCGGACTCTCTAATTAAAAGCAGGGTCACAGGTCGGTCTTTTGCCTGCTTAATGAACTGATGAAACTGTTGAGACGCGATAATTGTGCCTATTGATTTGCTTGGCAGTTTGCGCTCGTCCGCGTTTGTTTGCTCTCGTTAGTCGTGCCGTCGTCAGACCTTAAGACAAAGTGTTAAATCGTATGACGAGGACATTTTAATCATGCGGCCAAACGAAAAACCAGTAAAAGCGTCAAAGGTCCCGAGAGACTTCAGCACCACGGACAGCAAACCGCTGATAAAACACCGCTCACGCTGGTCAGTTTGATGAGTGAGTTTCCGGTGACCCTTCAGCGATGGGTGGTGATTTAAGGTCCACGATGATGATAATGTTAACACTGAATATAACAAATTACAAGTCAGTATTAAAAAAATGCGCAGGCAAACACAAGGGGGCACAAGAGAGACAGACTTTTAAATAAGAGTTTGTATATACAGTAACATAAGTGCCATCTGAAATTTTCTCGGGCCTGTTGTAGGTTCAGTATTTTCACTTTTATGGCAAATAATAGGTGATTTTCATTCCCTTTAAAGTGAAATAGCTGGACATAAACAAGTGAGACTTATAATATTGCTCATTTTAGAAGAAGATTTTAGAGGCACTTGAAGGTTTTTGTTTCTGAACTCTTCAAATATACATATAGTACACACTCAGAAATTAAGGTACGCGAACTGTCACTGAGGCGGTACCTTTTCAAAAGGTACACATTTGTACTTTAAGAGTCCATATTGGTACCTCAAAAGTATATATTAGTACCTAAACATTTTAAGAGGAAAACTTTTGTACTTTTTAGGTAGTAATTTGTACCCTTGAGGTATTAATATGGACCTTTTAGGTACAAATTTGTACCATTCCAAAAGGTATTACCCCAGTGACAGCTCGCCTTTATTTCTGAGAGTGTAGGCTGTATGTATATATATAGCATGTGTGTGTGTGTGTGTGTGTGTGTGTGTGTGTGTGTGTGTGTGTGTGTGTGTGTGTGTGTGTGTGTGAAATTAATCTGTAACACTATATAATATAATATAATATAATATAATATAATATAATATAATATAATATAATATAATATAATATAATATAATATAATATAATATGTGAATGAATGTGTATGGGTATTTGCCAGTGCTAGGTTGCAGGCGGAAGGGCATCCAACCCCTGATTAATAAAGGGACTAAGCCGAAAAGAAAATGAATGAATGAAAATATAATATAATTTACTTGATTTAATAGATATGGGTATTATTATTATTATTGTTAAAGGTATTTAAAAAAAATCTGAATAAAACAGAATCAAACATTAAGAATAAAACAAAGATTTTATGCAAACACATAACCATAAATTGTAAACTCAAAGAATCCATATTTACTGTGTATGGAAAAATTCTTTCTGCATCTTTGTCTACTGTTATGTGTATGTGCAGTTAATTATGTGTAATTACAGTCAACTAACTCCAAACCAAACCCTGCTCTTAACCCTGACCCTAAAGTTGCATGCTGTTAATTTATATTACTCACAATTACACCCAAGAACACCAATGTCTGATGATATTTCTGAGCAAGTGCTGATAGTGTGCAGGATTGTTTATTTGCTTCTCACACACCAAGACACCTTCAAATAAAAATATATATATTTCACTTCTGAAATAGTATGTATTTCCAACTAAATACTAACTTTCATATATTTTTATATGTAGATCAAAGTCTAGACATAATTTTGTCTGTCTTGATTAAATTTACAAATTAAATAAAGCAAATAAAATGCATATGCATATCAAATAAGCATACAAATGTGCTTTAATATTTCAAATTGCTTTTGTGAATATAAAATATCAAAATATGATTGACATACAGTACACCATTATGATTCAGCATAGCATACACGCACACATAAACACATAAAAAGTTTTAAGTGATCAAGTTTTATTTTTATTTTATTCAAAAATATTTTTGTTGACAAATGGTAACATCTAGTGATTTATGGATTACAGGGACATTTGTGGAATAAAGAGAATAAAGATCATTAAATGGTCTTAATGTGTCATCAATTGATTCTTGTATATACTAAATATACCTGACAAGATCTTCGATAAGTTTTTTAGTATATTATTACACCAAACGAAAATTTTGCCAGCATTTGTAGATTATGGTAACAAATACAGTTTCTTACGAGTTCTTTTTTTTTTTTTTTGAAAAAAAAACAACACTTGGTAATGAACAGAGGAAAAAAATCAAGTAGTATTATACACTTTTATTTTTTTTTCTGCTTGTATATACAATTTTCTTACAAAATGTTGTCATCCCCACAATGCCAAAGAAAAAAATGTATGTGGACATTTGACACACAATTTTCTCATTTTGGAGACCTCCGACAGCAAAAATTATTCAGACATTTGAAACCATGTGCACACAATACTAAATTATTAATCCTCAAATACACAACAGCCATATCTAACAACAAAAAACATAATAAAAAACAACAATTCAAACAGTTTTAGTCCGCAAAATGACACCATATAGGCCTAGTCTCACATTGAAAAAAAAAATTAAATCTGAAAAATTGTTGCAAACAATTTATATGGGTTGAATTTAAACAAACAAATTAAATGCATTAATGTTTAACTTAATTTGTTTGTTTAAATTCAGCCCAAATAATTTGTTTACAACCACTTAACTTAAAAAAAAAAGATAAATCCAAGGAATCATTTTTGAATAATTTTTTTTTCCAGTGCATTGTCAAGCATTTTTCTGATGGGCTCAAATAAAATGCTAACAAAACAAGTTAACAAATGGTCACAAGCATATTATTATGCATTTATATATTTGTAATCGTACTAAATTGTATTTATACATAAAATATATTTCGAGAATCAGAGACAGCGTCTCCCTGGTCAAGTGGTCCTAAACATTTCACAATTTTGAGATAGAACTGTTGAACTGTTAAGAACCACTGCACCAGAGGGACCAGAAGAGACCCAAACACATCCACATCCGAAGCTGTCCGGATCCTCTGTTCACTGTTCACACCGGACATGTTTAGGCGTCCAATAAGAACAACACAACGCCGAGCGGAAAGTCTCTAACGCGTCTTTATAGGAACTACGAACTACGCAAACAAACGTGATACTTATAAAAGGCCTAAAAGCGGCGAGGCACTACGAAAAGGCGTTAGTTCGTGTACACAAACGAATAACTCAAAACAGCGTAGACTGAACTCTCTGAAAGGCATTTCCTCTTTCAAACCACCTCTTCGTAAATACATATTTTGCGGAGCACCTGTTTCACGACACCATTCCGACATTCGAGGTCCAAGATGAGGGGGAAAAAGCGCGGGTAGTTCTTCTGGAGGCGTCTCGGCTCGATGACAGACAACTCGACTGTGCAGTAAGTCTTTTTATACTGTGTGCTGCTAGTTTCATTCACACTGGGGTTTTCATTCAGACTGGAATGACGACTCTTCAAGTCCGACCGGCTTTTCTGGGTTCCTGGGCAGAAAGAGCGAATCAGCACTACATCTGACACGTCCGTTTTAGCCTACCTCATGCACAAACGCTGCTCTTTTAAGTTTAATCAGTACATACACCGTGACTGTTTATGAGCAACATGGTCTTGACAATATAGACAGTGGCTCCAAAAAAGTATTGAGACTCTTGAATGTCAATGTATTAAATTATAAAATATAAAAAAGGCAAATTATGTATGTGCAGTTCATGGCATGCCACATCAATATTTGATCAGCAGAAAGCGTTTACATACATTTCTGTTGTTTTATAACTTGAAATATGTCAAATAAATAAATAAATAAATTAAATCTGAAATGTTATACTTTATCACTTAAAACCTAAATCATAATATACATTTAAAATAAACTAAATCTCAGCATGTATTCAGATAATCAACAGCATGAAGCTTAGAGATTTTTGAGATCGAAGGAAAGCTGATAAGTTAAATCAAGTAGAGCCCTCAGTCTGCAGTTGGTTTATTTAGAATTAGATTTTGAGGGAAAACACTGTTTAACTTTACTTTGGTGATTTATTCATTAATTTTCCTGTGGCTTAGTCCCTGATTTATCACAGCGGAATGAACCGCCAACTACTCTGACATGTTTTACACAGCGGATGCCCTTCCAGCCACAACCCAATACTGGGAAATACTTTGGTGACTTTGTTATAATATGAAAACGAATTTAATTTGAGTATGCAATGAAGTTTGTTTTGTGTTTGCTCAAGAAATCGAACTTAAGGCTGCATATGCTTAATGCTACTATGTGAAAAGTAAAGTCAATCAATATTTGGCCTGTATGCTTAAAACACGATTTAAATTTAATTATAAAAAAACATGTTGAAATTTCAGTAGAAACTGAATGTTTATTAAAACTGACTTTTATTACTTTAGCAACAAGTCATATTGTTTCTACTCTGAAAATGATGTAGCAGAGGCATGCTGAAAAACAATAACATGTAATTACTGCAGCAACTAAAAATAAGTACAAACTTTTCAATAAAAAGAGTATATGAAGATATTAATATGTTTCACTGACAAAATATATACACAGTGTGTATTTAAGATGTGTGTTTTTAATGTAGATGTTTACAACATATATTGATCATCTGATTGATACTATGAATCCTTTACTCTGAAAATCATTATGTATTCAAATTACTTAGGGGTTTGTTTGATTACTGCATGCTTTTTTTAAATCGTCACCTTAGAATTATAAGGTTCTATCTGACATTTTTGTCAAAATTGAGTTATTGACATATTCTTATTAAATGACAACTTATTTACATTATGGCAAGTTTTAAGACAGTTGTTTACATTTTAAGTCTTTTTATTTAAATAACAAATGTTACACACATACATGCTATATGGAATTTAAAAACTTTGAAGCCCAATATCTCAAAATCATTTAGAACGCAGTTAGAACCTTATAATTCAAAGGTGACGAAATGTTAAATCCAATTTGTTTAATTAAAAATGTACAATTAGATGAATAATCATGGCAAGAAGTGACAGCCAGCAGGGCAACCACCTTAAGATCTTGTTGGACAAGCAATGAACTCGATAAACTAGCTATTCTGGAGAGAGAGAGAGAGAGAGAGAGAGAGAGAGAGAGAGAGAGAGAGAGAGAGTATACTTCTGCAAGTCAGTGTAGCAATGGATTTATTTATTTCATTTGGACTATTTGTTTTTTCTGCATTTTATTACTTCAAACTAGGCAAATGTACAGAAAAAGACAATAATATCTATTTAAATTTGGGAAAATGATCACCAGTCAGTAAATATGTTAGGATTTGTTTTGTTTTAAAAAAAAAAAAACATTTTATTTTATTGTTTGATAGATGCTGTAGTAAATCGATTTTCTTTAAAATAAATATGTCTGCATGATCATATCTGAGTTTGTCTCATAAGCATCCTTCATGAAGTCCACAAAATATGTTTAAACCCACATGCTAAGAGACATAAAGTTGAAATGATGAACAGTGTTGGGGGTAAATTTTTTTCTAAGTATCAAGTAAAGTAACGCATTACTTTTAAAAAATAAGTAATAATAGTTGAGTTACTTTTTAGTTTAATTGGCCTTTAAAAAATAAATTGCTGAATTAAAATTAGTCACAATGAATCACGCAATCAATGTGTTCATTATTTTGAATGCATCGAAGAAAAAGAAAGGGGGATTATAGTATCAATGTACAGTGATTTTACTTAAGACAAAAAGTACAAAAGCAGCAAACACATTGCTTTAAACTTTCTTTAATCTGTATATATGGCATGTATAGCTCTGGGGTCAGAAAGTTTTCAGATAACATTATCCTAAAATATATATATAAATATTTTATGTGTTAGGGCAGCATGGTGGCGCAGTGGGTATCACAATCGCCTCACAACAAGAATGTCACTGCTTCGAGCCTCGGCTGGTTCAGTTGCCGTTTCTGTGTGGAGTTTGCATGTTCTCCCCGTGTTCGCATGGATTTCCTCCGTGTGCTCCGGTTTCCCCCACAGTCCAAAGACATGCGGTATAGATGAATTGGGTAAGCTAAATTGACCGTAGTGTATGTGTGTGAATGAGTGTGTATGGTGTGTTGCGGCTGGAAGGGCATCCGCTGCGTAAAACATATGCTGGATAAGTTGGCGGTTCATTCCGCTGTGGCGACCCCAGATTAATAAAGAGACTAAGCCGAAAAGAAAACGAATGAATGAATTTTATGTCTTTTAAAGATAAATGTAGGTGTAGGTTATACAGTGCGTTGTTAATTGCAGCGCTCCTCTATTAAAATTTAGTAACGTTTATTAAAAATAGTAGCGTAACACATTACTTACAATAAAAAGTAACTAAGTAAAACAAATAATTACTTTTTTGGGGAGTAACTCAATATTGTAATGCATAACTTTCAAAAGCAACTTTCCCCAACACTGGTGATTTACGATTGCATGAAAGTATCGCGTTAGCATATTACAATACACTGATTTACTAAGTCATTTATAAACACCTTATTAGAAGTGACTGCAGGAATTGCTTTTCTGATGTTACATATTTGATTAACTCGTCTCTTCAACTGGAATAACCCAATCATAATGTGCAGCCTGATCTTATTAGAAAACGTATTTTACATTTTGTCAGTTTAGTGGCTAATTTGTACAAATTCGTGTGATTTCAATCGTACAAAATTGTACAAAATTTTGTACGACTTTTGTACAAAACTTTTAAATCTAAAAGTTACGAATTGCCATGAGATAGCGTTGTAATGTGAGTACAGTTTATATAAAAAATAAATACAAGTCAAATATGATCCAAGTCACTGGGTTGAATGAATTGAATCAATTAGTTTCATACATTAGCAAGACTACAGTATACTAGTTAGTGGAGATACGGTTTATTATGATTATTAGTAATAATAGCCATTATTGCACCTATCATCGTATACTTCGACCACCATTTGCTTTTGATGCACAATTCAATAATTATTGCTGTAAAGATTTTTAGTAACCCATTATTACACGGCTACAGTTCAGATAGGCCACGAGACTAAAGTTCAGATAGGCCACAAGACATTTGTTGTCGTGTATAAAGCCGAATTCCAGGAATATCTTTGCTGTCTCAATGTACTGTAATGCTGTTTGGGAGCATTTTAAAAAGTCATGAAAGTCCCTGAATGACTGGTCAGACCTGAGTAAATGCTACAGAACAAGGGGGTAAGACAAAATGTGTGTGTGTGTGACTTGTATTCTTCACGTTGCAGGGATCAAACGTCCCCACAATTATAGTAAAACTAGTAATTTTTTACTTTGTGGGGACATTTTCGCTGAAAACAACTCATAAATAATCAATGAAGTATTTTAAAATTGGGAAAGTGCAAAATGTTTATCGCATCACAAGATGTTACTGGACCTTCTGTCACGTCAGTGCCGTCTTGTGAAATGGTTTGCCACAACTGACCCTCTGTGCTTTGGTGCATCTGTTCATGGAGAAGCAATGGGAAAGATGACCGGGCATCTTCCCTTCTTGGATCTGCTGAAGGTTATTGACCATGTATTGCACCATCTGATCTGGATCTTGCTTTGTTTATATTGCGTTCCTGAACATTATGTCTGATGGACCCAACTTCTGTACAATATTAAAACCAGCATAGTCTGATGCCCTGAAAGATTTTCTCCATGGTTCAACATCAATATTGACATGCTCCATAGATTAACCCTATTTACACAACTGTTCATCATTTGAATGTACTGAAACAAACAACAACAGGCCTACTTAGTTTTTCTTTTTTATGTACAGGTTTTTTTTTAAGTAAATTTTAAGCATGTAATTAAGTGTAATTTGCTTAACTTAGTAGTGTAAAAGTAACATTGTTTGTTGATAAATTTTTGCTTAGTCATTCAACTACTTTGCAATACATTGTTGGAAGTACATCTTACTCTCTGTATTTGTAAGTTTTACTCAAAGAGCAAAGCACTGAATCTTTATTTAAGTAAACAACACAGCAGATTTTGTTGTTTTAAGTAGAAAATGAACCTTAGATGTCATAAAAAGTATGTTACTACACTATAAAACAGCATAAATACAACCTAAAAAGCTAAATCTCCCAGTACATGATGGGAACACCAGTATCAGAGAGTTGGGTAAGTAAAAAAAAAAATTGTAAGTATTTATATTGATATTTACTCCAAAACAAATCACGGTAAACATAAACAATTCTAGGTAAAATATGCCTAAAAGTTCATATCTCAAATATGTGAGTATTAATATAGAATTTACATGTATTTATTTACTTATTTTATTCTTGCCTGTATGTAAGCAATGTTGCCCTAGTGGATGAGACCCAAGACAAGCTCTAAAGTAAGATACAGACTTGAGATTTACACCTACGGATCTTTGGTCTTCGCCTGAACTTCACAAAGACTGAATACCTTGAATGCAGAGCTTGGTCTTACATTTCATCAGGCACCGAATTGACTCCTGAATTGAGTCACTATGGATAGGCAGAAATGCCAGCAGGTTAGCAGAATCTTTTATGGACAGAAGATTCTGTGTGTATCTTTATCTTTACCTTTGGATGCTTTTATCTTACATTGAGGAAAGCATCAAGCCATTCAACATAATGAAATAATACTCACATCAAGTGCTACTAACATGAAGCTTCTCATTTTGTTACATAAATACAAGCTAGAGTAAACCCCAATCCCACTTCTATTTTTTTAATCAGGGGATTTGAGTGTCATCAAGTGACAGATGTGAAAGTATGTTGTGGGACTACTATACAGGAGTTATTTTTATGTATTCTAGAAATTTAGCGGTTTTTATTTTATCGTTTTATTTTTATTTTTTGCATGATGGTAAAACACAAACGCAGTTTTGAATGTATTAAAACATATGCTTGTTTGTTGTAAAAATGTGTAATAATGACAGAAAACGCTAAATTGTGCATCTGCTGACTTCCGTGTGCAGCTATGCTGCCGTTGTAGCTGCTGTATTCTGGGAAATTTTCAGACCCATTGGTTTCGAGTGTGGTCCTGGAAAATAAGAGAAAGAGACACCCCTACGCCTTCACATGAAGCAAAACGAGGAGTAGGGGTAAGGGAAAGGGCTGAGGGGTAGAATTGGGATTAAGCCTAAGTAAGGATTAAGACATATATTTATGTTTTTAATCAGGTGATCAGAGGAAACATATGTTTTTAGGTGCTTTTTGAACGTTGCTAGTGGATCAGCAGTTCGTATGGGATAAAGGCTGATTTATACTTCTGCATTGAGTGATCGGCGTGACCCACGGCACCTGCCTTGCGCGTAGTTGTGCATTTATACTTTCGTGCACTGTTTGTGTTGCTCTGCAATAACACTTTCAAAACACTAGCTGGCAGTAGTTTTTTTTATGTTCTTCTGTGTCAAGTTTCTTCATGGGTGTTTTGTTTTTTCTGAACGCTACAAGTTGCTAAAACTCGTTCATTCAGAGGTGGGAACTGGCGGACATGCAACAACTTTAATCATAAGGTAAACACAAAACAAAAGTTTCCATCTGGAGCTCCTTCATGGGACTCGACAGTTGTAAACAGTCGCTTCATCAGGCTCGCGGCTCTCAGCACCGCCCACACTTGTCACCGCTTCCAAGCCGACCAATCACAGAGCTTGTGCTACGTGTCGTTGCAATGTGTAGTTACATTTTTTGAGAGGTGCACGTCAGCTTTGAAGGCAGCCACGGTGAGGGCTATCCGACCACGTGAACGCTTCATCGGACCATACACGTGTGCTCGATGCAGAAGTATAAATCAGCCTTTAGGCAGATCATTCCAATAAAGAGGAACAGTTAATGAAAATGGAAATTATTTAGAGCTTCTTTGTTATGGTACCATGACGCAGCACTCACTGTTTTTGCTGGTAGTGCAGATTCAACCCAGGCTTATTCTGAATCTATCTATCTACATTTCTGGAGACCACCAAATACGTCCCAGGAGCTACACTTTTTTGCAGTTTTTTTTCCCAAATCCACCAGAGGCCGCTGTGCACGCTTTTTGAGATCTCCAATTTCTCTCGTGAGTGTCATTCACACCTGCTGTTCTCACGCAAAGCCTTCAGAGGCCGCTGTATACTGACTGGCTGACCCACCCTTCTCCTTCCCTAAACCCAACCAATAGTATTTTAAAAAGCACAGATTGACCCGCCCACCCCCTTACCTTAACCCAACCAACAATTTTAAAAAGCAATTTAAAAAAAGAAAAACCCTCGCCTGATTTTAACCATGTTTTCAGATTTTACCACATTTTCACTCTGTTATTTACTTTATTCTTTTGGATTCTGTTTTTGTCTTATCTCCTTTTGGAACCGTTTCTCACTGTACTCAAACCCCATCGTTGTGGTCAATCCCTCTCTGCATCTCAAGTCTACCGACGTTCATGGCGAGCTAACTGGACAAACTGGTAACAGCGGAAAAGCCGTCCATATGGAAGTAAGCGATCAGCTGGTGAGCTCGAAAAGGAGCGGTGTCATACTGCCCCGTAGCGTTTGTTTTAAAAATGAAATGCAGCCATATGTTCCTCTGGCTACATAATTTGGGATCTCCAAAAATGTATTTGTTTTCAGAATGAGCCTATATTGAGTAGATTTGTAATAATAAGTTGAGGAAGGTGCAGACCCTGTGGACGTTCTGAATGCAAGCATCAGGGTTTTGCATTTGATGTGAGCTTCAACTGTTAGCCAGTTCAGGCAGAAGAAGAGAGGTGTGATGTGGGCTCTTTTGGCTGCAGCTTTCTGGATCATTTGAAGAGGTTTCACAGCGGATGATGGGAGTCCAGCTAGGACAGCATTAGTCACGTTTAGAAATAAAATGAAAGACTCTGCAGGAAAGTGAATCTTGTAAGCCAGATTTTATGATCTGTGCTCTACAAGTTAATAATTTGCCAGTAACACTGGCTGGTCATTGGTAGGTGGTATTTGGCAGGGCACCAAATACTGGAAACTGAAGAGCTGCAGTGAATGTCGGGCTTGACAATGATGGATTGGGTTGCTTATTCAGATTTCACACTGCAGAGTTTTCAAAGATGCCGAATTATTATTGTTTTTACACATGAAAAGTGATAAGGAAATAACTCAAGACCACACACAAAACTGGACATGGCACCTCGCAATAAGTATTTTAAATAATTTACAATTCAAATGGTCCATGCACTGATTTGAAGGGCAAAAAAAGAAAATAAGTAAAGTTTATTTATAAACTAATTTCGAGAGGATCACGTGCTTATGATTGCTTGCGGCTGTCCTCGCATTATCCAATTTATGATTCACCAATCAGACGATTCCTAAGCCACTATAAATATCCTAAGTGCCATATCACAGTCATCTATGTTTTGAAGAATCCCCCCTTCCACCCCTACTCCTCCTCCTTTTCTAGATGGATGGCATGGTGGCTCAGTGGTTAGCACTGTTGCCTCACAGCAAAAACGTCTCTGATTGTAGTCCTTACAGAGCCAGCCGACGTTTCTGTGCGGAGTTTACACGTTCTCCCCTTGCTTACATGGGTTTCCTCCATAGACTGTAAAAGATATGGACGTAGTATCCGTGACGTCACCCATAGGTTTATAAAGAACCCAAAAGAAGCTACTAGAAGGCGTGGCCAACCGTCGCGATTTTGTTCGCGCGTCATCGAACCAACCCCGGGCATACCATACAAGGGCAAAGAGGCGGAGCATGAGCGGATCTACAGACGCCCTGCTTAGACAGGCTTTCCTAAGGGAGACACGCCAATACTTCATCACCTGCGACTCGTTTGTGTTCTGACCACATGTGCTTGGTTGTACACTTTATCAATAAAGTGTTTAGACTTTTAAAAACACTGTTTCATAAGTAACGTCATAAGCACAATGCTTAGTGGCTCAATGCATTACACATTGAGCCACTAAGCATTGTGCTTATGAAGTTTTTCAACAAGAGGAAAGTGCGAATTACTTCCAAAAACTTCAGATATAGTCTGTGTTAGTAAATGCAAGGCTAATTATGAAGTCCAGGCAGAACACTGTATGACAACGCTTCAGATGACTGTTCTAGAGCCTACAGCTAATAATCTGTCAGACTCTGGAGTGCATTACAGCTCTAAAGTACATTATAAATGATAAATGATCTTAAATAAAACAAATACATTCATAGAGATGGTATATAATTATATATTTCACTCACCTGGAGGCCACGTGAATGGCTTGTGAGCACAATTAAGTGCACACAGCATGCTATATCATCTGATAATTGTAGGAAATAATTCCAAAAGGCAACTTACTGTGTAAAGCCACATATAACAACACAAAAATACGATAAATATGCCGAGATCAGCAGCTAATCAGCCGTAATCAGCTGAGGTGAAATGACGGCTACCAGCGAGACCTAGCTGTCACTCAAGTGGCCACGCCCTTAATTATGCAAACTTAATATAACCTAATATAAAGGAAACGGATAAGTTATAAAAAAATTCACCCCCCTCACAGTTGTCACGAAGGGTAATAGTAGCTATATGAACCAAAATCGTTCTTTGTACCAGGCTGTAAACACCTTTTTTTATGCTGTAAAATTGGCCATTCTAACAGTGGGCTCAATAGAAATTTGCTCTATTATGGAGCCAGGACTAGCGGAATTTCGATGAATTGCAGTTTCAGTTACTTCCGTATTGGCTTCCCGAGGGAGAACGGGAGGTTGCCGCTTGGTTTCCTCCCACCATCCAAAACATGCAACTTAAGTTAATTGACTAATCCACATTGGCACCATTGACATGCACCTAGTAAGTAGTTATCTCTTAAGAGCAATCACTGTTCAATCTTTTCATTACTACAGCAGGGGAGTTCTCGAGTTCAACCTGAGCTCAAACTCCCCTTTCGGCTTGCAATGGGAGGAAGCCCAGATCTTATGAGCTCAGGGCTCTCTCCAGGGACATCATGCCAAACAAGCTTTATAATCAAGTGTGAACTCTTGAAAAGATTATTATGGAGGGAATGGTTGAGGAGATGCAGGGAACAAGGATTTTGGATTTTGCAAAATGAGAAAAATACTCCTCCTCACACCTCACACTTGGCTGTGGGTCATTGCCAATGTGTTTCAACTCATTTCACACAGCATGACTTTGAATTGGCAACAGGTCAAGATATAAGGTCCAAATAGTGTCTTTGAGAGTTCACACTTTGTTTCACATGTGAACTAGCACTGATTTCCATTTGATTTTGGCATTTGTCAGTGATTTCAAAATAGTTATTGGTGAATGAATATCAGGGCTAAATTTGTGCAGTGTGAAGTCATCATAACAGGCATGCGAAAGCTGTTTGGAGTTGCCCCAATCTAAATCAAGATGTGACAGGCCTGACTGTGGTGCTACAGATATGTGGTTCAAAGTAACAACCTGTCTGTGGCAAAGATGCCCATCAAGATGGACCTGAGAGGATGATGACAATTTTAAATTTGTGGATGAAGAGCTTCCAACATGACACGCGAGCCTGAAGTGACAATGCAGAAAATACCCAGGACTGCAGAAAAATGAAGACCTGCCTGGAAAACTCAGCACAATAGCAATAGCTGAAATCCGATCAAATTTCTTTCACACAACTGGGCTTAGTATAGCTCAGATTCCACTTTTAATGTAAGATAATGGTTAAATAAAAGAGAAAGAAACCTCCAATCTCCACTTAAAAGTAAATGCCCATCACAATATTATTTTATTGGAAGCACAAATGGCACAATAATTGTTATAAAAGGTTACCAGAAACTCTCTCTTTTGTTTAAGATTGGTACCACCAAATGAGGATATTTTCCCTCACTCACTTTTTTATTCCCTTCTTTAAAATGAAGGTGTTAAATTCATTAAATGAAGCTTTATACATTTTGGTTTGTCCATTAAAATCTTTTAAGGTTTCTAAAGTTTTGGTTCCATAGACTTTCATTAAAAAAGTATTGTTTTTCTTTGGCATTTTGAATTAGTAAACCAAATAGTAAACACTGCTAAAGCAGATCATCACTCAAGTCAATGAGCTGTGGTCCATCACACTCCAGTAATATAGGTCTAGACATGCAGAGACAAGCGAGGACATCTGAGAAATCATTGTTAACTTGATTTAATTGTTTGTGAGGTGCAGTCAGCAATTAAGAGAATATACTGAAGCCTTACTTCAGTATATTCATTGCAGGCCTTGAAATTCATTGCAGGTCTAATTTCTTGCTGTCATTGATTGTACAGGCTTGATTATAGGCCTATAGCTATTTCAGTACAATGCAGCTAGATTTAGAGCCTTGGTATACTTCAAATGCAGTTCTTTTTCGTTCTTCATTTGAGGGCAAATGCCTTCGTTTGAAAAGGCTGAGTGATGGTATAATGCTTTTTAACACTCCAGTGTTGCAGTAGGCAAGATTGTAAATGTGTCACACATCTTACATTTACCTTAAACACAATGATAGAATCTGAGAGAGAAGAACTTTTTCATAAACATCTGGCAAACATTCTTCTCTGTGAGCAGCGTCACTGCGGCGCATCATATTGTTTTATATTTGCTGTTGACAGACATCTATTGGCACCACCGGTGTAGCAAACTCATAGAAAATGTGACGCGAAGAGGTGGGCCTCTCGTCCGGTCTCTGACCCCTTTCTGAGTCTTTCAAGAGTTCACACTTAGATATTGCTTGACAATAATAGCAGGTTTGGCATGCTGTCCCGGGAGAGAACCCTGAGCTCGGAGATAATTGAGCTCAGGGCTCCTGCCTGGTCAATGAGTATGTAAGGGGGCTATGAGATCAGGTAGTTCTCAGATCAGTAGAGCTCCCCCTGGTAAAGGAGGAATAGGGGAGATGGGGTGGATGGCAGATTCTTCAAAAAACGAAGATGAGGGAGTAAAGCTAGTCGGGCTATTTATAGTGAGTGATACTAATGATTACAGATGAGAGACCAGCCATGATTAGTTTGTAAAACTTCACTTAATGCTACGTTCATACAAGACTCGAATGTTAGCATCAAGCAAAAGTCATTTACACGTTAAGTCAATGCAAAGATGCGAATAGACATTGACATCGCTCGAGTTGGAAAATCTAAACTTCATCGGACATTCGCGCCATGTTAACAAATCATGAACTTGCTCTTGTAGGGGAGTGATTATGACTTATATCTGTTGTTGGTGTCTCGAGGGGAAATCCTCTTGCCGACACCAAACAGCAGTTCATCAAACTGGGCTCGCGCAGTCTGAAGCACTGCTGAAAGCTTCCATCATCCAGGTATAGTTTCTGGAGGAGTTGATAAACACACAGAGCTGGGTGCACCTCTGAAAGATCTAGTATACTCTAGTGGCCAAACAAATCTACGCTGTTTTTCAGCCTTCCTAAAGCACCTAAAGCACAGCTACTATCTCAATAAAATCCAGACAGAAGCCCTGCCCTGCCCTGCCCATGATGCGAATCCTTGTCTATTGTTAAGTGAACTTAACGCCCAAATAAAGCAAATTTGACACACGAATGAAGTGAGTAAACTCAAAATGTTCACACGTCTGTTTATACGAGAATAGCACGATTTATTCATGCATGCTGTGTCTGGTGTGATCACAGCATAACAGGTACGGATACACCTGTACCAGCTCTGATACTCGACTCTCCAGTGTTTTCATGTGGCTAGTGTTGATGTTTTGGATGTTGTTCTCCTGTATGACCAGTATCGGCTGGTGTTAAAAAAATTGGGGGGGGGCGCAAACACCAGAAAAAAATCTAACTGTTGGTAAAGTAAGAGTGTAAAAGACATTTTTCAGGTGATGTATCAAAAAACAAAAATATGACTAAAGCATACAATAAATGCATAACAAATCAGTTCATTTTAGTTCAATTTGGGTTTATTATCAGCAATGAAGTAATCAAGATAATCAGTAAACACACACATACACACACACACAAACAAATGTTGCCTAATCACTGGCCAGTAGCACTACTTGAAAATAAATTATGCTCTCCTTTTTTTCTTCTGGCTTGCAAATTTCTCAATAACCGTTAAAGTCAGTCATCTCAGTCACCAGTGTCTTCTCTATTGACTGCATGGCCAATGCATTCAGCCTCTCTTGCGTCATGCTGTTTGAAACAGCAAACACGGAAATAGTAAAAGGCATGACTTACATGAACCTGCCGGCCAACTCCGTTTGTCATGACAAGTGCTGGAAAAGCCCCGAATATTCACGCGCTCGCCATCACTTGACTACTGGTGAATTTGCAAAGACGGTCGATCTGGTCCAAGCTTTTTGATTCTTTTTTTTTCTTCATCCAAACGCCTTGTGAACGGATATCTTTGCAAAGATACAACGGAATTTTCCTTCATCTCGAAAAATTGCATTCTAAGCTCTTTGGTGAGAATGGTCCAATCACATAAGGCCAATCATATAAAAACAAATATGATTCGTTCTAACAACAAAAATGGGAGGGTTCGGGGCGCAGAGCGCTGCGCCCCAGGGACAATTTAAGTCAGGCCAATTAGAGCTTATTGTCATATCACGTGCATTGCAAAAGTTTGTGTACCTACATAGACATTCATTAGTCCGGCGCCCCGCACTCATATGAAAAAATATTGTTCATACTTTTTTTTTCAATAAATGTTAGTATGACTACAATAAATGTTAGAATGTTATAATTAAATCAATTTATTTTGTTAATATTTGTGATAATAATCATTAACATATTAAAGGGGTCTAACTTGAAGGGGGGGCGGGGCCCCAGCGCCCTCTATTGACCAGCCGCCACTGTGTCTGACCCACTTGAATGAAAAACAAATCAGGGGGAAAAATCATGTGTTGATAAAGACGGAGTTCAAGAACACATCTAGTGATCGCAAATTGCCACAGACAAATAACAACTCAAAGGTTTTTCAAGAGTTCACACTGTTACCAAGCTGATGCTTGATAAGGTAAATGTGTGTTTGGCATGCTGTCCCGGGAGAGAGCGCTGAGCTCTGAGGATCCTCGAGCCTGGGGCTCCCTCCCGTTTAGTCGGAATAGAGGGGAGTCTGAGCTCAGGTAGGTCTTGAGAACTCCCCTGGATTATGCTAGGAAAGAGGGGAAGAAGTTAGGATAGAGGGGGGATTCTTCAAGACAAAGATGGATAAGGTAAGTAAATCCAGCTATTTATGTGCATTTGGATTCATCTGATTGGTATATCATGTGATTGCTAATGCTGGACCAGCCGTGGTCAATCATAAGCACATAATCCTCTTGAAATTTGTTTATAAAAAACTTTAGTTATGAGCCAAAATGTGGGCATCACGGTGGCGCAGTGGGTAGCACGATCGCCTCACAGCAAGAAGGTCGTTGGTTCGAGCCCCGGCTGGGTTCATTTGGCATTTCTGTATGGAGTTTGCTTGTTCTCCCCATGTTCGCGTGGGTTTCCTCTGGGTTTGCCCTACAGTCCAAGACATAGGTGAATTGAATAAGCTAAATTGGCTGTAGTGTATGTGTGTGAATGCAAGAGTGTATGGGTGTTTCCCAGTGTTGGGTTGAAGCTGGAAGGGTATCCGCTGCATAAAACATATGCTGGATAAGTTGGCAGTTCATTCCGCTGTGGTGACCCCTGATTAATAAAGGGTTTAAGCTGAAAAGAGAATGAATGAATAGGGGCCAAAACGAACTCCCTCAAAAGTTGGCTTTCGTAAGCTGTTTTGAACTTTGAAAAAAAAAGAACTGTTTCAGCTGGATTTTGTTCGAAATGACGTCATTTCAGTTTGTTCTTTGCTTTGTTCCAAGTATACCTGGGCCTTCAAAACGACTATAGTTAAAAGGGGATGTACACTGTAAGAATTATGATGGTCAGAAGGTCATATTGTCCACACACACCACAAGTGACTTTGAATTTAATTTGGATGCAGTGATATACAACAAAACTTCATGCCCTGACATATTCCGAAAGCAATTGTATGGAAAATGACCAAAAAAAGAATGGGGAAGACACTGATGTAAGAGGCACTGCCAAGTTTTCCTCCTAATGGTATACAAAAACTTGTACAAGCTCATACGACAGCAACAATTGCACAGCATACACCCGCCTTAAGCGATTGCCATTGTGTTCTGGGAGGTAATTGCTAGAGATTATGGGTTTTTAGTGTCCCAATTTTTTTAAAAGCCCAGCCTCAAGTGCAGAGATGTATAGTAACGAAGTAGAACTACTTCACTACTGTACTTAGGTACTAAAAGGCTGTATCTGTACTCTACTGGAGTATTATTTTGTAATGTAAATATTTGAATGTTTAAGTATAATTTTGAGTGTTTAAATGCATATTTATGTATATAAATAAATAAATACATGTTTAAATACATATGTTTGTGTGTTTTTGTTCCTCTGTGGGGGCGTCACAGTAAAATTTCGCGTAGGGCAGCATTTTGGCCAGCAGCGACCATGTTATATATATTATATTATAAGTCGTAAACCATGGTTCTTTTCGTTCTCCTTAATCACATGCCCCAAAAAAGATATTTAAAATAAACAAAACGATATGTCTTTTGACTGCTTTCTTTAATAACTACATAACACAATACTTGTACTTTTACCTTCAGTACTTTAGTAAAATTTTAAATAAACTACTTGCCATACTTAAGTACAAAAATGTTGAATACTTTAGTACTTCCACTTAAGTATGATGCTTAAAGAGCACTTCAACTACTACTCAAGTCACTTTTTTGATAGAGCACTTGTACTTTTACTTAAGTCTGGGTCTCTAGTACTTTATACATCTCTGCTCAAGTCCAATGTGTCCAATAGCTTAGCTCCAAACATAATGATTTATGGTCCACCAAATGACAATTTAATCACATAGAGAGAAAGACAATTAACCAAACCTTTTTAGTGGTCTAATTAAGGGACGAGTTTACCTTCTTCACCATCTTTTCATCCAAAATTCATTTTCTTCATCTTTGGATAACACAATAAAGATATTTTGAAAATTAAATGAAAGTTTATTCATCCAAAGCTCTGATACTTCAAAACATTCATGAAGGAGCTAAATTCAGGCAAAAGACTTTTAATGGATGGCACAATGGATATTTAAAAACAAATTGAAAATGAACACATTTCTTATGGATTAAGAACAACATATGTTTTCATTTTAGGGTCAGCTAACCCTTTAATCTTAGTAGTATGACTAGCAGAAGGGACACTTAAGTTTGTCCCAATATTAAAAAACTCTAGTCTAATGTATGGTATCTGGGTGTAGTTGTTTCCTTATCTATATCAGGCACTTCAGCCCTCAGTTTGGCCCTACCCAACCCAGTTCTGTCACCCTTCCAGTTTGTTCTGTTTCTCTTCACTAGTCAGAGTATCTGCCAGACATGAAACTTGAATCAGGTAGGGCTGGTTTACAAACACACCTTTCTTTTTCTCTTGTTGGGCTTTTTTACATTTGTCCTTTTTCTCTTGTCTACATTTAAAAAACAAAAAAGGCCCACAGATTCAAGAACAAATCTTGTGTGTCCAGAAAATACGGCAAGGAAGTCTCACCTTCTGTCACGTTACATTAAAAGGAAAGTGTTTTTCTTCAGGTCCCATGCAGTGACTCAGAATGAGACTGAGGGTTGCTCCCAAGGTCAGTTGCACCTGTCATTGTTTATTACCTGGGGGTGACATGTTCGGACTTGCACAGCAAACAGCAAAGACGTACAGCTCAGAAGTTCCATTGACTACCTGATTTACATGACAGCAGGAGAATGCGTATTTAGGACCTGAACCAAAAATTTCATTTTTTGTGTCTTAAGATCTTATTAAAATTTGTGCTTGTAGAAACAAAGTCAAAACAATCTACCTTATGATTAGTCTAATTAAGCAATTCTTATTACTCGAATCACCCTCTGTCTCTCGGCACTACGCTAATTTATCAAGGCCCCGGTTCTGTCTTAATGAGGTTGACTGCACCACATGTAGACCCGATCTTGTGTTGCTCCACAGAGAGAGACTGAATAAGACGTTTAAAGGCTGTTGACGGTCCATGGGGGATTTCGGAGAAGAGATTTCATCCTAGTTTCCTGTGTTGTGCCATAATTTGCTTTACTCGACAGATCACAACGTGGTCATTAAGATACGTTCCTATTAGTGCGTTCAATGTCTGTGTAATTAGGCCAGATATAACACTAGGCCAAAGTTGTAACTGAACAAAGATTTCTAATTGCATTTCGTGGCTGAAAGCTGACGAAGAACATTGTAAAACGAACATTATACAGGAAGAGCAGGTTTAGGTGATCTGTAAAATGCTACTAATCTGATACTAATCTAATCAGTTTTTCAAGTGAATACATCCTGATCTTTCTAGGAAACGTAGGAAACTATTTTATGTTTTGTCAGTTTAGTGGCTAATTCGTACAAGTTCATACGAGTTAAATTTTACGAAAATGAACGATTTTTAAAAGAAGGTGTGGAAACCATACCCCTAAAGCCAATCGTAATTGGGTTATGAGCAAATTGTACTAAATTGTCTAAATGTGATCATTCAAATTCATATGAATTAGCCTCTAAATCAAAGTTACTAATTGCTGTGAGATAGCGTTGGTCACAAAGGATCACAAAGGATCTTTTAGTTGACGATTAGGGATGTACAAAAGTGACTAAAAGTCACTTACTGGCATGTATCCGTTAAATTACTATGTATGTTACTACGCGAAACAATGAATAATGTGCGAAACGGTGGCTCAGTGGTTAGCACTGTCACCTCACAGCATAAAGGTCGCTAATTTGACTCACGGCTGGACCAGTTGGCATTTTTGTGTGGAGTTTGCATATTCTCTCTGTGTTGGCATGGGTTTCCTCCAGGTGCTACGGTTTCCCCCACAGTACAAAGATATGCGCTATAGGTGAATTGAATAAGGGCATCCGCTGTGTAAAACATATGCTGGATAAGTTGGCGGTTCATTCCGCTGTGGTGACCCCTGATGAATAAAGGGAATAAGCTGAGGGAAAATGAATGAATGAACAATGAATAACATATTTATTGGCAAAAATAAAATAGCCTCTTTGAAGAAATTAAAAAAAGATTGTCAATTAAAAATCTTGCTTAAAATGTCTTCTTTTTTGTCAGCATGATAGCCCAGTGGTAAGTGCGCTGACATATGATAAAGCAGCACTCCGGGCGTCCCGAGTTCGAATCCTGGCTTGTGGACCTTTCCCGATCCTACCCCCTCTCTCTCCCATTTCACTTCTTGACCACCTACTGTCCTGTCAAATAAAGGCAAAAATGCTAAAAAATAAATCTTAAAAAAACATCTTTACTTAACATTTTCTTGATATAATTTAGTAAAAAAAAATGTATGTATCCATAAAGCATAACTTAATTGGATATTATGTACATGTTGTTCGGTCACTTTGGTTTAAGGTACAGTTCTTGCTATGAATAAACCCAATATGATTGGGTCAATCGTTCTTTTGAAAACACTATTTGTTGGGTTTAGGGAAGGAGGAGGTTGGGGGTATCGGTCAGTTGGTCAGTAAGTCGACAGTGGATTTACACGAGAACAGCAGTTGTGAATGAGAAATTTGAGATCTCAAAAAGAGATTCGCGGATTCACAAAAACAAAACATAACTCCAAAAAAACATAGCTCCTGGGACGTATTTTGCTCTCTCCAGAAAAGTATAAAGTGGTACGTTTTCAGAATGAGCCTGGGTTGAATAAATAGCCAGTATTTTAATAATAAAGTAATAAGCACTAGTTAGTGGACATTTTTACTTTAACTAAAGTGTTACTTGTTCTTTTGTTGAGTTGATAAACCAGCCTGATCTCACGAGGAAACGTAAGTATTTTACGTTTTGTCAGTGTAGTGGCTAATTCGTGTGAATTTGTACGAGTTCAGTCACCTAACCCCACCCCTAACCCCAACCGTCATTGGGTGATGAGCAAATCGTACTAATTTGTACGAATTAGATCGTATGAATTCATACGAATTAGCCACTAAATCAAAAAGTTACGAATTGCCGTGAGATTGCGTTGGATAAACTTAATTGTCCTCATTTAAAAGTTGCTTTTAACAAAAGCATCAGACAAGTTATTAAATGTCAATGATATATGTTTTAAATTTTTGTATTATTATTGTCATTGTTAATTATTTGTGATTCAGTCAAGCATCAACTGACACACAAAAATCTTGACGTCGTCAGCAGATTCTCAGAATTATGAAAAGATTGTCCCAGATGCTTGAGCTTCCACTCATTTTTTGGACAAACATTGTTTACTGAAATGCGCTGTGACATTCTCATGTTTCTACAATTACACAAACATACACAATATAAAATGTAAGCTCTACAAGACAAGGACGTCAATCACTCTAAAATATTTGGTTAGTTATTGTTTTAATGAACAACAAGATAGTTACACAAAGTCAGCTCTCTAAACAACTCAAAGCACCTTGTGATGTCAGTCTGAGGGAAGAAATGCGTTACACGATAAAAGACCTGTTACACAACATGCCCACACACATCTCCACACCCGCACAGCACAGCTAGGCAGAAACAACCACTAACAGCCAAACATTCAGTTATAGAGCATGTGCAATAAAATAAATAAAGATTTTAAAATCAGAAGTAGGCAGCTGGTGGTGGCGACTGTGACTGTCATTTTCAAGCAATCCTGAAGACACAGGTTACATTTTTCAGGTGTGTTTAATTAGAGCTGATCTCTACAGGACTGTGGCTCTCCTGGACCAAAGCTGACCATTCTAACGCACAAGATTTTGTACTAAATTTCTGACCATGGTTTCCACAAAAACATTAAGCAGCACAATTGTAAACAAGCCCCAGCTTCTCATAGATAATACAAACGTCTATCTGAAACGTGCAACAAATAGTACTTGGAGTAACTTTACAAAATTGTAGGCACGTATTTCTAATAAGCAAAATATTTAGTGGATTTCCTTTCAATTCAAGGGGTGGAGGGTTTATTTTAGCTAGAAGGAGTGAGTGAGCTATCTTTATGTCACCAGGGTATAGTTGTGTTTGTGGATGAAATATGGGATAATATATAATTATTCTCAACAAAAGCTACAGACAGAGATGTATTTGCCTCTGCATAAACAGATGAGTTATAATATTATTGGCACATTTCATTCAAATGAAAAATAAAATCACAACGAAGGCCCGTTCTAAAGATAAGTTTTAAAATCGTGTAACAACAGCAGCTCTACGATAACGATAACAACCACAGCTATAACTATAGAGATGTAGAGTTCCCTATGGTCTGTGTGAGTCCTAATGCCCCAGTATAGTGAACGGAACGCTATACTGTGGGTGAGTGTCATCCTTCGGATGAGACCCTAAAGCATGGTCCTGACTCTCTGTGGTCAATAAAAATCCTAGGATGTCCTTCGAAAAGAGAAGAGTGTGTCCCTGGTATCCTGGCCAAATTTGCGCACTGACCTCCTAACCATTCCACATATCATAAGAGCTTTATCACTCTGTCTCCTCTCCATCAATAACTGGAGTGCAGTCTAACACAGAATTTTGGATGCTGCACACTAATGATGGATGAGGAGATTCCCCCAAAATAGGTGTAAAGCACTTTGAGTACCCAGAAAAGTGCTATATAAATGTAACAAATTATTATTATTATTATTTCGACACCTTACCTTCATTAAAAATGCTGGTAAAAATATTTAGATTTTTTTATTCCATCACAACACTGACTGTAATCTCTTATTTCACTGTTTTATTAGACTCATTACACGAGCTGGATTCACTGGTCAGATGTGTTAGTAGCACACACAGAACATCTGCTGGTTACAAGGAGGTAATGTCAAATTAAAAATATAAACTCAAAATAAAGAGATGTCTTTCGTTCGTCAGTGTGGACGCAAATATATTTATTGTTATGTGCCTGACATGTGTCGGTTGCCTCATTACAAACAAATGTAGAAAATTTCGCAATATACATTTTAAATTAACAAAAGTACATTTAAATCGATCTTATGCCTCTTTGGAATGGAATTGAATATAACTGTATATCCTGCATTTTGTCTTCTGAACTGATTAGACTCTTCCTTAAAGCATGACCTGTTTTCATAATAAGAGTTCCAAATAATAAGGGGAAAAATAAGGGGAAAAAGATTACTGTTGTAATCTCACTATAGGATTCATTGTGTCCAATAAAAATAGGGCATGCATATTAATAATCTTGTGTGGATAGTCAAAGTAAGGTTTCTGATTGATCTGTTTTATCCAGAATTTTACTCTCAGATTTCCGTGGGAATGAGGAAACAATGGTGTTTGAGGCCCACAGTTTGTCATTCCTATGAACTGAACTCTTATTATTCAGCCATGCCTATGATATCCAGATTTTAAATCATGTCACATCATCTAAAAACTCACCTTAAACAGGTATTTGTATATTTGTTTGCAGGAAGTGAATGTGACAGTTTGTGCTGTAAGGAAACGTGAATGACTGTGTCAAATTATCTTTAACAAGGAGTTACAGTCATTGCATTGGCATGTTCTGATTTTATGTCACCACAAACATTCGAATGCTTTCCATTTCTCGTATGGCCTCTAAAGTCTCACTAAAAAGATCACTTCACAGGTGTTTTTCTGCTGACCCCTGTAAAGTTCAAAATCCCTGATGAGAAAATAGATCATGTGAAACTTTGTATTCTCCAACATGAAAAAAACAGTCATAAAGTATTATATATCAGTAATATAACTTCATTTAGAGTACAACTAAATTACAGAAAACAACAAATAATTGGTGTATTCCAGTTGTAAATATAATTTTGTCATTCTAAAAACGTAGCCCTATACATAGATTTCTGGAGATCGCAAATTATGTAGCAAGAAGTACGCATAGCTGCATTTTGTCTCACCAGCTGACCGCTTACCTCCGTATGGACGGCTTTTCTGCTGTTACCAGTTTGTCTTGTGGCTTGCCATGTACGTCGGTGGATTTGAGATGCAGAGAGGAGTTGACCACGACGATGGGATTAGAGTCTGGTGAAGAACGGTTCCAGAAAGCGTGTAGGACAAAAACAGAAGCCAAAAAATAAAATAAACAAGTAAATATCGGGGTGCTTTTGAAAACATTATTGGTTGGGTTTAGGGAAGAAGGAGGGTGGGGCAGTCAATCAGTCAGTCAGTCAGTCGACAGCGCCCCTGGTGGATTTACGCGAGAACAGCAGGTGCAAATGGCACTCGCGATAGAAATTTGAGATCTCAAAAAGCATACACAGCGGCCTCTGGTGGATTCGCGAAGATGAAAACTGCAAAAAATGTACCTCCTGGGACATATTTGGCGCTCTCTAGAAATTTATACAGCAGTACGTTTTCAAAATGAGCCTAAGTTGATTTATTTTTATTATTATTATTAGTATTGCCATAATTTATTGTCATGTGACGTATTGTTCATCAAACTCAAAAGTTGAACAAACCTTATATGATTTAAATATGAACCTCAAAATGGGGTTAATATCCAATGCATATGTGTTTGTTTTATAATAAGCTTATTGTATTCATAATTGCTATTACGTTTATTTAGCTAAAAAAAAATCCTGTTTCCCAATCATATATACAGGTGTAGTCAGAATTATTAGCCTCCCTGAATTATTAGCCCCCTGTTTATTTTTTCCCCAATCACTGTTTAACTGAGAGAAGATTTTTTCAACACATTTCTAAACATAATAGTTTTAATAACTCATTTCTAATAACTGATTTATTTTATCTTTGCCATGATGACAGTAAATAATATTTTACTCAATATTTTTCAAGACACTTTTATACAGCCTAAAGTGACATTTAAAGGCTTAACTAGGTTAATTAGGTTAACTAGGCAGGTTAGAGTAATTAGGCAAGTTATTGTATAAGGATGGTTTGTTCTGTAGACAATCAAAAAAATTATATAGCTTAAGGGGATAATAATTTTGACCTTAAATGTTTTTTAAAAAATTAAAAACTGCATTTAGGGCGTACTCACACTATGTACAGTTGCCTTGAACCAGGCAATAGCACGCTTGTCCCCCCTCCCGTCTCCCCCGACGGCCCGCACTCACATTACATTCGGGCCTGGGAACGTTTACGTCAGCAATGATGCGCTGTTCAGTAAGAAGCGCTTTCGCTCTGCACAGTGATTTCTTTATTTATATTGTTTTAATCTACGACAGTTTGCGTTCATTGAACAGTAAGAATGATTAATAAATCCATATGAAACAGTCCCTTAAATGTCACGTCTCGCTTTCAGTTTCGGGCTCAGGCGCGCTTTGCACTCGCACTACAAGCGTACCACGGCAGAGCCCAAGTGAACCGTGCTCTGGCACACCTCTTCCAACCGGGCCAGGGCCGGCCAAGTGAACCGCGCCTAAGCCCGATTAAGAGCACTCACACTTCTTAAACGATCCGGGAAACGGGCCTGGGCACGGTTCGGATAGCATAGTGTGAGTACGCCCTTATTCTAGCTGAAATAAAACAAATAAGACTTTCTCCTGAAGAAAAAATATTATCAGACATACTGTGAAAATTTCCTTTAATAATTCAGATTTCAACTGTATGTACCATATAACACATCCTGAACCACAAGTCTATTATGCATTAATTCAACTTTATTATTATTATTAGTAGTAGTAGTAGTAGTAGTAGTATTAGCCTAAAAAGGTATAGTAAAGATCTATTTCTAAAAGCACAACCTAAGCAGTACAATGACTTCACAAATGCTGAAAATATTTCTTTAAAATAAAAATGTTTTGTTTTATTATGGTTATGTGTTTTGTACATTCATTTTTATGTATCTATTTAATATTTGCAAAGGTTACTATTTTTTGTTTTTATATTAAAACTCTTGGTATTTACAAAATGCTTGTGGTATTTGACTATCAAACTCCATCATAATTATTAATAATATATGTATATGCAATAATAATAATTTAAAAGCAAAAAAAAAAAAAAAAACACTAATTTACAGACAAAAATAAATATTTTGTATTTGCTTTCGTACTGACTTGTGGAGAAACAGCTCCTCTATGCAGGATCCATCAATTAAGAGACACAGCAAGCTTTTTAATGTTTTCATTTTACACTTTCTTGTGAAGTGTCCCATTGGGAGGACCAGCCCATCACGGCTCCACATTGTTCTTCTTCAGGGTGTGTGTGGTCCAATAGTCCCACTGAGAGAAGAATTAACGATGCTGAAGATTAAATTAAAGCCCTGGTGGACTCAACGCCTGCTACGCCACATCTGGAGCTGCTAGCAAACAGCAGCATGATCAAGGACATTTTACAGACACAGGCCCTGTGATTTAACACCAAATCAAGGAGATACACAGCTAAGGAAAATATTAAAACATCACTTAGAATGATTTAAGCTATATATTTGTAGTCATGTGTTTGAGTAAAATGTCGTTTTTGTTTCATTCTGTAAACTACTAATGATATTTGTTCCAGATGTAAAATATTGTCATTCAGATCAGTGCTTAGACAGATAGATAGATAGATAGATAGATAGATAGATAGATAGATAGATAGATAGATAGATAGATAGATAGATAGATAGGTAGATAGGTAGGTAGGTAGGTAGGTAGGTAGGTAGGTAGGTAGGTAGGCAGGCAGGCAGGCTTGTGGATCGCTGGTAAACATTCACTTTCACTTAGACTACAATCCTGTCACCATATGAACTACAAATCCCGTCATGCACCTCACTCACACCTGTTTCCATTCACCTTTGATTACATACACACAGCTGGGAGCTGCTCAAGGACTGATTACTCAGAGTATATAGACTGCTCACTTTGTCACACACTTGTCTGAGTCTTGTTGGTTTATACCCTGTAACATCACGAAGTGTTAGCCTGTCTAGTCTTTCTGTGTTGGATTCTTGCCTTGTTTTCTCATTATTGATTCTTTGCCGCCCGTACTGACCATTTGCATAGTGATTGTGAAATGAAGCTTTCTGAACCAGTACACCCTTCAACTCAATTGTATCGGAAAAAGGTTCGTTCGTTAGGTTCAAAGCTTTCCAAATCAGATCCCAATGAGGACCTCTGCTGGTTGAAGTGTGGGAAAGCACTGTATTGCAAAAATGTTAAATGTTCACAACTGACCAACTCATTCATGTAGAAATAAAACAAAAGTAATATAAACAAATTATATAATAAACCAAATTACTATAGTTTTTTGCATATAAGGTATGCTACATTACACCATCAATGACTGTAGTAAAATCAAAGGTATTCATAAGTATTTACTTTTATCTATTCCAACCGATCCTACTCCAACACTCTTGAGTCTCAAGTGGGGATCGAACAGGCAATTCTTGCATGGGAGGCGAATGCTCGTAGGAGGAGGCTCTGAGAGTGAGGCTTTTGCGCTGTATTCGTCAGCTGCCCTCCGTTACACACTATACTACAATATGCTGTGGCATTCTTTAAAAACAGTTGTAAATAATACACTAATGCACTTGAGTATGCTTTAAAAAGCTTTTTACTATAAAGTACTATTGCATTTTAGTTGAATTACTGGTGCGTAGGATCGGTGCAGTGCTGTGAAACAGAAATGTACTGTATGTAATCGACTTATGTCTTGCTAAATTCGAAGCTGTCACGTGGGAATAGGCAAAACTGAAGCTTCGGACATCACTGATAATGTGATTATGGCTAAACGAATCAAGCTCCAGTACACTTCTTCCCTGCGAGATGTACAGAAATATTAGCCCCCCTTTGATTTAGATTTTTCCTTTTTTAAATATTTCCCAAATTATGTATAACAGAGCAAGAAAAATTTCACAGTATTTCTGATATTTTTTTCTTCTGGAGAAAGTCTTCTTAGTTTTATTTTGGCTTGAATAAAAGCAGTTTTTAATTTTTTAAAACCATTTTAAGGTCAAAATTTTTAGCCTTTGAGCTAATTATTAGCTTTTGAGCTAATTTTTTTTTGATATACAGAATAAACCATCATTATACAATAACTTGCCTAATTACCCTAACCTGCCTAGTTAACCTAATTAACCCAGTTAAGCCTTTAAATATCACTTTAAGCTGTATAGAAATGTCTTGAAAAATATCTAGTCAAATATTATTTACTGTTATCATGGCAAAGATAAAATAAATCAGTTATTAGAAATGAGTTATTAAAACTATTATGATTAGAAACTTGTTAAAAAAATTGGTAACACTTTATAATAACTACACACTATGAATCACTTATTAAGCATTAGCAAATAATGCTTCATTATCTGTTAAGCATTAACTCTACATGAATAAACTTTAGTAAGCAGTTTATAACTACAGCTACAAATGTTCTATTCTTGACTTATAAGCACATTTATAATGTGCTAAATAATTGTATTTTCATAATTTGTGAGTAATTTATTTTTCATTACTAAATTATTACATTATTTACAAACCAGTTGCATTCAAGAATAGTCAATGGTTTTTAAGATCATTCAGAATAAGTAAGTAAATAATAAATAAACTATTGAAATCAAGGTTTATATATTTTGTTATTCAGGCGTATTGTAATGATTACTATGTATGTTAATAAATGCTTTATTAACTCAACTTCATGCCTTTTTGTGACCTAATCTAAAATGAGGAGTATTTATGCTTTATAAGAACGTACTACTCACACTATGTACAGTTGCCTTGAACAGGTCCAAAGGAAGCTTGTCCTCCCTCTCGTCTCCCTCGACGGCCCGCACTCACATTACATTCGGGCCTGGGCTCTCTTACGTCATCGATGATGCGCTGTTCAGTAAGCGCTTTTATTCAGCACAGTGGAGATTTCTTTAGTTATATCGTTTATAGTCGTTTGATATGCAGTGACATGCAGTCAAATATTTTGCTGAACAGATCAGCCACTTTTGAAGATCATAAACAATCATAAACTCCTCGTGCTCCAGGAATTAGGAGGTTTGCTGAAGGTGCAGCTGTGGTGCAGTGAGGGGTTTGCGTCTTTAATAATCTACGACAGTTTGCGTTCATTGAACAGTACGAATGATTAATTAATCCATATCAAACACTCCCTTAAAAGTCACGTCTTGCTTTCAGTTTCGGGCTCAGGCGCGTTTCGTACTCTACACACAAGCGTACCACGGCAAAGCCCAAGTGAACCGTGCTTTGGCACACCTCTTCCAACCGGGCCAGGGCCGGCCAAGTGAACCGTGCCTGAGCCCGATTCAGAGCACTCACACTTCTCAAACGATCCGGGAAACAGGCCTGGGCATGGTTTAGATAGCATAGTATGAGTAAGCCCTAAATCTTTTATAAATGACAATTAAAGGCTTAGTATTCAATGAATAATAATCTTTGCCATCTTATCTAAAAAACAGAATTACTGTAAAATTGCTGTAAAAATTCGATAAAACATCAACAATATAATAATTTAACACTATATTATGATACAACATTTCAATGTTATTTAGCAATGTTTAAACTGCACCGTAATTTTATTTTGCTTAAGAGTGCAAAGATGTATTTATCATTTGATACAGTTTCATTTGTGTGTCTTCAAATGAATAGAAATGAATGGTCATTTATTTTATTTTTTCCTGTTTAGAATATAAGTCAAGCCTTTAATTGTCACTTCTAAGTGATTTATAAAGCATAAATAGTCCTCACTTCAGTCACAAAACTGGATGAAGTTGACTTAATAAAGCATTTATTAACATACAAATTAATTATTAGTATACCACTGAATAAGAATTATAAATGTTAATTTGAATAGTTTATTAATCATTTACTAACTCATTCTGAATGATCTTTAAAAACCACCGACTATTCTTAAATAACTGGTTTGTAAATGATGCAATACTTAATTTAGTAATGAAAAATGTATCATTAATAAAGTATGAAAACACATTATTAAGCACATTATAATTGTGCTTTTAAGTCAAGAATAGAGCATTTGTAGCTGCAGTAATAAACTGCTTACTAATGTTTATTAATGTAGAGTTAATGCTTAACAGATAATGAACTCACTATTTGCTAATGCTTAATAAGTGATTCATTGTGTGTAGTTATTATAAAGTGTTACCAAAAAATCTTCTCTCCGTCAAACAGAAATTGGGGAAAAAAATAACAGGGGGGCTAATAATTCAGGGGGGGGGGGGGTAACAATTCTGACTTCAACTGTATATTTTTTTGATGCTTCAAAGCCTCAATACGCAACGTCACATATGCCTGTTACCTGACTTCGCCTTTTGAATTACCTGTATGTTCCCGTTTGCTCCTGTGTTTGATTGTTGCCTGCCTGACTACTTCTTAATAAAACTGCACGTGGATCCTCAACTCCGTTGTCCAGCGTTCTACAGTTACAGCAACACAACAAATATCAAACAAAATAAACATATTGTGAATTAGATTGTGCATTACTATTACACTTTAAAAAGCAATTACTTACTTTCCTTTTTTAAAAGTGAGTAAACCTGTAGCCTAAAAAGCGACAAGTTGACATTACAAAGTGAGTCATTTTTATAATTATGCACATAGCTATTTTAAAGACAGCACTTTTTTAAGTACAGTGGACCTAAAGTGGACTTTTTACAGTGTATTTTACTCTTTAACCTTTTAACTTGTTCCTATTTAAAGGTTCAAGACACCCTGGAGTACTTTTTTTGGAAATTTTAACAGATTTGTGTGTGTTGAGCATCAGTTAAGACAATGTTAGCACCTGTTAGCTTTAATTGTGGATAAACCTGCATAATTTTGAGCTTTTGTCAGCTAATTTCATCTTCCGAATTTAAAATAATTTCGGGGCGGGATCAAAATCTGTGACGTAGCGCAAATCTGCTAGTGGAGTGATGACGCGTCGGTTTTTCATTATTATTCATAGCTGAGTTTTTTTTATCCTATGAGAAGACCCTGCTTCTTATTTATTCATGAGAGCATGTGCTTTCCGTATGCAAGGCAAACCTGCCAAGCCATGAGACCCAATGGCTGAGTGAGACCACGTCTGCGCACGTCACGGGTTGTATGTGTTTGTTTCCATGATCCACAGGGTTTGTTGCATGTTTTTTCCTGCGATTCTGTCAGGGCCGATACAGTAAAGCTGTTGGTTTGCAGCAAGCATTTTTGTTGGGAGAGCTATACAAGAACTGGGGAATTGTGGACTTTGTCTTTTATCAGTTGAGTTTGTTACCATTCAGACACATCGACTATCTGTGCTGCTGTGTTCGCTATATGTTTAAAATTCTCCATATTACCGGCAAGGCTAATGGTTGAAATAGATAGGGCAAGAGACCTGCTGTACTGCTAATCACTGTGTCTGCATTCAGACCCAGGGATTGAGGAGGAGAGAAGTCCTCATCATTTATAGTGTTTATATAAACTCGATTATCTTCATGATGATATAACAAATTGTAGTTATGTGTATATGAAATTACGAATAACATTTGTAGCAGGGCATTACATTACTCACTGTTTATTTCTTTGCATTTTTAACTTTGTAAACTATAAAATCATGGGTCTCTTCATGGTTTACGTCTCATTTTGTGAGCCAACTGACAACTGTTGTTGTTCGTTTCCCTCTTTTTCCCCTGCTTTGTCGGCCACACCCACTCCTACCTCTGCTCAAAGTGCTCCACGCCCGATCTCTGAGCATTTTCTGAAAGAATTCTGAGATAGACTTGAACTGAACGAGGGGGGTTTCATGGCCCTTTAACCTAACAATTGATTTGTTTAATTATTGTTTCCTTTTTTGTTTTTGTAATTTTTTATGTGTGTGAGGGGTCATTTAGAAATAAATGCTAATTAAATGTTATTTTAAAAATATTTTAAATACAGAAGAAATATTACCCGCAGTTCTCAGAAAAAAAAAATTACAATTTACTTAAAGGGATAGTTCACCCAAAAATTTTAATGTATTCACTATTTACTCAATCTCAAGTGGTTTTAAACTTTTTCTGAGTTCCTTTATTTTCTGTTAAGCTGTAAAGAAAATATTCTAAAGAAAGCTTCTATAGTGGGAAAAACAAATACTATGGAAGTCAATGGTTACAGGTTTAATGATCTTCTTTTGTGTTCAACAGAAGAAAGAAAGTAAACCGGTTTGGAACTAGTGACGGTTGAGTAAATGACAGAATTTTCAGTTTTGAGTGAACTATCTCTTTAAACGAAAGAAATCTTTCATTTAACTTTATTTAATGCTAGACATTTTTGAAAATCCCTTTAATTAAACACACTTTATGATTAATTGACTGGCAATATTATCCAAATAGAGTCAAACTGGTAACAGTGTCACTCTTCTAAGCGTGTAACCAAATTTAGAGCATAAAGTGACTTTATTGGTTGAAATAAGATGTTTTCATACATTTTTATGTTTTTTATAGACACGAAACCAATGTTTTAACTTCACTAGAGTGATTAATATTGAGTGAAATAACCCTGATTTTCCATCACAACAAATTGAAAACTCTGACAAACTGTAATTTTCAACCCAGCCTCATTCTGATTACGTACCCCTAAATACATTTCCGGAGAGTGACAAATACGTCCCAGGAGCTACATTTTTTTGGCAGTTTTGTTTTAGCGAATCCAACAGAGGGCGCTGTGTATGCTTTTTAGATCTCAGATTTCTCTCGGAAATGCCATTCACGCCTGCTCTTCTCCTGTAAATCCACCAGAGGCCGCTGTCGACTGACTGACTGGCCATCCGATCGACTCAATAATATCCAGCTGCAGGCCTGCAGAACCACACACGTTTCAGGCACACACAATCCAGCACACACGATCTAGCCAAACCATCTATGGTTACGACGGAAGTTAGTTATTAACGTCTTCTCGGACATTGTCATTAATATATTTTTATATATATTGTTAGAAATATTGTACACAATAAGCAATAGTGTAAACAAATTCACAAATATGGCGATCGAAACGGGTGAATGGGGAGCGTTGTTTCCGATCGCCATTCAATATAATAGACTGAGCAGCCATCATAGATGATCAGTCATTATTTATCTGAGACTAACAGAGTCAATATAGCAGATACTGTTTGCTGGACAGTCTAAATTGGACAGTTTTAATTTATATGATGAATTAATTTATGATGAAGGAAATAATAGCAAGTTAATAGGCCTATGTATAGGCAATAACACATCTTTATTCATTCATTCATTCATTTTCTTGTCGGCTTTGTCCCTTGCGGGGTCGCCACAGCGGAATGAACCGCCAACTTATCCAGCACGATTTTACGCAGCGGATGCCCTTCCAGCCGCAACCCATCTCTGGGAACTTCCACACACTCATTCACACTCATACACTATGGACAATTTTAGCTTACCCAATTCACCTGTACTGCATGTCTTTGGACTGTGGGGGAAACCGGAGCACCCGGAGGAAACCCACGCGAACCCAGGGAGAACATGCAAACTCCACACAGAAACGCCAACTGACCCAGCCCAGCCGAGGTTCGAACCTGCGACCCAGCGACGTTCTTGCTGTGAGGCAACAGCACTACCTACTGCGCCACTGGGTTGCCCACACATCTTTATATGTAATAAAAATCTTTTTACATTTATAACACTATATTTTACTCAAGTGATTTAATATTATTTATTTGCTTAACTTACTAATAACCTTTTTATTAATGATTTCCCACATTAAATATACTATAGTAATTTATAGTAAGTAATATAGTGTTTTTATACCATACAGTACTGGTAATTTGTGGTAATTATAGTTGCAACAAATGTAGCAATACAAACAAATTAACTGTGAATAATTAATAATATATATATATATATATATATATATATATATATATATATATATATATATATATATATATATATATATATATATATATATATATCACCTTCGAATTATAAGGTTCTATCTGCGTTTTGAATGATTTTGAGATATTGAGCTTCAGTTTTTGCCTTCCATAGCAAATATGTGTGTAACATTTGTTTTTTTAAATAAAAAGTCTTAAAATGTGAACAACTTAGAAATAAACATCCCATAATGTAAATAAGTTGTCAATTAATAAGAATATGTCAATAACTCAATTTTGACAAAAATGTCAGATAGAACCTTATAATTCTAAGGTGATATATATATATATATATATATATATATATATATATATATATATATATATATATATATATATATATATATATATATATATATATGACAATATTAAGATCCCGAATGAGTTTATTACACTTAATCCTACAATTAGACGGTCTGTTGTGTTTTCTTTGTGTATGTGGATACGTGAATAAAGTCATAAGTGTTTAACCAATTATTTTTATTTACATACTTTGAGTTCAGAAACTGCAGAGATGTTAAAATGATCGTTACAATATAATAATGATATAATGACTGAAATGGTAAACCATAAACTGTTCACAGTCTAATGAATGGTCTCAATCGACATATTTGTGAAATACAGTAGGTGGCGTTAATGCTCCTAAGGAGTTAGTTAGCTACCATATATGGCTTGCCTAGATTGTGTGTGCTATATTGTGAGTGCCTGAAACGTGTGTGGTTCTGCGGGTCTGCAGCTGGATTTATCTCGATCGACTGGCCCACCCTCCTCCATCCCTAAACCCAACCAATAGTGTTTTCAAAAGCACCGATTGACCCACCCGCCCACTTCCCTAAGCCCAACCGATTGTGTTTTCAAAAGCATTCCAAAAAAAGATTGCCTGATTTTTTGCCACGTTTTCAAATTTTACCACATTATCACCCTGTTATTTACTAGTTTATTTTATTTTTTGCCTTTTGTTTTTGTCTTTCCTGCATTCTGGAACTGTTTTTTGCCGGACTCGAATCCCGTCGTCGCGGTCAACTCATCTCTGCATCTCAAGTCCACCAACGGACGCTTCGAGCCACTGGACAAACTGGTAACAGCGGAAAAGCTGTCCATATGGAAGTAAGCAGTCAGCTGGTAAGCACAAAACCTGCCATACATACTTCTGGCTACATAATTTCTGTTCCCCTTCGGGAGGGGAACTTCAATGCTATGTGGAAAAACTTCCACTATGGGGATTTCGTCAGAATCCAATCGTCTGAAAGAGTATAAAACGGGCCAATGAAATGCCAATGAGTTGGCGGCGTCAGCGTGCACAGCTGTCTTGAATGACAATCAGCCTGGCATAAAAGGCTAGCATGTGCTCAGCAACGACATCCTTTTCGCGTTCAGAGCCTTTCACGAGCTTCTGAGAGAGTCTATGAGGGTATCTCCAACCTGTGTCTACAGAGAGAGATCGAGAAGCAGCTTCTCCCGGTCCAGAGCGTGTATACGCAGTGGCAGATGGTCGAGCTGGGTTGTTCTCCCTTGCCTGGCGTCCTTTGGGTCCGGTCCTCCAAGAGCGGTATGTATATAGGAAGCAAGTTTCCTAAAAGAGCAACACGGTTGTGCAGCGCGTCTTTTTCAAGACGTCGCTCCGACCGTGCGTTTCTGGTTGCGGTGGTTTCCTGTCCCCGGATGATGGGCACGAGCACTGCGTTTCATGTCTGGGGGTCCAGCATGTTGATGCGGTGCTCGCGGGCAGTGCATGCCATCATTGTGATGTCATGTCTGCTGCGCAGTTAAGATCGCGGCTCGCTCTTGCAAAAGAGCGACCCACCCCAGTTGTCCCCCGCACTGCGGTTGGCACTCGGGCAGATCTGAGGGTTTCAGTGGGAGTAAATCCGCCGCCCTCGGGCTCGAGGACCTCTCGCTCCTCCACGCGCTCCATCCAAGCTTCAGGTGAGAGAAGCGCTCCATCCTCGGGTGGTCGCCCTCTCACTTGATGACACCCAGGATCAGATGTCCATCGCTGCATCGGAGGATGGGCTGTCATTTTCTGATGAGGATGCGAACCCGCTCGCTCCCTCCCTCCGGGGTGGAGAGCACGGTGTTGGCATCTAAAAAGCAGACATGATGGCCGTGCTTTCCCGGGCTGTTTCGGCCGTGGGTCTGGTGATGGTTTATCCCCCAGCCCCGCGGCCGGACCGACTAGATGGGTGTTATGTGGAGGATATAAGAAGGCAAGACCTTCTAAGCCTTCCGTCCCCTTCTTCCCGGAAAGTGCGCAGTAAGCTCACGCAGTCTTGGAGGGCACTTTTTTCTGCCCGATCTGCGTGCGCTTTCATCCTCACCATCCTTGGAGGGTTGGTTGTCATTGTCTGATGAGGATTCGAACCTGCTCTTTTCCTCCGGGATGATGGGCGTGGCGTCGAATCCAGAAGCAGACTTTGCAGCCGTGCTTCCCAGGCTGTTTCGGCCGTGGGTCTGGAGATGGTTTATCCCCCAGCCCCGCGGACGGACCGACTAGAGGGGTGTGATTTGGAGGAGATAAAGAAGGCAAGACCTTCTAAGCCTCCACGTCCCCTTCTTCCTGGATGTGCACAGGAAGCCCACGCAGTGCGCTGCGTGCGCCTCCGCCCTCACCATGCATGCTACGGCCACCTACCAGCGCTCCCTAGCGCAGGCGCTGGCCCAGCTGCGCGGGGATGGTTCCGACCCAGGACTGAGCATGAGCTCCGCACAGCTGAAGTCGGCTGTGTGTGCCCCAGGGAAGGACGATGGTCACATTAGTGGCCCAGGAACGCCACCACGGGCTAAACCTGGTGATCTGCGTGATGCTGACAAAGTTCGCTTTCTTAGCTCACCCATATCCCAGGCTGGCCTGTTCGGCGACACCGTCAGTGAATTCGCCCAGGAATTCACGCCGGTGAGCGAGCAGTCGGAGGCGATGGGTAATACCATCTCTCGGCGGGATCGTAAAAACCGCTCCTCCCCGCCGAGCCATCCACATCCACTGCTTCACGCCGAGAGCGCCCGCCTGCGGCTTTGCTCGGTCGCCCCCGCCTGCGCCTCTGGCCAAGCGGCTGCGCCGAGCATCTCGCAGGCAACCAGCGCTCCCCGCCCCAGGGCGCCGCTAAGTTCGGTAAACGAACCGCGAAGCGTCCCTGAGACGGGCCATCTGGAGAGGAGGAAGTTTGCTCTTTCCCCGCTGGAGGGCGGGGCTCTTCTTCTAAACAGCGTTAAAAAACGCTATCAAAACCTCAGAGAAAGAGCATTTTTTCCCTTCCCCGGATGTGACAGCCCGAACACTGCCAGTCTGGGACGCTATGCTTTCCAGCTCGCAGGATCGGTGCACTTTGCCAGTGGCTCGCGGAGCGAGAGAGAACGGTCTCCTTTCTCTCCCCCTCCCAGCCCACCTCCGGAGTACGGGTGCGAGACAAGAGTGAAGCTCTTGCCTCCTGCTCTCCTGTGGGACCCCAGTGCTTCCCGGTTGAGCCCACCCACTCCGCGCTGCCCCACCGCTGGTACGTCAGCGATCGTGCGGACGAAGCCACTTGCGAGGGCTCTGCCTGCCTGGTTAGCGCGGGCCAGCCCATCGCAATGGCTCATCCGCGCGATCAGACTCGGCTACGCGATTCAGTTCGCGAAACGGCCTCCCAAGTTCACGGGTGTGTATTTCACCAGGGTCAGCCCTGCGTCCGCCCCTGTCTTGCGAGAGGAGATTGCTGTCCTCCTGGCGAAGGATGCAATCGAACCGGTCCCTCCAGCCGGGATGGAGAGCGGGTTTACAGCCCGCACTTCATCGTACCCAAAAAGAGTGGTGGCTACGGCCAATCCTTGATCTGCGCTTTTTGAAACCGCTGGCTTCACAAGCTGCCGTTCAGAATGCTTACGCAGAAGCGCACCCTCCGGAGCGTTCGTCCTCGGGATTGGTCTGCAGCAGTAGACCTGAAGGACGCGTACTTTCATGTCTCCATACTTCCACGCCACCGTCAGTTTCCTGCGGTTTGCGTCTGAAGTCGAGCCTGGCGGTACAAGTCCTCCCCTTTTGGCTCTCTCTGTCTCCGCGGGTTTCACCAAGCTCGCGGAGGGTGCCCCAGCTTCGGCTTGCGGGCATCCGCATACTCAATTATTTCAAGCGACTGGCTGATTTCAGCGCGCTCGCGGGATTAATTGATTACGCACAGAGACAGGGTGTTTCGGCACTTCGACCAATTGGGGTTTCAGGTCAACCGAGAAAAGAGCAGCCTCGCCCCCGTGCAGAGCAACTCTTTTCTCGGGTTGGAGCTGGACTCGATCACCATGACGGCGCGCCTCCCCCGAGAGCGCGCCGGGCTGATGCTGGCCTGTCTGAGAGAGTTCGACAGGAAAATGTGGTCCCACTGATATTATTTCAGAGGCTCCTGGAGCATATGACATCCGCAGCCGCGGTCTCGCCGCTCGGATGCTCCATATGAGACCACTTCAGCATTTGCTTCACGATCGGGTCCCTAGACGCGCATGGCACGCGAGCGCGCACCGGGTGACTGTCACTCCGCTGTGTCGCCGCGCCCTCAGCCTCTGGATGGACCCTGTGTTCTACAGGCCCGCGGGCCTCTAGAACAAGCGTCCAGGCATGTCGTCGTTTGACGGATGCTTCCAGTTCGCGCTGGGGGGCTGTGTGTTGCGGGCATGCAGCTGTGGTTCCGTGGTAGGAAGCTGGTTGCATTGGCATCTTAACTGCCTGGAGCTGTTGGCAGTGTATCTCACGCTGCACCGTTTTTTACCGGTGTTAGAAGGGAAACACGTGCTGGTCAGGACAGCAGCACGGTGGCGATGGTGTATATCAACCGCAAGGGAGATATTCGCTGTCGCCGCATGTCTCAGCTCGCTCGCCGTCTGCTCCCCCGGAGTCATACGCGGCGCAATCGCTGCATTCCATTTTTTCCCCGCCGAGCTCAACCGTGCAGCCGCTGCGCTCTCACGGCAGTTCGCCTGGGAGAATGGAGACTCCACCCCCGACTGTCCAGCTGTTATGGGTGCGTTCTGTGCACTGGCTACACAGCTGGCCCCGGGGCGTGCGTAATACGCATTTCTCCAGTGAGCCTACTCGCACAGATGCTGTGTAAAGTCAGGGAGGACGAGGAACAGGTCTATGCATTGCACCTCTCAGGCCCAATCAAACCTGTATTCTAGCTCTCTCCTCGTGATGGCCCCTCCCTGGCATGTCCCCTGGAAGAAACTTCTTCTTTGGGGACAGGCACCATTTGGCACCCGCGCCTAGTTCTATGGACATCACGTGTGTCCCATAGATGGAGCGCGGAGGACTTAGGTGACCTACCGTTAGGTGGTTAACACCATCACTCAGGCCTAGAGCACCCTCTATGAGGCATGCCTATGCCCTGATGTGGAGTCTATTCGCTGTGTGGTGTACTTCTCTCCGAGAAGGAAACCCCAAACATGCCAGATCAGTGTGATGCTATCTTCCTTCAGTTGGCTGGAGCCAAGGCTGTCCCCTCCGCACTGAGGGGTTGGCGTGGCGATCATCCCCGCTCTGAGGATGCGGCGATGGCGACGCGCTGGGAAAGCATCGCCTCATCATCCAGTCCCCAGAGGCGCGAGACGTGGATATATATCCTGTCCCCTCTCTTACCCATTTGAAGATCTCTCTTAGGAGAGGTCTGCTCGATCACTCGACTCAGTATCTATATGATTTCTGTCCAGGTAGACAGCTCTGCTGGTTGCGTTGGCATCGGTCAAATGGGCGGGTATCTGGAGGCATTTTCGGTCAGCGAAATGTGCCAGCGTTTTGGGCCGGCCCACTCTCACGTTTACCTGAGACCCCGGCCCACCTAGGTGCCCTAGGTTCCTACAGCGCTCGTTTAAACTATGTAGTGAACCTGCAAGCGCTGCCCACGGAGGAGGCAGACCCAGCCCCTTATTGCTGTGTCCTGTTCGCGCTTTGCGTATTATACGGACCGTACTCAGAGCTTAGATCCTCTGAGCAGCTCTTTATCTGTTACGGTGATCGGCAGAAGGGAAGTGCTGTATCTAAACAGAGGTTGGCCCACTGAACAGTGAATGAGCGCGCATCCTTTTGGGCGTTAGCACGTGGCGCCTCTCTAACAGACATTGTAGAGCTGCGGGCTGGGCGACACCTGAACATTTGTGAGATTTATCTTCGAGTGAACTGATTTCCTCACGAGCGGTGAATGAGGAAATTCGGTTAGGTGTTGTAAAACGCTTGCTGAGCCTTTCTCTCTAACACAGAGATACGTGCGCTTTTCTCGCTTTGTCAGTTGAGTTCCCCACTCGGCGAACCCTGCAGAGTTCCTCCGAGGCCCCCAGCATCTGACTCAGCGGAGCAGTCAAATGTTGGCCCATTACGTTGTAGGTATGCCCGCTGGTCATCCCGCGTTCTGGGTATAGGTGCCTGCTATGTGCGATCCCCGCTGGCGATCCCATACGCTCACTCAGCCACGATGTAGTCCCCCCTCCTAGGCGGGCTCGTGTCTTCCCTCCCCGCTAACCACCTCTTCATATGTGCACTCCCCCTTCTCAGGGCTAGTCCATATGCTATTTTTGCCACCAGGTCTCCCCCTCCGGGCAGCAGGTGACCTCCGCAGCGTCCTCCCTATCGGGACTGAACGCTTTCCCAACGTACTGTCGTATTTAAAAATTCCTAGAAACTACTAGGTGTATTTTACGACTCCCCGAAAAATATATCTAAACCAGAAAAGGTAAGTAAGGTAAGTAAGGGCCAGGGGACACGTTGGAGGACTGTGTCTCCAGCGATGCAGGTGCGCTCGTACTGCTGCGTGGCACGCCCCTCACTGGAGACATGGTAAGGTTCTTTCGTTGTGGCGCTTTCCATAAATTTCCCCATAGTGGAAGTTTTTCCACATAGCATTGAAGTTCCCCTCCCGAAGGGGAACGCTCTGGTTACTAAAGTAACCCTCGTTCCCCGAGGGGGGGAACGGAAATGCTATGTTCCTTCGCCACAACGATTGTCCCTTAGCTGTTGAGTGTGAAAGCCTCTTCAGCTAGAAAAGGATGTCGTTGCTGAGCACATGCTAGCCTTTTATGCCAGGCTGATTGTCATTCAAGACAGCTGTGCACGCTGACGCCGCCAACTCATTGGCATTTCATTGGCCCGTTTTTATACTCTTTCAGACGATTGGATTCTGACGAAATCCCCATAGTGGAAGTTTTTCCACATAGCATTTCCGTTCCCCCCCTCGGGGAACGAGGGTTACTTTAGTAACCAGAGCGATCTCCAGAAATGTTTACAGGGCTACATTTTAAGAATGAGCCTGTATTGGTAATTTTCTGAACAAAAACAATTACTCTAAATGACAACATTTTATTTTCAATTTGCAGATATGCTGTCAGACCTTTACAGAATAAACAAATTGTAACATTTTACTCAAACCCATATTTAATAAATCCAGAGAAATAAACATTCTCTTAATTTTTCAAGTAGCGGTATTTACATACCAAGTCAGTAACAGTGAACTAAATTTGAGTCAACATCTACAGACATGTATTATCATTTCCAGCATATGCAATATTTATTTATTTTTTTTATTCTATGTTTTTTTATTCTAGACTATTGTCTATAAAGTACTATAAACTATAAAGTGTGTGTGTGTGAGTGTAGATCTAATAAAACATGCTGATTTCTCCATATGTCCGTTACGTTTTAATCTGATTCAAAGTGGACAGGAACATAAGGGTTTGCTCTATAAATGAACATGAAGAGGCACCATAAAAACAGAAGCGCATGTGAAGGATCTGTCATAAAAGCCAAGGTCATAAAAAAAAAGATCAAATAAATCGGAGGCAGCGCATGGAAAAAGAAGCAGATTGAGGTAGTAAATACCTGCTCCTTCCCCCATGATGCGCTTAATAGAGGTGGTGTAAAAACCTAATGTCGACTTCTGGCTTTTTGGTAAAGAGTTGGACATGCTCCATAACTCTGCCTCATTACATGCAGACTAAATAACAGCAAATAATCCACTACAGCGAGTCTGCGAAGAGTATCTGTGTGTGAATTAAGCTGTCTTGAAATGTCGCAGATTTTAATTTGCTACATGTTTTGTTTGAAATGTGTCAAAAATATGTGGCATTATCACACTAGCATTGTAAGGAAGGCCAATTCTGCCAGATGAGTAAACAAAAAATTGTGCTTTGATAATAATTTTGATATAAGAAATAGAAAATCTAAATTTTGAGATAAAAAGTAATGCATAAGTGAAAATTTGGTCAAAGTTTATATACCGTAAAAGTCATAATCATGGCAAATTTGACAGTGGTTACAAGTTAGCGTGTTGTCTGATTATTTCAATGTTCATTTCTTTCTTTTTAGCTTAGTCCCTTGTAACAAAGTTCGTTGTAGGATGGGAAGAAGAAGACAGGGTCGGCGATATAAGGTAAACACAGGCTTTTATTAATATTTCACACAACACATGCAGCAGCTGTGTGTGTGTGTGTGTGTTCTCCTCTCCCCCTCCCGGCTGCTCCTTCTCTCCTTAAGAAGGGTGTCTCTCCGGCCCAATCACTAGAATAAACAGGTGTTATTTATTATTTCTGATTGGCCTGCTGATTAGCCGCCGGGCTCCGAGCATGCTCTCCCCCCTCATTGGGTGTTCGATCATGCTTACCTCTCCACATCCCTTTATTAATCAGGGGTCACCACAGTGGAATGAACCGCCAACTTTTCCAGCAAATGTTTTACGCAATGGATGCAAACTCCAAACATGCCAACTGACCCAGCCGAGGCTCAAACCGGGGACCTTCTTGCTGTGAGTGCTGCTATTATTTCAATGTTTTAATTTATAATTTTTGTGATAATTTGGACTTTTTCTATCTCATATTGAGTCTTATACAACTTTTAGTGCTCAGAATTGTAACTTCCACCTCATTGTTTATCACAAATTGTGACTTTTTTGTCGTAATGAAGTCTTATTAAAAACATTTCATCTTGTAATAACATGTCACATAATATGAACTTTTTATTTATTTCATGTAATTAATGTAATTTAATGAGGCACGTTTAATTATTTATTTATATGTTTACTTGGGGGTGACGCGGTGGCGCAGTAGGTAGTGTTGTCGCCTCACAGCAAGAAGGTCGCTGGTTCGAGCCTCGACTGGGTCAGTTGGCATCTCTGTGGGGAGTTGCGTGTTCTCCCCACGTTCGCGTAGGTTTCCTTCGCGTGCTCCGGTTTCCCCCACAGTCCAAAGACATGCGGTACAGGTGAATTGGGTAAGCTAAAATTGTCCGTAGTGTATGTGTGTGAATGAGAGTGTATGAGTTTCCCAGTGATGGGTTGTAGCTGGAAGGGCATCGGCTGCATGAAAAACATGTGCTGGATGGCAGTTCGTTCCGCTGTGGCGACCCCAGATTAACCAGATTAATAAAGGGACTAAGCCGAAAAGAAAATGAGTGCATGAATGTTTACTTGGAGGGAAGAAATAGATTTTCATAAAATATATTTTACTGACCTACAGTAGCATTACTGATTTAACATGTGATGTTTATATTTTTTAAACATTTTTTTCTCATATTAAAGGACTTTTTAGGTGAACAAGAAATAAATTCTAAAAAGAAAGAAAGAAAGAAAGAAAGAAAGAAAGAAAGAAAGAAAGAAAGAAAGAAAGAAAGAAAGAAAGAAAGAAAGAAAAAGAATTGATCACTTAAAACATTAAATATAAATTATGTTTAATTACTGTAGTAAAATTATTTGATTTGATACTTTGCTAGTTAACTATACTATCATTAAAAGAAAGATTATGTAAACTACCAAATAATTTACTACTCTCAGTTTTTATTAGGCTATCTGTCCAAGAAATGTCTGCATTTTGTGTAGTTGTTTTTAGCATCGTTAGCTTAATTGCTAACAGTGTTTAAACGTTGGAAAGATTGGAATTTCTGTGTACGTTCACTTCATTAGAGCATTAGATAATGGTCATAAGGTAAATGTTCACGATTGTATCACGTGTCGTAGGCTAAAGCACATGATGAAAATAGCTAGGCAAAGTTTTATTAAAAAAAAAAAACAAGAAAAGAGTAATATTGTACATGGTTACAATATCTGCAACATGTAATTTTTTGTATACCTTTCGTTTCCAATCACTTCAGTTGTGTCAGCCTTCATAGGAACACCTCATCATGGGCCGACTGAACGTGTACTGGCTTGTTTGACGAGTACTGCACGTTTTTACACGTCTGTACCATTTTACATCACTCTCAACAACAGCCTTGATAAATTAAGATTAAGATAAGAACTGTAGAATGAGATTGTAGGTCAATATTTTCACGAAATAACATGTTTTTTTTTTTGTTTTTTTTAATCTGTTTAGCATTGCTGTTATTTAATTTCAAAACGCAAATAATGTATTTTGCACTTGCTACACATATACAGTAAACATACCAAAAGCTTCTCTCACCTGATCAACGGCGCCCTCGAGAGGCTTAATTTCCTTGCCATTTAATCATTCGGCAGTGAAAAACATGGTCATCTGATAATGTTTCTGAATATGCTTTAAATGTGAGCTGAATTGTCAGGTTCACAATTTTAGAATTTATTTATTTATTTATTATTTATTTTTTTATTATTTTTTGTTGTTGAATTGTCTGTGCATATTGAAATGTTATTTCCTTCAGAGAAGATACTAATCAAAATGCAAACTTTAATAACTTTAAATGAAGCTCCGTAATAGTTAATAACAATCTCTTATCATATAGGCTACCACAAATCAGATAAGGGGTGGCATGGTGGCACAGTGGTAAGCATTGTCTCCTATGCAGTATAGGTGAATTGAATTAACTAAATTGGCTGTAGTGTATGAGTGCATGTGTGAATGCTAGAGTGTATGGGGGTTTCCTGTTAATGGGTTGTGGCTGGAAGGGCATCCGCTGTGTAAAACATATGCCGGAATAGTTGTCAGTTCATTCCGCTGTGGCGACCCTTGATAAATAAGGGACTAAGCCAAAAGAAAATGAATTAATGAAATCAGATAAGAATGTTAATTCTTAGAAAGAAAGATACATTTGGTACCATCGTTTACAATAATCATGAAAAACAAGAGAAAGAATAGGAAAAAAACAACAACAGAAATCAAACAAAAATTAAAGAGATATCAATTGGTCATCTGATCTGAGGATAGATATATAATAGAAAAAAATTGAGATTGAAGAGGGCAAAGTAATATAACAGCAATTTAGAGATTTAATAGATATACAAAAGGTCGTGCAAAAGAATGTTAATATACTTTCAGAGTTATTTACACTGTTAGACTTTCACCTTGTTAATATAAAAGAAAAGTACTCTTTGCAAATTCTAAATAGGCAAAATCATATTATCAGCCAATGACTATCAAAGCACAATATTGTTCACAGTCAATTAAATAGTGCTAATGTTGTTTTGAAGTCATGCTGACATGCAACTTCAGACCCACTATTTAAAGTAGCAATGTAAACAATATAGAAACCTTGTCGCTGTGCTCATAATAGTGCACAATTATAATAAATCAGTACTGACCTTAGTAAATTCTGCTTTAGTATCTTATTGAACACCAAAGTCCGAATATAATGGCAAATTTATCTCAAAGGAATTGGACTATCATCACTATGCCAAGAATCTCACTTGCAGGTCTAGTTTCAAAATATTTTTTTTTTCAAGCCTGGCTCCTTGTTATCTAACAAAGGTGATGTTTTCATGGGTGCGTTTTCAGTTACACTTAGGCCTAGAGTCCACATTACTCCACAGACACGTGGCCGGTTTTAGCCAATGCAAACTATTATTTTTCATGAGTCCAACATCCAGCTGTGCAAAAAACATACAAACCAGTGTTGCCAAATTGGAAATGTCAAAGTATCGTACCAAAACCTCAATATTATCATATTTGGAGGAAAATTATTAACGGAGGGTAATCGGCTATTATCGCGTTTTGACATAACATGCAAAAAAAACTAGGCGTACCTTAGTGGGAAGGTTCAAACTCCACCTCCAAGTCGCTGTCCTGCGTGTGTTGCCAGACGTTAAGGGATTCATTTTGGGGTACAAATCGAATGCCGTCATGGACCACAACATAGTGCTTGTTGGCTTAAAAGCAGTGCACCCTCCCGAATTTTTAACACACTCTGAGGTGTGCATGAGCCCATTCAGAGTATTCAGAGTATCTGTAATGAGCCGATTTTGTGGCTTTGTTTTGATGAGATTAACTTTGGAAAAACACGTTCACATGACGCATTTGAGTGAGGAAAAACAAGAACATCAAGGGCAAACTCCCCTGTTCTTCTCACCTTCCTTTTCAGCACTACTTTTTCAAAACTTTATTGCTAAAAACACTCAACCTCACCATAAAAAGACTGATTCCGCGGGCAGCAGGAATGTTAACTCACGAGAGAGAGCCATTCTCCACGTTGATTAGCTTAGAAATGTAACGTAAGATGAGATAGAAAACATGTCTAACTCCACGTTCTCCTCATAGACAAAAGATGCAGCTAGATATAAGTATAGAATAAGTGTAGAAGCACTAAGATTACAATGAAATTCATTTTAAATGCCATAAAATTCTGAAATTATCGTACATTATAGGGTTTTTTTCATTATTGATCGTACATCGTACAGAGGTCGAAATTATCGTACAAAAATGATAACTATCGTATGTCTGACAACACTGATGCAAACGGATGTAAGTGAAGTCATCTTTTGCTACTGTGTTGTTTGTAATAGATACATTTTACGAGTAACTTTTATTCTAAATCTTGTTTTCATGAAACAAAAAAATGACAGATTAAAAGGTGTGAAGCACCAAAAGCGGCCCATATTAAAATTCATTTGACTAAAAATAGTGCTTAAACTGTCACCAAAATGCAGTATGTAAATCTCATATTTGAATAGAAAATGAGGCGAATAACTGCAAAAGGTCCACGTTTTGAGAAAAAACAACCATCCATAACACCAGGCTGGCTACGGGGCTGCTCCAACATCTTTAACCCATAAAAATTGAGCATTTAATAACACGAATGAACAACACCGCGTTTTCATTAAGAAATGCTAGTGTTCTCTTTCAGTATAGAGAGATTGAAACAAAAAAAAAAAACATTTGAAAGCATACAGTACTTGCTGTCTACCAATTGTCATATAATCAGGTCTTGAAGAATCAGGGAGTGATAATCGATAATACAGAAAACCAGTCACCAGAGTGACTGTGGACAGACACATCTCCATTTTCAAAACTTTACATTAGAAAATGATCCTCATCCAAACTATCATAAAATAAAAGCGCACTAAACAGCACCTTAGCTTTACACTAATGCGTTTTCATTTAAAACAACACGATCTCATGGCAATTCAATACTTTTTGATTAAGTGGCTATTTCGTATGAATTCGTACGATCTCATTTATACAATTTAGTTTGATTTGCTTATCCTCCAATGACGGTTGGGTTTTGGGCGAGGTTGGGTGCCATGCCTCCTTTTTAAAATCGTACAATTTTGAACGACTAAACTCTTAATAATTCATACGAATTAGCCACTAAACTGACAAAACGTAAAATAGTTATGTTTCCTCAGTGAGATCAGACTGTTTAAAATGCTGTTTTACTACTCGTCCAGGGGTGCGTTTCCGAAAACCATCTTTAGCCAACTAAGGTCCCAAGTTCTGTTTTACAAACATAGTTCGTTGATTTGGCGTTTCCCAAATCCATAGTTCCAATGAACATTCGCAAACTGTGTAGCAAACTTGTACACTTGCAACTAACCTCTGGAGCTGTAGTTAGAAACATAGTTACTGGCTGTGTTCTATTCCCAGTTATCCCCTATGCCCTAATCGTTTAGAACATTCTGACATTTAAACTTGGAAATATTTTTTAAAAAAAAATGCATTAAGGTAATCTTTCTTAGGTGTAATTTGCTTTCAATGTATTTTTACAGTTCAGTTTTAGCGATCTTCATGTTTACAATTGCGCTCCCTTCGCAGTGCACTTTGAAAACATTGATGTCATTTTGAACAGAGCCGTGGCTCTATAGGTGACCTATTATTTAAAGGCGGAATTTATGTTACGTCTCCAAAGCTTGTGAAAACAAAAAACATAGCATACATTAACCTCTTAACATTAATGCTTTTAGTTTATAGTAGGTTATTTATTAAGTATCTGTACTGTATATGACATGGGCCTGTTGGTTAGAACATTTCTGCAGTGATTTGCATGTCAATTTGTAAAAGTAGACTTTTCATTAATTAAATAAACAATGTCCTACTTATATATAATAATCATCATCATCATCATTAATATTATTAATATTATTATTAAATTAGGATTTTCTTCATTTCCTAATAAATAATACATTTCTTTTTTTAATAAATACCCTCATTATTTATTTATATAATTTATATACAGTATGAGATTAAAAAACGTTAGCTTTTGTAAGTAATTTTATGTTTTAGAATAGAATATGTAATATCTGTAAAGGAAACATTGGCCCTATATCTGCCATTTACATATTTAATTAATATGAAAAGCGAGTGCATGTTTTAACCAAAACTAATATTGGATTTTTTTAAAATGTGTGTGTATGTAAAACAATATAATTTGCACAAAGAAATCGGCATCAGAGAAACTACGGGTTTTGGGAAACACTCATCACTACATCGTTCTTTTCCTAAACGATGCATCGTACTATGATAGTTCAGCCGCGAGTCAGGTCGTTGTTTGGGAAACGCACCCCAGACTGGCAATTTCACTGCTGGTCAGAAAAACAATCTCACTATGTGCATATTTTGCCAATATCCGTACTTTCAGTCTACCGATGTCTCAAATCATTGACATTGTTCACTCTGTAGATCCGCCTTAGAGTCTTAAAGCTATTTCTGTTCCAGTATTTCAAAACTACAGACATTTTTGAGAAAAGATGGATGCAGTATTACTTTACATTTAGTCAAAATTAATGTGCGATTAAAAATACTTATTTTTCAGTGGATTAAATTGCATGAGTGAAATGTTCACCTAAAATAAACAATGTGCAATAACAAAAGGAAAAGTGTCAATTCTGATTTCACGTGGACTTAAAAATAATCTGAACCAATTAAATGAAAAAAAACAAAAAAAACTAATTATTTTCATATGTGTTTGTAGACAACAAGAGATGAGTAGAATTCAGAAAAAAAGGGGAAATAATAGGGGGCGGGGACATTTTAGTCCATTTGAGGAACCCGTCTGCCTGAGCAGCGGGATGTCCCATCAAGTGAAACGCAAAGTGCAGACAATTACGGTCTTCAGAAAGCGGGAGGGATGAGCAAATGCAGCGAAGATGCAGAATTCAGACTCTTCTTAATGCTCACGGGGGGTCACTGAGGGATTTCCCCCATTTAAACGCACAGATATGGCCAGACTTGCACGACCTCCATGTCCTAATTAAAATCAGGCAGCTTATCCTTTAAAAAAAAAAAAAGCATAAATATTAATGTGGCCCCAAAGTGTTCTTACATTGTGCCACTCTTGTTAGGTGCACAGATGAGCTAATAGAGTCATGTGGCTGCTTGTGGCTTGCTGAAAAGATTGCTTTAATCTCTCTGTTTTTTAGAAAGAAATCCCTCCCAGTGAATAAAGACAAGGAGGAGGGTGAAGCCCAGGCCTTGTTCACCCGATCAATAGAACAGCAGGGGTGAAAGTACAGGCAAGAGGCCCCAACTGTCCCCCTCTGATGAGCCCAAACATATGCTTGTGATCATTTCAGTGAAAGGGGGCCATACGGAAAAAAAATACAATGTATCTTTTAGTCAACAATGCCGCATGTATGAATGAGACAGAGATGGATGATTAGTTTTGTTTTAGCTAACAAGTGCATTGCTTGACAAGTCATTCACTGAATAAATCACCCTTGATATATTTATAACAATACTAATATAATCATAACACTTTAAAATTAGCTCAAGGATGAAAGGATAATGAGTAACTATGTGCATCACCATATGGAAATCGGATGTATGGCAATATATGCAAATTATTTATATATGCAAGTTCATATTTGGCTTTTACAGTGCATCTGGAAAGTATTCCTAGCGCTTCACTTTTTCCACATTTTTGTATGTTACAGCCTTGTTCCAAAACGGATTAAATTAATTTATTTTCTCAAAACATTTCCTCTACACACAATACCCCATAATGGCAATGTGAAAAAAGATTTTTTGAAATTGTTGCAAATTTATTAAAAATAAAAACCTAAAAAAATCACATGTACATTCAGTTGAAGTCAGAATTATTTGCCCCCCTGAATTATTAGCCCTTGATTAATTATTTGCCATGATGACAGTAAATAATATTTTACTAGATATTTTTCAGGACACTTCTAAACAGCTTAAAGTGACATTTAAAGGCTTAACTAGGTTAATTAGGTTAACTAGGCAGGTTAGGGTAATTAGGCAAATTATTGTATAATGATGGTTTGTTCAGTAGACTCCAAAAAAAAATAATTTTCATCTGAATGCTAATAATTTTGTCCTTAAAATGGTTCTTAAAAAATTAAAAACTGCTTTTATTCTAGCTGAAATAAAACAAATAAGACTTTCTCCAGAAGAAAAAATATTATCAGACATACTGTGAAAATTTCTTTGCTCTGTTAAACATCCTTTGGGGAATATTTTAAAAAGAAAAACAATTAAAAGGTGAGCTAATTATTCTGACTTCAACTGTAAGTATTCACAGGCTTTGCCGTGAAGCTTTAGATTGAGCTCAGGTACATTCTGTTTCCACTGATCATTCTTGAGATGTTTCAGCAGCTTAATTGGAGTTCACCTGTGGTAAATTCAGTTGATTAGATATCATTTGAAAAGGCATACACCTCTCTATATAAGGTCCCAGGGTTGACAGTGCATGTTAAAGCACAAACCAAGCATGAAGACAAAGGAATTGTCTGTAGACCTCCGAGATAGGATTGTCTCGAGGCACAAGGCTGGGGAAGGTTACAGAAAAAAATTCTGCTGCTCTGAAATTTCCAATGAGCACAGTGGTCACCATCATTCTTAAGTGGAAGATGTTTGGAAGCACCAGGACTCTTCCTAGAGCTGGCTGGCTATCTAAGCTGAGTGATCAGGGGAGAAGGGCCTTAGTCAGGGAAGTGATCAATAACCCGAGGGTTACTCTGTCTGACCTCCAGCGTTCTTCTGTGGAGAGAGAAGAACCTTACAGAAGGACAACCATCTGTGCAGCAATCCACCAATCAGGCCTGTATGGTAGAGTGGCCAGATGAAAGCCACTCTCCACCTGGAATTTGCCAAAAGGCATCTGAAGGACTCTCAGACGATAGGAAACAAAGTTCTCTGGTCTGATGAGACTAAAATTGAACTCTTTGGAGTGAATGCCAGGTTTGGAGAAAACCAGGCACCGCTTATCGGCAGGCTAATACCATCCCTACTGTGAAGCATGCTGGTTGCATCATGTTTTTCAGCAGCAGGAACTGGAAGACTAGTCAAGATAGAGGGAAAGATGAATGCAGCAATGTACAGAGACATCCTGAATGAAAACCTGTTTCAGAGTGCTCTTGACCTCAAACTGGGGCAACAGTTCATCTTCCAGCAGGACAATGACCCAAAGTACACCACCAAAATATCAATGAAGTGGCTTCATAACAACTCGGTGAATGTCCTTGAATGGCCCAGCCAGAGCCCACTCCTAAATCCTATTGAACATCTTTGGAGTTTTTTATTTTTAATAAATTTGCAACAATTTCAAAAACTTTTTTTCACATTATCATTATGGGGTATTGTGTGTAGAATTTTGAGGAAATAAATGAATTTTATCCATTTTGGAATAAGGCTGTAACATAAAAAATGTGGAAAAAGTGAAGCGCTTTGAATACTTTTCTGATGCACTGTATATATACAATGTCAAATATGCTACATATCTTTTAAAAATGGCAAAAATGCCCACTTATACATACTTTTTTAACAATTGGAATTACAAATATGCACATATATGTTTAAATATAGGCAAGGCAAGGAAAGTTTATTTCTATAGCACATTTCATACACAATGGTAATTCAAAGTGCTTTACATAAACAGGAATAAAAGAAACAAGAAAATAAAAACGATTAAAAGAATTTATAATGATTAAAACAGATAAAATCAGATTTAAATGTGTTAAAACAGGTTATAAAAGAATGAAAAAGAAAAGAAAGACACAATAGTGCGATCTGTTGAACGTTGCACAGTGCTCATTCAGTCACAGCTAAACAGATGTGTTTTCAGTCTGGATTTGAATGTGCCTAATGTTGGAGCACATCTGATCATTTCTGGAACTGATTCCAGCAGCGAAGGACGTAGTAGCTGAAGGTGGATTCACCCTGCTTTGACTGAACCCTTGGAATTTCTAATTTATTTGTTTTTTAGGAAGGCCAGTGAGGAGTACAGTAATCCAGTCTGCTGGTCATAAAAGCATGAACAAGTTTCTCTAAGTCCTCACTGGAGACAAAGCATCTAATTCTTACAATGTTTTTAAGATGATAGTATGCTGATTTTGTTACCGCTTTGACATGACTACTGAAATTTAGAAATATAGCCTATATATAATAAAATATAGCCTATATATACCGTATATAGCCTAAATAAATACCAGTACATCGGATCATTTATTAATGCCAGTTTGTATTAAGTTGCAGTTCATTATTAAAGCATTTGTTCACTTCAAAATCTCATTTTTGATTTATTTTCTCGATTTACTCACCCTCATGTGGCTCCAAACATTTTCCATTTTCAGAACACAAAGGCATTTTTAATAAAATCAGAGAGATTTTTGTCTCTCTGATAAATGTTCAGATGAAAATTCACCCAAAACTCTTGACGATTCAAAATGTTAAATTAAAATTAAATGTGATTTTATGTGATGATTAGATTTACTTAATGTGTTTTTACATTCCCAGAAGCCCAAGCATGGTTTTGCTGTACTAGATTTACCATGTATTTGTAGTAAATATGATGTTGAATCCCAATCAGTAGTCTACACAGAAAAAAAAACATAATAAAATAATCAGATTTAATGAAAAGTATAGTAAATAACACAACAGTGAAGTAGTAAAGGAGTAAAATAACTGTTTAATAAGAATGTTTTAAATGTCAATTTTTTTATGACTGCAAAACTTAAATATCAGCATCATTAATACATCAGTTTTGGTTTGATTACAGTACAATTGTAAAAGCCATAAGTTTGATTGTTTTTGTTTTTTTTTTTAGACTGATTACAATTTGTTACTGTGGTTAATTTGTGTTTGTTTGAAATATAATTGCTTGCTGCACCTTTTATTTGATGTCGTTTTGCAAAATAAAAGTTTCAATTTTATTTTATAAAAAAGACTGCTTAACATCTTATCCAGTAGAACATTAATATTATGATGATGAGTATTTGGCAAACATTACGAAACAGTACCCTCTATTGGCTACAGTGCAGAATTTCCCAGCCTGTGACAGATAGAACGTGCCATTAGGAAAATGACGGTAGAGCTTGTTTACGGTATGAAATTGTTTTTACATACTACACTGGAGTAGCAGGAAGTTAAAAAATAATAATAATTGACACACTGTATCTGTAAATCCATCAAGTCAGCTGGTTTTATGCCGTAAGCAGCTAAAACAAATAAATCAATTTGTTATTTCAGGTTTTATGGATATGCATAACATTATTTTGATGTCATTAAAGCACATGCTTCAAAACATTAATGGACGTACAACTTTATTTAGAAAATGTAGAATGATATTTCATTGCATCTGTGTAACACAAAACAAAGGCCCACGGCTGCGGTTAAGTTAGTTTGATGTTTGACATTCATTAGACATTTGGTTACAAAACAATTAAATTCTTTGCTCCTGTTATAGTTTGAGCCAAACATATGTCAGACATAAATGTGTGTCCTTTATGTTGCACAAGGCTTAATTTCTCGAATTGAAAAAAAAAATAACCATATGAATGAATTAAACAATTATACTATATGAAATTACACAATAAAACCAGGACCAAAATGTTCAGAAAAACATCCTGGTTATTGCACAACACTCTGTTTTTGGAATTAGCTCTTTATTTATTTTATAATAATTAAAGAAAAATGGTAAAATTCAATTAAACTCTGACACCTTTTTTGATAAAAGAGTCAAATCGACTCTAAAATTGTCTAAATATTATTCTCTATTGATTTTATATATCGTAATAAATCCATATTTTCAGTATATCAAATACACTGTAAACACTTAAATGAATTTAACTCTGACACCATTTGAGATAAAATATTCAAATCAACTCTAAAAATTTCTAAATATTATTCTCTATGATGCACAAGCTTTGTATTTTACAGTTATGCCTTTATTGATTTTATATACAGTAATGAATTCATATTTTCAGTATACGAATACACTGTAAACACTGTAAATGACTTAAACTGACACCATTTGAGATGGATTCAAATCAGCTCTAAAAAATTCTAAATATTATTCTCTATAAGGGTTTACAGTGTATTCGATATACTGAAAATAGGAATTCATTACTGTATAAAAAAATCAACAAAGGCATAACTGTAAAATACAAAGCTTTTGAATCAAAGAGAATAATATTTAGACAATTTTTAGAGTTGATTTGAATATTTTATCTCAAATGGTGTCAGAGTTTAATTGACTTTTACCATTTTTACATTAAAAGTGATTTTTAAAATATTATAAAATAAATGAAGCGCTAATTCCAAAAACAGAGTCGTGTGCAATAACCAGGATGTCTGAACATTTTGGTCTTGGTTTTATTGTATAATTTCATATAGTTGAATTGTTTAATTCATACGTATGTTTTTTTTTTTTTTTTTTACTTGAGAAATTAAGCCTTGTGCAACATAATGGGCCCATATTTATGTCTGTCTCAACTAGTTTGGCTCAAACTATAACAGGAGCAAAGAATTAAATTTTTTTAAAACCAAATGTCTAATGAATGTCAAACGTCAAACTAACTTTACCGCACCGCAACAAAAACCAGCCACTGCACTCCCAATGAAATGACAAAGACTTTTAATCTAATTAATACATATTTAACTCATTTAACATTTTAATAGGCTACTGAGTGACGGATGTTTGCACTGAATAACTTTCATTTTCAAACCTTCTGCTGTTTCATTGTCGAGATCTGAGGTCAAAATCTGCTGCTTCTATCAGCATGGCAATGTCACATAAAATGGTATTTAAACTCACATTGGTAGTATTAAACACTGAATAAAGCACATATCCTGTACCTGAGGAGGTGATCCTTAACTGTTACGGTAGTTTATGCTGTTCTGCTGTGACTTCGCAGAAATAGAAACCGTTTCTTGCCGCCACAGATGGTTAGAACAAAAACCCCTTTTAACATGGAAAAAACACCTTTAAAGATAATCCATCTTTGCTAATTAGTTAACATACCTTGCTCAGTAAATACAGTATACATACTAGATAGCATACGAATGTGGGCCACTTTAGGCAGTTATGCAGCACTGGTGGTGTTCCTTTGGCCCAGGCAAAATGAATGTGAGCCTGAAGTGGCCCACCTGTACAATGGCAAAAGGATGCCAATGATTCCAATTCATATATGGGCCATTTAAGGCAAAGATTTGGCACTCATGGCAAAATGTAATCTGAATGTGAGTCTAATGTGGCCTGTGTGGAAAACGGTCAATTTGGCCCAAATGACGGAGGACAAATGTGGGTCACATTTGGCAAAAATGTGGCATAGCCATTTAAGGGTAATCTGGGTCTAAACCCAAAGTGGCTCACATGTGTTGGTGCAAATGTCGCCCAGTTATCTTAAGATATATGTGGGCCACTTTTGGCAAATATTCGGCACAGTAAGCTCTGGCTAATGTGGATTTGAACCTAAAGTGGCCCAGAGAAAATATGGAAAATGTGGCACAGTTATTTTAAAACATATGTGGGCCACTTTTGGCAAATATTCGGCACAGTAAGCTCTGGCTAATGTGGATTTGAGCCTATAGTGGCCCAGAGAAGATATGGCAAATGTGGCCCAGTTATTTTAAAACATATGTGGGCCACTTTTGGCAAATATCCGGCACAGTAAACTCTGGCTAATGTGGCTGTGAGCCTAAAGTGGCCCAGTGAAGATATGTAAAATGTGGCCCAGTTGTCTTAAGACATGTGTGGGTCAATTTTGGCAAATATTCGGCACAGTAAGCTATGGTTAATGCAGCTGTGAGCCTAAAGTGGCCCAGAGAAAGTATGGCAAATGTGGCCCAGTTATTTTAAAACATATCTGGGCAACTTTTGTCAAATATTCGGCACAGTAAACTCTGGCTAATTTGGCTGTTAGCCTATAGTGGCCCAGAGAAGATATGGAAAATGTGGCCCAGTTATATTAAAACATATGTGAGCCACTTTTGGTGATTATTCCGCATAGTAAGCTCTGGCTAATGTGGATTTGAGCCTATAGTCACCCAGAGAATATATGAAAAATGTGGGCCAGTTATCCTAAAACAAATGTGGGCCACTTTTGGCAAATATTTCGGCACAGTAAACTCTGGCTAATTTGGCTGTTAGCCTATAGTGGCTCAGAGAAGATATGGAAAATGTGGCCCAGTTATATTAAAACATATGTGGGCCACTTTTGGTGATTATTCGGCACAGTAAGCTCTGGCTAATGTGGCTTTGAGCCTAAAGTGGTCTAGAGAAAATATGGAAAATGTGGCACAGTTATTTTAAAACATATGTGGGCCACTTTTGGTGAGTATTCGGCACAGTAAGCTCTGGCTAATGTGGATTTGAGCCTATAGTGGCCCAGAGAAGATATGGCAAATGTGGCCCAGTTATTTTAAAACATATCTGGGCAACTTTTGTCAAATATTCGGCACAGTAAACTCTGGCTAATGTGGCTGTGAGCCTAAAGTGGCCCAGTGAAGATATGTAAAATGTGGCCCAGTTGTCTTAAGACATGTGTGGGCCAATTTTGGTAAATATTCAGCACAGTAAGCTCTGGCTAATGTGGATTTGAGCCTATAGTCACCCAGAGAATATATGAAAAATGTGGGCCAGTTATCCTAAAACAAATGTGGGCCACTTTTGGCAAATATGTCGGCACAGTAAACTCTGGCTAATTTGGCTGTTAGCCTATAGTGGCTCAGAGAAGATATGGAAAATGTGGCCCAGTTATATTAAAACATATGTGGGCCACTTTTGATGAATATTCGGCACAGTAAGCTCTGGTTAATGCGGATTTGAACCTATAGTGGCCCAGTTATCTTAAAAGATATGTGAGCTACTTTTGGTGAATATTCTGCACAGTAAGCTCTGACTAATGTGGATTTGAGCCTATAGTTGTCCAGAGAAAATATGGAAAATGTGACCCAGTTATCTTAAAACATATGTGAGCCACTTTTGGTGAATATTCGGCACAGTAAGCTCTGGCTAATGTGGCTTTGAGCCTAAAGTGGCCTAGAGAAAATATGGAAAATGTGGCACAGTTATTTTAAAACATATGTGGGCCACTTTTGGTGAATATTCGGCACAGTAAGCTCTGGCTAATGTGGATTTGAGCCTATAGTGGCCCAGAGAAGATATGGCAAATGTGGCCCAGTTATTTTAAAACATATGTGGGCCACTTTTGGCAATATCCGGCACAGTAAACTCTGGCTAATGTGGCTGTGAGCCTAAATTGGCCCAGTGAAGATATGTAAAATGTGGCCCAGTTGTCTTAAGACATGTGTGGGTCAATTTTGGCAAATATTCGGCACAGTAAGCTATGGTTAATGCAGCTGTGAGCCTAAAGTGGCCCAGAGAAAGTATGGCAAATGTGGCCCAGTTATTTTAAAACATATCTAGGCAACTTTTGTCAAATATTCGGCACAGTAAACTCTGGCTAATTTGGCTGTTAGCCTATAGTGGCCCAGAGAAGATATGGAAAATGTGGCCCAGTTATATTAAAACATATGTGAGCCACTTTTGGTGATTATTCCGCATAGTAAGCTCTGGCTAATGTGGATTTGAGCCTATAGTCACCCAGAGAAGATATGAAAAATGTGGGCCAGTTATCCTAAAACAAATGTGGGCCACTTTTGGCAAATATTTCGGCACAGTAAACTCTGGCTAATTTGGCTGTTAGCCTATAGTGGCCCAGAGAAGATATGGAAAATGTGGCCAAGTTGTCTTAAGACATGTGTGGGCCAATTTTGGCAAATATTCGGCACAGTAAGCTATGGTTAATGCAGCTGTGAGCCTAAAGTGGCCCAGAGAAAGTATGGCAAATGTGGCCCAGTTATTTTAAAACATATCTGGGCAACTTTTGTCAAATATTCGGCACAGTAAACTCTGGCTAATTTGGCTGTAAGCCTAAAGTGGCCCAGAGAAGATATGAAAAAATGTGGCCCAGTTATCTTAAAACATGTGTGGGCCACTTTTGGTGAATATTCAGCACAGTAAGCTCTGGCTAATGTGGATTTGAGCCTATAGTCACCCAGAGAATATATGAAAAATGTGGGCCAGTTATCCTAAAACAAATGTGGGCCACTTTTGGCAAATATTTCGGCACAGTAAACTCTGGCTAATTTGGCTGTTAGCCTATAGTGGCTCAGAGAAGATATGGAAAATGTGGCCCAGTTATATTAAAACATATGTGGGCCACTTTTGATGAATATTCGGCACAGTAAGCTCTGGTTAATGCGGATTTGAACCTATAGTGGCCCAGTTATCTTAAAAGATATGTGAGCTACTTTTGGTGAATATTCTGCACAGTAAGCTCTGACTTATATGGATTTGAGCCTATAGTTGTCCAGAGAAAATATGGAAAATGTGACCCAGTTATCTTAAAACATATGTGAGCCACTTTTGGTGATTATTCGGCACAGTAAGCTCTGGCTAATGTGGCTTTGAGCCTAAAGTGGCCTAGAGAAAATATGGAAAATGTGGCACAGTTATTTTAAAACATATGTGTGCCACTTTTGGTGAATATTCGGCACAGTAAGCTCTGGCTAATGTGGATTTGAGCCTATAGTGGCCCAGAGAAGATATGGCAAATGTGGCCCAGTTATTTTAAAACATATGTGGGCCACTTTTGTCAAATATTCGGCACAGTAAACTCTGGCTAATGTGGCTGTGAGCCTAAATTGGCCCAGTGAAGATATGGAAAATGTGGCCCAGTTATATTAAAACATATGTGAGCCACTTTTGGTGATTATTCCGCATAGTAAGCTCTGGCTAATGTGGATTTGAGCCTATAGTCACCCAGAGAAGATATGAAAAATGTGGGCCAGTTATCCTAAAACAAATGTGGGCCACTTTTGGCAAATATTTCGGCACAGTAAACTCTGGCTAATTTGGCTGTTAGCCTATAGTGGTTTAGAGAAGATATGGAAAATGTGGCCCAGTTATATTAAAACATATGTGGGCCACTTTTGGTGATTATTCGGCACAGTAAGCTCTGGCTAATGTGGCTTTGAGCCTAAAGTGGTCTAGAGAAAATATGGAAAATGTGGCACAGTTATTTTAAAACATATGTGGGCCACTTTTGGTGAATATTCGGCACAGTAAGCTCTGGCTAATGTGGATTTGAGCCTATAGTGGCCCAGAGAAGATATGGCAAATGTGGCCCAGTTATTTTAAAACATATGTGGGCCACTTTTGGCAAATATCCGGCACAGTAAACTCTGGCTAATGTGGCTGTGAGCCTAAAGTGGCCCAGTGAAGATATGTAAAATGTGGCCCAGTTGTCTTAAGACATGTGTGGGCCAATTTTGGTAAATATTCAGCACAGTAAGCTCTGGCTAATGTGGATTTGAGCCTATAGTCACCCAGAGAATATATGAAAAATGTGGGCCAGTTATCCTAAAACAAATGTGGGCCACTTTTGGCAAATATGTCGGCACAGTAAACTCTGGCTAATTTGGCTGTTAGCCTATAGTGGCTCAGAGAAGATATGGAAAATGTGGCCCAGTTATATTAAAACATATGTGGGCCACTTTTGATGAATATTCGGCACAGTAAGCTCTGGTTAATGCGGATTTGAACCTATAGTGGCCCAGTTATCTTAAAAGATATGTGAGCTACTTTTGGTGAATATTCTGCACAGTAAGCTCTGACTAATGTGGATTTGAGCATATAGTTGTCCAGAGAAAATATGGAAAATGTGACCCAGTTATCTTAAAACATATGTGAGCCACTTTTGGTGATTATTCGGCACAGTAAGCTCTGGCTAATGTGGCTTTGAGCCTAAAGTGGCCTAGAGAAAATATGGAAAATGTGGCACAGTTATTTTAAAACATATGTGGGCCACTTTTGGTGAATATTCGGCACAGTAAGCTCTGGCTAATGTGGATTTGAGCCTATAGTGGCCCAGAGAAGATATGGCAAATGTGGCCCAGTTATTTTAAAACATATGTGGGCCACTTTTGGCAAATATCCGGCACAGTAAACTCTGGCTAATGTGGCTGTGAGCCTAAATTGGCCCAGTGAAGATATGTAAAATGTGGCCCAGTTGTCTTAAAACATATGTGGGCCACTTTTGGTGAATATTCGGCACAGTAAGCTCTGGCTAATGTGGATTTGAGCCTATAGTGGCCCAGAGAAAATATGGAAAATGTGGCACAGTTATTTTAAAACATATGTGGGCCACTTTTGGTGAATATTCGGCACAGTAAGCTCTGGCTAATTTAGCTGTAAGCCTAAAGTGGCCCAGAGAAGATATGAAAAAATGTGGCCCAGTTATCTTAAAACATGTGTGGGCCACTTTTGGTGAATATTCAGCACAGTAAGCTCTGGCTAATGTGGATTTGAGCCTATAGTCACCCAGAGAAAATATGAAAAATGTGGGCCAGTTATCCTAAAACAAATGTGGGCCACTTTTGGCAAAAATTTCGGCACAGTAAACTCTGGCTAATTTGGCGGTTAGCCTATAGTGGCCCAGAGAAGATATGGAAAATGTGGCCCAGTTATATTAAAACATATGTGGGCCACTTTTGGTGAATATTCGGCACAGTAAGCTCTGGTTAATGCGGATTTGAACCTATAGTGGCCCAGTTATCTTAAAAGATATGTGAGCCACTTTTGGTGAATATTCTGCACAGTAAGCTCTAACTAATATGGATTTGAGCCTATAGTGGTCCAGAGAAAATATGGAAAATGTGACCCAGTTATCTTAAAACATATGTGAGCCACTTTTGGTGATTATTCGGCACAGTAAGCTCTGGCTAATGTGGATTTGAGCCTAAAGTGGCCTAGAGAAAATATGGAAAATGTGGCACAGTTATTTTAAAACATATGTGGGCCACGTTTGGTGAATATTCAACACAGTAAATTCTGGCTAATTTGGCTGTAAGCCTATAGTGGCCCAGAGAAGATATGGAAAATGTGGCCCAGTTATATTAAAACATATGTGGGCCACTTTTGGTGAATATTCGGCACAGTAAGCTCTGGCTAAGGTGGATTTGAGCCTATAGTGGCCCAGAGAAGATAGGGCAAATGTGGCCCAGTTATCCTAAAACAAATGTGGGCCACTTTTGGCAAATATTCGGCACAGTAAGCTCTGGCTAATGTGGCTTTGAGCCTAAAGTGGCCCAGAGAAGATATGGCAAATGTGGCCCAGTTGCCTTAAAACATGTGGACCACTTTTGGCCAATATTCGGCACAGTAAGCTTTGGCTAATGTGGCTGTTAGCCTATAGTGGCCCAGATGAGATATGGCAAATATGGGCGAGTATCTCTGGCTAAAGATGGTGTGAGCTCAAAGCAGCTGAGGTAAGATGTGGCAAGTATGGTACTGTTATCCTAAAACATATGATAGGTCACTTTTGGTAAAGATAAAGTACAGTGATCATTTGATAATTCTAGGGGTCAAACCATAGCTCTTTGCCATGGCAGATATGGATAGTAAGATAGCTAATTTGTGGCCCAGATCTGGCAAACAAGAGCGGACCACCCTAGAGCCAGTATGTGGTCCGGATGTAAGTGTCTGGTGTGGGCCAAATTTGAGCCACATGACTTTTGCTAGCTGAGATTGATTCAAGCATTTTAGAAAAATATTTATCATCTTTTCCTGTCATCATGATAGTACAAAATATACAAGACATAAGTTCATTTGATGGTTTCAATAGCATAAAAATATGCTTTAGTCATTTTATTGCCACAACCATTTAAAATGGATCAATAAAACAATTTGATTGAACTAAATTTCAGCCATGATTATAATCACAAAAACAGACTCACAACTAAAGACCATTAAAATCCACTTCACAGTTTTGATAGTCAACGAACAATTGAACAAAACATAATTCAAACACTTATAGTTGTTCAAACATCAAACGTTTTTGGTGTGCTTCATTCTTTACAGTATGTAAAACCATTGTTACTCTTCACTGTGATTACAGCTGTTATGAAAAATACATTCACATAAAGGTGACCGCACTGAGGTGATAATATGTGAACACATAAAGGTGTGACATCCATTAATCCTGACAGCATCAAATATCTCAATTTATTTTCTAAAATATAAATATCACATTCAAATCACAACATACTGCTTGACATCGGCAGTTACAGCACCCCGGTACTGTAATCTTCGAATAAATTGTGCTTGTGCATAAATACTATGATTGCATTACTAACATTACTGATACATATTTACCTGATTGCTTACTGTTGTAGAGGGACTAACTTAAAATCAAATATGGCTTGTGCTCTTTATGAATTAAAGAGGACTTTTGTCCAGATCTATAGTAGAAGTGTGTCTTTAAAACTGGACGGATGATCATGGCAGGAAGTGACATCGAGCAGGACGGTCTCTTCAAGATCTTGGAGCGGCAGTAAACTCGATATACTCGCCATTCTAGAAAACAGACAGAAGTGAAAGAATTTAAGCATACTTCAAATGCAAATAAAACAAGCTTTCTGATATTCAGTATGAATTTTTGTTACTAAAATTGAAATAAACACACACACTTATCTGTACTGCAGATGTGCAAAATAATCATAAAAAAAATTGACCAATTGAGTAGATTCCTTGTAAAAAAAAATATATATATATTATTATTTTAGCTAGAAGGAGTGAGTAAATTCAATAAAGTTTGCTCTCGAGTTATGTGTTGTGAATAAAATATAGGCTAAATTAGAATTATGCTAATTTTATATTATTATAATTTATATTATTCATTCTATGATAAAACGGATTGGCAGATCTTTAGAGTTGTATTTTAAAGCTTACGTATATGAAAACAGGCAGGATTTAATATCAATCTCTACTTAAAGAGATGAGTAATTAACGTAATTTAAAGTAAGAGCTAAGAGATATGACACAGTGCATAAACATGCAGTAAACACTTATATTCAGCGGTTTGTGTCAGGGTTGGTGAGTGAGGAAAAGGGAGCGAGAACTCAGGTGCAGAAAATCAGGGTATTTATTAATAATAAAATAAAACAAACAGCAAAATAAACAACCCCGAGGGGGAAAACACTGACAAGATAAACAAATAAAACAAACTAGACTGGGCCGGCTGGCAGGGATCAAGACGGGGACACATCAGGACAAGGCGATGTACGAAGACGAACTGGCACAGGACAGCAGACATGAGGAGATCTTAAGGAGGAGTAAATCAACACAAACAGGTGAACATGATAAACTAATAATGGGTTAACAAGGAGGGTAGGGCTAGACAATAGACGAGAGAGCACATGACACAAAAAGACAACACAAGCCATGCACTCACATAACACTAGACTAGAACACGCAGCCAATAAGAAAACTCATTAACTGCGTGTTCATGACAACACAAGCACGCCACAAAAAGCACGCGGTCACAATGTAAACATCCAACCACGTGCTTAGACAACACCAACAGACGCAAGACACGAGCACATGATAGATGAACACCTTATCGTGCACTCACACATAAGCAACGCGCATGTTTCATCTCAGTGCCAAACGAAACCAAAACCAACCAGACTGAGATGCTGAGAATGAAACAGCGCGATGCAGACAGAACAAAACACAAACACGAGTACGCGCACGTCACAAGCACATGCAGACCACGCGTATCCGCATCAAGCGGGAGCGCGCACGGTCCGCACACACTCATGACGGCACGCACACAGAGACGCACACAATGACAAAACACAAGTGCTCGACCCGAGAAAACTCGAGCCGAGCGCAACAGGGCATGACAAGACAGAGCTAGTGTCTGGACTCTGCCACCAAAACAAGAGTTAACAAGACTAGAGTGGCAGAACCCTGACAGTTTGTTGCCTCATTACAAACATGTGCTGCACATTTCACAATATACACGTTAAACTAACAAAATATACTGTTAAAAGACATTTGCCTTATATCTTTTTTTTCAAGTAACACATTAAAGTAATGCAGTAAAGTAATGCATCACTTTTTCTTTTCCATAACATCTGAGTTACTTTTTTTTTTTTTTAAAGTAATGCAGTTAATTTATTTTCCTATTTGTTGACTGACAGCTTTTCGGTCCCTGTGTTGAGAGAAATCAGGAGAAAGAGAAGATGTGTATGATGTGTAAATATGGTACTATATTTTTAGGTTAAATATGGACATGTACTTACTCGTCTCACTTGTACAAAATAGATTCAGTATTCCTTATATTGAATAAAAACATTAAAGTCCAAACTTAGTATTAATTACAGGATATACATCCTATTCTCCATGCAATCCAGAAAGGTTTTTTAGTTGCGCTATCAACTGTAGCGTCATGAATTTACATTTCCTTCAGTTTATTCATCTCACATTTTACTTTTACAGAAACTGATTCTGGGAAATCTATGGCATTAGTCTTATTAGATTTAAGCTCTGCTTTTGACCTGATTGACCACAAGGTCCTGTTGAAACGTCTAGAGACAGCTGTGGGCCTTCGTGGCACAGTTTTAAAATGGTTGCGTTCTTATTTGACCAATATATGTTTTAGTGTGCGCATTGGCCATCAATCCTCATCCAATATTCCTCTCAACTGTGGAGTTAAACAGGGTTCAATCCTTGGGCCTGTATTGTTCACCCTGTATATGCTCCCCTTGGCTTCCATTTTTAATAAATATAAAGTTTCGGTAACACTTTATTTTGATGGTCCATTTGAGTATTAGTAGACTGTCTGCTTAATATCTGTTGACACTGACATTTAACAGTCCTTCAACAGACATTTAACTGACTATAAGAAACTTTGCAATTACATGTCAACTTACACTAACCCTAACCCCTACCCCAACCCCAACCCTAACAGTCTACTTATAATCTAATGATAATTAGTTGCAATGTAACTTAAATTCAACAAACGGACCGTCAAAATAAAGTGTGACCAAAGTTTCCTTCCATCTATATGCGGATGACACTGTGTACTGATGTATTTTCCTCTAAAACAAAATGATGTAAACGGCTTACAACCACTCCTCGCCTGCTTAGAGGAGCTTAAACTTTGGCTCTCAAGCAATTTTTTTAATTTAAACCAAAATAAAACTGAAGTAATCGTATTTGGGCACAAAGAAAATTCTCTGTTAGATGTCAATGTGGGATCTTTGGCCCCACATATTACCCAGTGTGCAAGAAATCTCTGTGTTATGTTTGATGAAAACTTAAAATTTGACAAACAGATCAGTACTATCGTAAAATCCTGCTTTCACCACATCAGACAACTGTCTAAAGTCAAGCCATTTCTATCCCAGAGAAATTTTGAAACTGTGATTCATGCCTTCATAACAACACGTCTAGATTACTGTAACTCTCTCTATTTTGGTATTTCTCAGTCTTCTCTCTCTCGTCTGCAGCTGGTACAAAATGCGACTGCCAGACTACTTTCTGGCACCCGCAAGTATGAGTCGGTAACTCCGATTTTAGCTGCACTTCACTGGTTACCCATTAATACAGAATTGATTTAAAAATTGTATTATTTGTTTACAAAGCAGTCAATAACCTTGCTCCTCAGTATCTTACAGACTTTCTTTGTCCGTATACCCCCTCCCGATCATTGAGATCTTATGATCCCAATTTACTCACCGTGCCCAGAACACGCCTTAAAAAACGAGGTGATCGAGCGTTTGCTGTTGCTGGTCCTAAACTCTGGAACAGTCTACCAATTCACATTAGACTTTGCCCCTCCATTTCTGTGTTTAAGTCTGTTTTAAAGACCTATCTATTTTCTCTCGCTTTTAATACTCCTTGATTACTGTTTTATTGCTTTTATTTGTTAAATGATTCTTTTATATTTTGCTTCTCTCTCTTTAGTACTCCTATGTACAGCACTTTGGTCAACCTTGGTTGTTTTTAAATGTGCTTTATAAATAAATATTGTATTGTATTTTAGTGTAAAATTGGTCAAAAATACAAGTTTTTATATATATTATTACAAACAATATATACGTGGTATATATATATATATATATATATATATATATATATATATATATATATATATATATATATATATATATATATATATATATATATATATATATACACAGTATATGCATATACACACACACACACACACACACACACACACACACACACACACACACACATGTACACACACACACACTACCGGTCAGTTTTTTTTTTTTTTTTTCATGTTTATTTTTTTTTTAAGAAAATTATTCGGTTAATCAAGGCGACATTTATTAAATGTAAAAAAATATTTATTAAAAATTTAATTAACTGCTTTTTAGTTTCAAATTAAATTATTATTCCAGTCATTATTGCTTTTATTACTATTACCATTAATAATAATAATAATAATAAATATTAGAGGGATTTCTGAAGGATCATGTGACTCTGAAGACTGGAGTAATGAAGCTGAAAATTCATCATTAAAATCACTGGAATCACGGTTATTTTATAGTGCAATCGCATTTCACAATTTTACAATTTGTACTGTGTTTTTGATCAAATAAATGCAGCCTTGGAGTGCAGGATAAGCTTATTTTAAAACATTTTTAAAAATCCTACTGACCCCATATAATATATTACAACTTAAAAGTAACTTTACTACCACTGTCATTCACAGCACAGCTCAAAGCAAACTACAACTGCTCCTGAACAGATCAATGTCAAGTGTGCTGAACAATACACAGCTCAACACACATTTACCTCATCCTCATCCTCCTCAAAAACTGGCTGCAAGAAAAAGACGAGGGATTGTTAACTCAAAATGTTGATTTCTGCTAACTTCACAGACACATCGATCATGCCACAAAGACTGAACATTTCATGAGCACATTTTCACAGTGGTGGATGTTTCACTTAGACAATAACCGACCATTTACTCATTATCAATCTCAGGAGATGTTTACATGACAAGATTTTCAACTAAATACAGAAAATTCATATGTTTTTTGACTTTTAGTTTAGAATTGTGCAGCATTTTGGGATCGTGAAAATAAGTTCCAAACTCTGCCGCCCACTGGCTCTTTTGCCACACTCTCCTCATAACTCATACTCCCCATGATCGCTGTACTATTTAACATTTGCACAATTAAAATTGTACATATTCATTGCACTTCGTTGCACTAATTCATTTTGAACTGTACATACCCACTCTACATATACATTTGTATTATGTTCATATATATCTGCACACTTCTGATTATTAATAGAAACCTGTGCATATATTAATCTATTGTAAATCTCTGTTCATAGCTAATAAAACCTGTATATAATGTTCATAGTGCATCCATCTGTAAATATTACCCATAGTTTTTCTATAACTGCACTTTATAACTTATACCTATATCCTGCACTTGCTGCTATTGCACTCCTGGTTAGACCTAAACTGCATTTCGTTGCCTTGTATTTATACATGTGTAATGACAATAAAGTTTAATCTAATCTAATCTAAACTAATCTATAGGTTTCAAAGTGCAGTTTTTGGAAAACAAAAAAACTGTTATTGTCTATACGTAATGTACAACTTTACAACCAAACCCTGCAAGTACTTGACAACCAAAACAACAATGGTGGACTAAATTAGTTGGATTTGATTTTTGACATAATTCAGGATAGTTTTGTTTTTCAAAACTCATCCAAGAGTTGTTGTCATAGCAACAGATCTGTAAACTCAAACCTGTTTAAGAGCAGGAATATTTTATATAAACTGAGACTGAAAGTATGTACCAACTGCTGGTAATTTCTTACAAGAGATACTAAATTGTTGAAAATAACAATATAATTTTTTTTTTTACAAAGTAACATCGCCATCTACTGGCCTGGCATACAATGTCCAGCATTTTTATTTATGTTTGAGGGATCTATTTTAACAATCTAGGCGCAAAGTCTAAAACGCATGGTGCAAAAGCATCAAGGGTGTGTCGGAATCCACTTTTGCTATTTTAAGGACAGAAAAATAAAAAAAAATTGTGCTTATTTTCTTAATGAGTTATGAATGTGTTTAGAGCATAACGTGCATTAAACTAATCAGAGTCTCATCTCCCATTCCCTTTAAAAGGTCAGTTGCGTCGCGCCATGGCACATTTCCTATTTACATGACAGACTTTGTGGAAACGTTGAACGCTTCACTAGCGAGAAAACAGTTAAACAGTCAATCTGCAGCGAGAATAAAGAATGAGCCTCCTCCATTCGGCCTCTTTACTTTCTCTTTACTTTACTTCTACTCTTTACTTAAAGGCTCGTACAAACCGGGACACTTTTCGTTTGCGTTTATCGTCAGCGTTTTTCAAGACATATTTTCCGGATTCAAACCCAAGCGATTATCACAGGGATCGAGCAGAAGAGTATGCAAAATCACTCCTTGACGATAGATGGCGCTACACAACTTTAAGCTTCTGACACCCGCTTGTAACACAGAAGAAGAAGACAAAGTTCCAGCTCTAGCGATGAAGAAATGATGATTGTTCACCAGTGCAATAAGCAGCTCCACGTTCATATCGTGTCGGGGCATCTTCTTCAATGTGCGCTCGCATTGACAGTTTTGCCCTTGAGCGCCTCCAAGTGCTGTTTACTGTAACTTCAGCAGCTCCGTGCACACGAACAAAAGTGCCAATCTGATTGGTGGAGAAGGTTTTGACGCAGCGCATGAGGTGTTTTTTTTAAATGATGCTTTTGCGCCTGACGTTTTGCGCGTTGGTGTGCATGATCACATTGGCGGCCTTTATTTAGTCACAAGGCGTTAAATGTCGACGGAAAACGTGAGCAAAAAATGTCTCGGTGTGCACGGGCCTTTACTCCATTACATTCGTGGATAAGGAAACGGTGTTGTACTCAGTCCACTGAAGACATCCATTAGCCTACATATTTCATTTAGTTTGTTAAGCGCAAAGATTTGTTTCAAAACTATTTCTAAATTCAGTTCTAATTTCTTGCAAATTAATAAATGAACAATAATAACGAAGTGTGGTCTAAAAACTGAGTTATATCCAAACACATGTCCTGTTCTATGGTGATGCAGGCGTCTCCAAAACCCGACAGGTGGACAAATATGAACTTATTTTTATTAAAACACATATAAATATGCATATAATAAATAACACTGCTAATATTAATAACATTATACAAATGCAAATTGTCATGAATTATATAAATTATAATATATTTGATATAATAATTTATGTAGAAAAAAATTGTGACATTTTAATCTTTTAAATTTTTTTCATATGTAAATATATTTGTGTATTTCTGTACATAAACCCTGCAAGTACTTGACAACCAAAACAACAATAGTGGACTAAATTAGTTGGATTTGATTTTTTAAATAATTCAGGATAGTTTTGTTTTACAAAACTCATCCAAGAGTTGTTGTCTTAGCAACAGATCTGTAAACTCAAACCTGTTTAAGAGCAGGATTATTTCATATAAACTGATACTGAAAGTATGTACCAACTGCTGGTAATTTCTTAAAAGAGATACTAAATTGTTGAAAATAACAATATTAATTTTTTTACAAAGTAGCATCGCCATCTACTGGCCTGGCATACAATGTCCAGCATTTTTATTTATGTTTGAGGGATCTATTTTAACAATCTAGGTGCAAAGTCTAAAACTCATGGTGGAAAAGCATCAAGCATCCTGTGTGTACTAAACAATGGTGTACGTATTTTGGACCTGCATAGGCGGATAACTAACATGCTCTGCACTGGACTTTACAGGGAGTGCAGAATTATTAGGCAAATGAGTATTTTGACCACATCATCCTCTTTATGTTGTCTTACTCCAAGCTGTATAGGCTCGAAAGCCTACTACCAATTAAACATATTAGGTGATGTGCATCTCTGTAATGAGAAGCGGTGTGGTCTAATGACATCAACACCCTATATCAGGTGTGCAAAATTATTAGGCAACTTCCTTTCCTTTGGCAAAATGGGTCAAAAGAAGGACTTGACAGGCTCCGAAAAGTCAAAAATAGTGAGATATCTTGCAGAGGGATGCAGCACTCTTAAAATTGCCAAGCTTCTGAAGAGTGATCATCGAACAATCAAGCGTTTCATTCAAAATAGTCAACAGGGTCGCAAGAAGCGTGTGAAAAAACCAAGGCGCAAAAGAAACTGCCCATGAACTGAGAAAAGTCAAGCGTGCAGCTGTTAAGATGCCACTTGCCACCAGTTTTGCCATATTTCAGAGCTGCAACATCACTGGAGTGCCCAAAAGCACAAGGTGTGCAATACTCAGAGACATGGCCAAGGTAAGAAAGGCTGAAAAACGACCACTGAACAAGACACACAAGCTGAAACGTCAAGACTGGGCCAAGAAATATCTCAAGACGGATTTTTATAAGGTTTTATAGACTGATGAAATGAGAGTGAGTCTTGATGGGCCAGATGGATGGGCCCGTGGCTGGATCGGTAAAGGGCAGAGAGCTCCAGTCCGACCTTCTTCAAGCAGTGGTACAGGAAGAAGTCTGCATCCTTCAAGAAAAACATGATTTTCAGGCAGGACAATGCTCCATCACACACGTCCAAGTACTCCACAGCGTGGCTGGCGAGAAAGGGTCTAAAAGAAGAAAAACTAATGACATGGCCTCCTTGTTCACCTAAGCTGAACCCCATAGAGAACCTGTGGTCCATCATCAAATGTGAGATTTACAAGGAGGGAAAACAGTACACCTCTCTGAACAGTGTCTGGGAGGCTGTGGTTGCTGCTGCTCGCAATGTTGATGGTGAACAGATCAAAACACTGACAGAATCCATGGATGGCAGGCTTTTGAGTGTCCTTGCAAAGAAAGGTGGCTATATTGGTCACTGATTTGTTTTTGTTTTGTTTTTGAATGTCAGAAATGTATATTTGTGAATGTTGAGATGTTATATTGGTTTCACTGGTGAAAATAAATAATTGCAATGGGTATATATTTGTTTTTTGTTAAGTTGCCTAATAATTATGCACAGTAATAGTCACCTGCACACAAAGATATCCTGCTAAAATAGCTAAAACTAAAAACAAACTAAAAACTACTTCCAAAAATATTCAGCTTTGATATTATTGAGTTTTTTGGGTTCATTGAGAACATGGTTGTTGTTCAATAATAAAATTAATCCTAAAAAATACAACTTGCCTAATAATTCTGCACTCCCTGTAGATCCGGTTTTCTGTTGGTCATTGGCACAGTCTATTTCAGTTCTTCAAACTAGCAACGCACCAACAATGCGCCTTAACACACAAAACAAACTTTCTACACAGGATCACCCATGAGTCCACAAAGTGGCACAAATGAATTTGCTATTTAAACAACGTGGCGCAAAATGTGAAAATTACTGTTGCGCTGGTCTGAAAAAAGCAACAAATCATGCCAAATACGTCTTGCGCCTTGTTGCGCCAGGTGAATGATAGGGCCCTGAATGTCAACAGGGATCATTTAGACCAGGGGACACCAATCTCATTCCTGGAGGTCCGATGCCCTGCAGGGTTTAGCTCCAACTTGCCTCAACACACCTGCCTGGGTGTTTCAAGTATACCTAGTAAGACCTTGATTAGCTTGTGTTTGATTAGGGTTGGAGCTAAAATCTGCAGGACACCGGACCTCCAGAAACAAGTTTGGTGATCCCTGATTTAGACAATGTTGTCTTCTGAACACAACTTTTTTAAGACTTTTACCCCCGGTTTCACAAACAAGGTTTAAGGCTAGTCAAGATTAAATTGCACGTTTGAGCTGTCTCAATTCAAAATAACTTGCAGTGAGATGTCTTAAAATACGTCAGTGTCATTTTTTTGTCTCCAGGTGTACACCAGTAATATATTTTTCTATGGCCATTTTATAAATGTGGCTTAAATAGTCTAATTTATCTAAGGCCTAGTCCTGGCTTAATCTAAGCGCTGTTTGTGAAACTGGGCCTTAGATTTGTTTTTAGCATCACTGTCATGTAAACATACCCTAAAAGAAACATCAAGATGCCAAAGATACTGATGACTATATGGATGAACAATTATTATTTTTCCATGGGAGATCAACTCACAATCCACACACTGAGACATGCACTTTCATATCACTCTCAAACATGCACTTTTTAAAAGAAATAAAGATTCTGTGTGATCATATATGCAGATTATATTTAAAACAAAATAATGACAGACGTGTTTCCATTTTACCTCATTACCCTCATCTGCCTGATGCTGAAAAGTGAAGAGTTCAGTTGAATATATGCTTAATTATCATGAAATACACATTTGTATTGTTTTATGTTCAGAAAATCTGTAGCTTTATCATCTCACAAATCTGTGGAAAGTGCGTTATATGTTGATCTATTGATTATATTTCTACTACATCACTAATGCATATGCTATATATATATTAAACATCATATTCATTATACATGCACCTATAATAGGACACATGCACTTCTAAAAGTTTACCATTCCACAGAAACATTCCAAATAAATCACTTAATGTGAAGGCTTGAATAAAAATGGTTCAAAAATTGTACAAATATTTAAAAAACATCAAATATAGACCTCAAATGTCTAAAACGTTTACTGTTTTTTTTAAATGTCTCATAAATGCAGTATGTGTAACCAAGTAAAATGTAATATCCACATTACTGTGAGTGTATGCTTTTGTACAGTTTTATTTTTTTCTACTTTTTATGTAAAAGAGGTTACCCTTCGGGAGGGGATTTCGTCAGAATCCACTTATCTGAAAGAGTATATAAATGGGCCAATGAAATGCCAATTTGCACTGGGTTTGGCCTGTCCAACCGGAGGCTCTCAAGGGTCGATATAAACAGATCAGAGCTGCTTACTTAAAGCAAATGCTTCTAAATCTCTTCGAGTGAGTTCTCGAAGAGATCATTGACGATGTACATCCTTGCATTTGCATCTGTGGTCCATTCCTCAACCTTCAATAAAAAGTGTTAAAATGGATAACCTGCCTCCTCATCATTCGTGCTCTGACCAGCACCCAGAGGGCTTTACACATTTATTCATCTTCTGAACCTAATTAAAATACATTGGTTGACTAGCTTCCAGTCTGCTATATATTTATATAATATTCACGATTTGTCAGCTCCAGATCTGAAGTCAAATAGCGACAACACAAACACTGCTGTAACCTCAAATGATAACCCTGCCTCTTCTTTCACTTGGTTGGAGAATAAAATCGCAACTGACATTTTTTTCCACTGCAGGCGCACAGAGCGCATTGGCAAAAACACTAGGAAAAGCAGACAGGTAAAACGCAAGGCGTGCAGGGCCAAAACCATTCAAAAAAGGCACCTCTCATCACAAAAAGCATGTTCGGTGTAATGAAGGCCTCATGCAATTTTACGCTATTTACAATTTTTGAATAAATTGATATATAGAAATGAGTGATATGTTAGTAATATGTTTCATACCTGAGTTTGGTACAAAGCCGCCTGTTTTAAGAACTCAACAGACTCCACACACCCAGTGGATCTTGCCTAAAGGAGAGAGAAGCCCATTCATTAAAATTTAAAGGAATACTTTTGCAAGACTGGGTTCTGTTCAATCGTTTTAGGACAACTTTGATGAAAGTTGATTATCCATTTCAAATGCTGACCACTGTATAAACTTTTTTGTGATTGACTACAAAAAAATACTAAGTTGGATTTTATTTTTGCCTAATCCAAGATAACAAAAAGCATCTTGTTAACTCACCACTTCAATGGGTGTTTGTCCATCATAACTGGTCATGGTCAAATCAACCCCAGCTAACTGCCAAATCTCCAATCCTTCCAAGTCACCACTGGCCGCAAGACTGTAAAACACACATTAGATCCTCTAAATGGATAATCAACAACCCTGTCATGGGAGGTTCACAATGCAAAGATGACCAGTTCTGGTATGACCACACTTCCTTTGAACTTTATATCAATGTGCCCTTTGTAAACGCATATTAAGCAATTAAATATATTATTTTACCAAAAGAACACAAATAATTGCAATTAAAAAGTAAAAATTATAGTTGAGACAAACTTGGAAATTGGCTTGAGACAGCCTGAGATAGATAAATATACAGACAGACAGACAGACAGACAGACAGACAGACAGACAGACAGATAGACAGATAGATAGATAGATAGATAGATAGATAGATAGATAGATAGATAGATAGATAGATAGATAGATAGATAGATAGATAGATAGATAGATAGATAAATAGATAGATCACAATTTTGTGTATGCAAATTAACCTGCACAGCTCTGTTCCAGCATCCGCCATTTCCTCCCTGGAAAAATGAGCTCCAGTCTTCCTCAGCAGCTTCACAACATCTTTATGCCTACAGATAAACAGAAATGTACGGCCACCTCCTATGTTCAATTGATTTTACCTTAGTATTGTCACAATACTGCAATTTCCAACTCTGATACAACCTTGAATAATATTGATATTCAATAACATTTTCTTTTGATACCATTTGTTCTCTTAAAATGACGATTTAAGGGATAGTTCAACCTAAAATGAAAATTTACTCACTATTCATTCAGCTTCAAGTGGTTCCAAACCTTTATGAGTTTTTTTTCTTCTGTTGAACGCTAAAGATAATATTTTGAAGAAAGCTTGAAACTGGTGAACATTGACATGCATAGTAGGAGAAACAAATACAATGAAAGCCAATGGCCTTTTTCAAAATAACCTTTTTTTGTGTTAAACAGAAAAAAGAAACTTGTTTTGAAACAGGTAAAGGGTGATTAAATTATAATTTTTGGGTGAACTATCCCTTTAATCTGTCAATTTCATACAAAAATGCAACCCTAGACCACAAAATGTATGTATACATTCTTATGTATTCAAAATATCATCATCTTTTGTGTTCAAAAGAAAAAAGCAACTCACACAGGTTTGTGATGGGTGAGTAAATGATGAGAGAATTTTCAGTTTTGGGTGTACTATGCCTTTAAGACGTAAAAATACAATTCATAGCTAACGTTTTGGGGAATGTCTGGCCCCAAAATGTATTCAAAGACTTTAATCAGTCTTGCCTGAAGCGAACAGCATTGCGCAGAGGTGTATGGCCAAAGCGATCTTTGGCATAGACAGTGGCTCCTTTGCCCAGCAGATACTCCACCACCTTGAGATGGCCTTCGCATGCGGCGATGTGGAGAGGAGTGCGGCCGTCGTAATCCGCCATGCTCAAGTCAGTGCCCTGCAGAAAAAATGAGCAATCCGAACATGTCTTGCTAAACTTCATTTAGCACTTTTTGCTTTGTTTTCATGTTCTTAGATCATATAAATATATTAAATAAGCTGCTTTATAGTTGAAGTGTAAGTCTAATTGAAAAAAAAAAACACTGATTAATGTTATGTCTTTTTTTGGGAACACTTTACAATAAGGTTGTATAAGTTAATGTTAGTTAATGTATTTACTAACGTGAACAAACAAGGAATGATACATTAATTACACTATTTATTCATGTTTGTTTATGTTAGTTAATGAAAATAAAGTTGTTCATTGCTAGTTCGTGTTAACTCACAGGGCATGAAATAAGCATGAATTTGGATTTTAATAATGCATTATTAAATGTTGAACTGTGATTAATAAATGCTGTATTGTTAGTTATTACTGTAGTTCATGTTAGTAAATATACAGAGAGTGCAGAATTATTAGGAAGTTGTATTTTTGAGGATTAATTTTATTATTGAACAACAACCATGTTCTCAATGAACCCAAAAAACTCATTAATATCAAAGCTGACTATTTTTGAAAGTAGTTTTTAGTTTGTTTTTAGTTTGAGCTATTTTAGGAGGATATCTGTGTGTGCAGGTGACTATTACTGTGCAGAATTATTAGGCAACTTAACAAAAAACAAATATATACCCATTTCAATTATTTATTTTCACCAGTGAAACCAATATAACATCTTAACATTCACAAATATACATTTCTGACATTCAAAAACAAAACAAAAACAAATCAGTGACCAATATAGCCACCTTTCTTTGCAAGGACACTCAAAAGCCTGCCATCCATGGATTCTGTCAGTGTTTTGATCTGTTCACCACCAACATTGCATGCAGCAGCAACCACAGCCTCCCAGACGCTGTTCAGAGAGGTGTACTGTTTTCCCTCCTTGTAAATCTCACATTTGATGATAGACCACAGGTTCTCTATGGGGTTCAGCTTAGGTGAACAAGGAGGCCATGTCAATTGTTTTTCTTCTTTTAGACCCTTTCTTGCCAGCCACGCTGTGGAGTACTTGGACGCGTGTGATGGAGCATTGTCCTGCATGAAAATCATGTTTTTCTTGAAGGATGCAGACTTCTTCCTGTACCACTGCTTGAAGGTGTCTTCCAGAAACTGGCAGTAGGACTGGGAGTTGAGCTTGACTCCATCCTCAACCTGAAAAGGCCCCACAAGCTCATCTTTGATGATACCAGCCCAAACCAGTACTCCACCTCCACCTTGCTGGCGTCTGAGTCGGACTGGAGCTCTCTGCCCTTTACCGATCCAGCCACGGGCCCATCAAGACTCACTCTCATTTCATCTAACCTTAGAAAAATCAGTCTTGAGATATTTCTAGGCCCAGTCTTGATGTTTCAGCTTGTGTCTTGTTCAGTGGTGGTCGTTTTTCAGCCTTTCTTACCTTGGCATGTCTCTGAGTATTGCACACCTTGTGCTTTTGGGCACTCCAGTGATGTTGCAGCTCTGAAATATGGCAAAACTGGTGGCAAGTGGCATCTTGGCAGCTGCACGCTTGACTTTTCTCAGTTCATGGTTCAGTTCTCAGTTTATTTTGCACCTTGGTTTTTCCACACGCTTCTTGCGACCCTGTTGACTATTTTGAATGAAACGCTTAATTGTTCAATGATCACGCTTCAGAAGCTTGGCAATTTTAAGAGTGCTGCATCCCTCTGCAAGATATCTCACTATTTTTGACTTTTCGGAGCCTGTCAAGTCCTTCTTTTGACCCATTTTGCCAAAGGAAAGGAAGTTGCCTAATAATTATGCACATCTGATATAGGGTGTTGATGTCATTAGACCACACCTCTTCTCATTACAGAGATGCACATCACCTAATATGCTTAATTGGTAGTAGGCTTTCGAGCCTATACAGATTGGAGTAAGACAACATGCATAAAGAGGATGATGTGGTCAAAATACTCATTTGCCTAATATTTCTGCACTCCCTGTATTAACTAACATTGCCAATGAAACCTGTAATATTGTACAATGTGACCGTTTTTTTTTTTAATATTATTATTGAAGTCCTATATAAATAATCATGACTTTGATTGGATTTGGAATTACCAGATGCTTATTTCCAGTCCGAAAAAGGAACCATTATCAAAACATGTCATGTGACCTCAGTGGTTCAACTGTAATCGTATGAAGCTCCAAGAACACTTTTGTGCACCAAAAAAAATAAGTAAATAAAAATGAATTTGAATTTGCTTGCCAGCGTCTTCTCTTCCTGGTAAAATTAGGGTGTGCAATTGAACTTTTCTGGATTTTGAACCAGGACATTTAGCATGTAATATTCCACTTTTAATCCTCTTTTAAATGGCGTCCCTAAAACTCTAATTGCTAGCCTTCAATAAGTGCAGAATGCAACCATTTATTTTGCATGTTTCATGTCTTATTTGTGTTTCTATTTTTATCTTCTATCTCTATTTTTTTATCTCTAGTTTTTATGATGTCGTAAAGCTCTTTGATCAGTCTTGTTTATTTATATAGCACTGTTTTAAATGTGCTATTTAAATAAAGTTAACTTGAAACACACTTTGGGACTGCTGCTCTCTGTGAATAATGCGAGAGCTTACAATTTAATCTAAAATATCTTAATTTGTGTTCCAAAGACGAACGAAGGTCTCGGAGGTATGAAACGACATGAGGATGGGTAATTAGAAACAGAATTAAATTAAATAAAATTTTGGGTGAGCCTTTAAATAATGCTAACCTGGGGCTTGTTTCAGAAACAGGGCTACTGCAGGTTTCACAAGTCTTCCAAATTGAAGACTTTTTAAGACCATTAGGATTTTTACTTGCCTCATAAAAAAAAAAAAAAATCTTAAGTGTCATGCCCACTTATTAGCATTATGTCCGCTCCCCTTTCCTCTGTAATTAGTTTTTGTATGTAAAGGCATTATTATCATAAGAATTTGTGTAATTTTTTGTTTTCTTTCCCTGATTAATGGATTTAAAGTTAAAAACAGATGATGTCAATTGTATAATTTAAATTTATGTAAATAATGTAAATTTAGGATTAGGATTAAATTAGGATTTATTGTTGGGGATTGGGTGGATGTTGGCCCGATTGGGTAACTTTACATGGGCAAAGTAAAATTAAGACCTGTTTAAAATGATTTAGGACCTACAACACAAAATTTTAGTTAATGTAAGCCTATTTTTAAAGGCCTAAAATTTTGTTTTTGAAATGTAAGACTTTTTAAGACCCTGCTGACCCTGAGTAAGCAGATCAAGTTAACTCTGTATGTTAACCCTGAAATGAGGGAAACTTTGAGTTTTCCATTTCAAAATGTGAGGTATGTCAAACCTGGGAAAGCGGAGTAAGTCAAGCTCATTTCTAAAAGAAAGGTATTCTAGTGGCAGACCCGGATTAGCTAATCGGGAGGACCGGGAGAATTCCCGGTGGACCGGTCTGTTTTTTTGGCCATGAGGGCCGGTGTCCCTAGCTGCTTGCACTCTCAGCAGTCACACTTTTTTCAGTTATTTATTTATTTGACCATAGCCTCACTCTTTTTATTTATTATTTCGCTGCAGCTCCGCTCTTTTTATTTATTTTCTCGCAGCCCCGTGAGCAAAATGCAGCCTGCAGGTTAATGATGATGTAACTATCATTCGACCCCAAACAGCGGCACCTTAGTGAAAATAAGAATTCAAATAATTAATATTAATGAATATTACACCTGCTCAATGAAAATCAGATGATTCACTACATTAATAAATAACTTGATCAAAAAACTAAAAAGGGGAGAAAAAACTTGTTTTTATTCCAAACGCACAAGTATAACAGCGCCATTGTGGTCCAGTGGTCAGCACGTTTCGTTACGACGCTGCCGACCCGAGTTCGAACTTCACCTTAGTAATATATATATATATATATTTTCATGTTTAGTGTTAAGACATATGATACTGCTTGGGTTACTTATGTAGGTGTACATATTTTATTTTTTGTGTGACCACCGTTACAAAGGACTGGATATCTATAAAGAATTTTGCAAAGAATATATAGATATTGCAGGAAAGGACATTGTGATGTTCTAAAGAATAGTGTTGGAGATTTAGCTACCCTTTAATGTTCTCATATTTATGAAAAACATTTGAAGTTCTAAAGCAGCTGTTTCCTTGAAAAAGACGTGATAGTGTCATTAGAAACTGAATTGGAAATTATGTTATTTTAATATAGTCAGTCGCGAACTGAGGTGGGCCGGTCTAAGGCTTGAAACTCCAGGGCTGAAAAGGAGTCCCACTCCGGCTCTGCTAAGTGGTAACTAACCCTATGAACATAACCTGGTCAGGAGCTTCTAATCTGGTCAGAGTTTTTTTCACTACCCCCTCCATTTTTAAAGTGCAAGCTATGTCATTGAATCATTCATTCATGCACACTGCAAAAATATTTTAATCATATTTCAAATACAAATATTAAACCATTTTTAAATCAAGATGTAATTTAGTATATCAGAAAATGATATAAAACATTGAAGACATTGACATATTTCACATACTCATGTGTCCTTCTTAATGGGAATCCAGAAAGTTAAAAATATCTTACCATTTCCCTGATGGCCTCTAAAGCATCAATGTCTCCGATCTTGGCCGCAACGCAGACTAGAGTGGGTGTTAGTGCATCTCGAATGGCTTCAAGCTCCTGTGAACATCCATAATAATATAGTTCATCACAATTTCTACTGCTTCTTAATGTGATGATATTATATAGAGCTATGAAAAGTTTTTTTTAGGAATTCTCAGAACAGCATGTTAATGGATATGACAATCTTAGCGGACATGTTATGGTGGACTTTATCTGTACACTGAATAAGCGTAGAAATCCTACTGAAAACATGTATGATATTCATCCGATAACAATCATAAATTCCATATCAGAATTAGAAAGGTGGTGCTGGGGAGGTAGAGGGCCTCATAGGAAATTTGATAGAGTCCTGCAGGGCCAGCTCATAGCAAACACTTCTTTAAATATTAAGCAATGAATCTGAAATGTATTTTAATATATAAAAAATGCAAATAGTTGTGAGAATGAACACTGAATGAAAAAAATATTAAAAATAAATCAGGATTTTGTCAACATCACACCCTCCTATAGCGTTTTACGTGCACAACAATTTTAGAAACTGCAAGTCATATTACTGTACCTCTTTACAGCTGATGCTGAGGGACTTGGCGATGACCTGAATAAAGCGACTGTCGCTGAGAGAAAGCTTTGCTCCACCTACGTCAGCTATCATTTCACCACGCAGGTTGCGACTCAGCATCTTATGAACAAACAACAACTTTAATTAACTTTTTTTTAATGTAGTTCTTAATAAAAACTTACTAAGAAGTTGGGACAAAAAATATTTCCTGGCAAATCCAATTCATGTGCTATAACTAATGTGTTCCAAATAATGTACAGACAGACAGACAGGTAGATTTATTTGAAGTAGTTCAAAAACGTTTTTAAAATTGTCTTAATGGGTGTTGTTCAATAGTTTCATGACAACTTTGATGTTTGATTGTGTGTATGATATCTACAGAAGACCCTGTGTGTCAAGGTAAGGGAGTCAAATAGGAGTTGGAATTTATACTTCAATAAATGTAAATACTGTTTATTTATCCTGCCATCTAAAGTAAAAGCACAAAAACTACACATTTGGTCAAAATTGAGTTAAGGTCTAAAATGGGTTTGTAACATCTATTCTGTCTTGTGACAGAAGCTGCTTTTCAACTTCAGTTTTTCAGACGGTTTTCTTTGATTAACCATTCCATTCTGAATACGGTTTGATTTTCTACAGTGTTGCTGATAATGGAGCTTGAGAAAACATGTCAATCTTTGGATTGGTAATGCAAGTAATGTAAACAGTGATGTGAATGATTAGATATTTCTGTTTTAAGAACTATTTTTTTCTATGATAATTATTACGCTGCATAACAAAAAATAAATAAACACACACACACACACTCTCTACCAGTCCAGCATGGCTTAACAGGGTTATCTAACCATTTAGAATTCCCTGCTGAGAAGAGTTTCATATGGAAATAACACTGGAACCATAACCGACTGTTCTTAGAACTATTTTTTTACAACAGAGAAAAAGTGGTTCAACCGTGTCCCATTACAGAGAAAAGAAAGCACTATCACCAACATGCTTGACTGCCTTGTATAAAAACCTTAAAGACACCATTCTCAGTTTTAGTGTTTGTGTAGTTACTGCACCTTGCCTTTGTAGAGCAGGCTACACCACATTGCATTTCTTACATTTTTTTTTCTTCCTGAAAACTATATTGCAAACAAAAATACATTATGTCTAAAACTTTAGCAATTGAATTGTAAATAAGATTATTAAGATATCTTATCTTTTACACTAATGTTAACAATTAAAAGACACTTTTAAAAGTCTCTTCTGCTCACTAAAGCTATATCTGGATACAATCAAAGCAGTGATGTTAAAAAACAATACTACAATTCAAAAGTAACTTTTCTTTTTGAATAGATTTTGAAATGTATTTTATTCCCATGATTGTTCAGAAAATTTTCTATAAAAGATTTCTTCTTGGAAATGTTGTTTCAGGCCTGTAGCCAGGGGGCTTAGGGTGGTTCGAAAGACCCCCCACCCACCCCAGACAAAGTCCAGAATTTGGCCCCTATATGAGCTCATTTGTCCCATTTTTGACAGTATGCCATAACAGATGGTGAAAATAACCGATAGGAGAAGGCTTTAGCACAAATTAAATTTTTAATTATTCAAATTTACAAATTCTGACTGATAAAACAAGCTGGCCAGTTTGTTATTTATTTATGATGCATGATAATAAATTTTCATTTTAAAAATAAGCCTTTTTTTATACTTTCCAAACTATTCAAAATTTGTATCCCTTTAACTGTCCCAGTTAAGAAAAAAATTTTTGGATTGCATTTCTTAACTCCTAATGTCGCTAGTTAACACACTCAATGCATTTTTTAAACACCTCTACCAAATGCTTGATATGTCGGTTTATGGTTAAAGTACTGGAATTAATACATATACTTTGAAAAATATGAAGTGTAAGACCAAAATAATCAAAATAAAACATTTTGGAATGATAAATCATCTTTTTTTTTTTTTTGAAGTATGCCATAAAATATTTTAGATTCTCATTTAACACATTTCTTATATTTGAATTTTTTTTTAAAAATAAAACCAAAATCAAGTGCAGTAGTGCAACAGGATTATGTTTGTTTGTTTTTTGTTTTGTTTTTTTTGTAAACCAATAATGCCGTGTTTAAATAAACCATTATTTAAAACAGTCATTATTTAAAACAGTCAAAATATGGTCAACAATTTGGTAGAGCAGGCACTTAAAGGGTTATTTTAAAATTCTAATCTCATAACATTATTTATAAAACTGTAATAACATTTAAATGCACAATAAAACAGTATAATTGCACATTTCTAAATAAACACTTTGTGGTAAAATAGTACGGTAAGCACTTTGACAAAAATGTAGGAAATATTTTTGTTGCATCAAAAAGTGTGGTCAAGATCACCATGCGTCAAACTAACGCAGCAAAGATTAGTGCTTAAAATGTCACTAAAATGCAGTATTTGAACCTCATAATTTAATAGAAATTGAGCAGAATAAATACTTTTTGAGAAAAAAGAACCACCCTGTTCAATAGGCTGGCTACGGGCCTGTGTTTGAAAGAAAGTTGAACGTTTCAGCTAAAAATACCTCACAAATAATGTTTTATGACTCTCTGAAACTGCCCCTTTTAGGCTTTGATCCTAATTTTGCCATCTTAGTGACTGTCGCTATAAATTCAAATGAGATTGTGCTCTTTTTCAAATGAGGGCGGAGTTACAAATGCCTATGTGTCAGCATATTGGCTGATTCAAAAACAAGACAAAGGTCCTATGCTAATGAGGGACAGATCATCTTTCCCCCTCTGATGACACAAATAAAGGGAGAATGTCAATCAAAGTGTTTCTGCAGACTGTTTTTATCAAGTGTCATTATTAAAAAAATTAAATGAATACATTTTTACTATTAGAAGCTGGTTATATTCACAGATTGTGTTTAAACCCCTTATAAAAGTGATTTTCTTTGTATAAAAGGAAGCCTTTAATAATTGTGGAAACCATACATTATATACCCACCTTCTTCTTCTCTTCTATACTGAGATTCTGTTTTGCCAGCACATAGGACAGTTTTGAAAGAGCAGCTTCTGGGGTCATATCACACCCAGCGACCAAACCGGCATCACTCAGAGCCTGAAAGGGAATATTAAAGGTATTACTCCATACTGTTGAACACCAACATGAAGCTTATACAAAGGAAACCATCCCTGCTGTACTGTACCTGTCCTGTAGCGTACGAGGTCGTGACCGAGCCCCTGAGACACTGGGTGCAGTTGATCATGATAAGTCCTCTCTGTGTCGCCTTACGGATCTCATCCAGTAGGTCAGCGCGGTTATCAGGAGCATTACCACTGCCGTACGTCTCCAATACTATCCCGTCCATAGGAGGCTGCAAAAAGGCCCTGACCTGATGACAGAACAGGTCTAATTTAAACATTTGACACTTCTTGAAGGAAATGTTTTCTAGTGGTGCAAATAAGCATTGTTTTCATAATGAATAAATTGGTTGATTATTTTTCTGATTAAATAGATTAGAAATAAATTAAAGGGCACAATTTTGTTTGTTTGTTTGTTTGGTTGGTTTATTCTGAATTAAATTCACACACTGGGTGGGTGTTATTAATAAAAACCAGGGGTGTCCATACTCTGTCCTGGAGGGCCGATGTCCTGCTGAGTTCAGCCCCAACTTGCTAGAACACACCTGCACAGATTTTTCTAGTATATCTAGTTTGATTAGGGTTTGATTAGCTGGCTCAGGTGTGTCCAGGACACCGGCCCTCCAGGACCAAGTTTGGACATCCCTAATAGAAACAGTAGATATATTTCAGTAACCAGCATTTTGAGAATGGCATCAGTTACAGCAGTAGCTTCTTGCGGAGCGCACATTCCTTTCTGAAATTAAACAAGATCAAATAAAGATGTTTTGAAGCAGTATTTGGTACACAAACACTTTATTAAACCAATTAAATAAAAGAAATATGCAATATCTACGCATTTTCATGGATATTTGTGGTAGAGGTGCAATTATATGGATATTTAATAACCGATGTACCAATAACTGGAAATTTGGAGGCCGGTATATTAGCCGATAATTATAATTATTAAAATTTTTCATTTTTCTGCATGATTGCAAAAACATAAGGCAAATAAATATAGTGAGCAGCTAATTTTATTTAAAAACCTTAACTCCAGAAAAGTTTAAGCTGAACTTTTCTCAGAACTTTCTTAAGCCCCGGTCAGATCACACGATTTTTATTGTCAGTTACGAAAGTGTCAGATTATGTGATTTTGTCTCTGTAAAAATTTTAGTTGTGTTTGGTAACAAATGTGCCAGACTAAACATTGAGTAATTGACGGGCACAAACAAAAATGTTATTTTTTAAATCTTTCTTGGAAAAAATATATTTTTTAAACAAATTTCGTTTGCTACAATTTGTATGTTAATTCTAATGTATTTTTTGTTGGTCAGTTAAGTACAAGATTAAAAAAGAACAACGAATAACATCTGAGGTGACGTGCTTCAAAAGCATATGATTCAGCACCAAAACACGAGTTGCCGCGAGATTGTGGTTTGTAAAATAAAATAATAATATAAATCAAATAAAAATTTAAGTTAAACGTTTACAGTTTCAGAGAAGCCTATATTAAACTGTTTTCACTGTTAATGACAAATTTGAATAAGCGAGACAGGCTTTTGCAATGTATTTGCAGCACTAAACATTACCAGATTTCCCTGGAAGAACGAACTCTGTTGGAAGGATGAGAGAACTCAGAAACTCGTTGTGAGAATGAAAATGTCTGCATATTTGTGTCAGTCTGTCAAATAAAATTGCTTAAAACACCTTAATATTTTAGAAAAATAGTTAATTTTGCATAACCAATGACTGATCATATCCACCCGTGACCCACCTATAAGTAAACTTGCAGCCTATTTTTTAAACCTGTCCGGCGCATTAACGGCAGCACCTGCTGAGATTATGTGAAATTATGTGCTTTTAATGCACAGTGACGGAACTCGTCACGAAGAACGAGAAAAAAATTAAGCATGCTAGACTTTCTGCGATGATGTCACGAGTCGTCGCAGGCATGGTATCGGTTGTCGTGAACTATGCCACGTTACTCGAGAAGAAACGATTGAATCTTGTGTCGTTTACGAATCCACACACGTACCGAAATCAAGCCAAAATCGCGTGATCTGACCAGGGGTGCGTTTCCCAAAACCATCGTTAGCCAACTAAGGTCGCAAGTTCCGTCGTCACAAAGATAGTTTGTTGATTTGCCGTTTCCCAAATCCATCGCTCCAACGAACATTCGCAAACTGCGTTGCAAAGTCGAGCACTTGAAACTACACCTCTAAGTTAGAAACATAGTTCCTGGCTGTGTTCTATTCCCACTTATCATGTCCTATTCATTTAGAACATTCTAACATTCAAAGTTGGAATTATTAAAAATAAAAAAGCATTAAGGTAATCTCTCTTAGGTGTAATTTGCTTTCAAAGTATTTTTACAGTTCAGTTTTAGCGATCTTCATGTTTACAATTCTGCTCCCTTCGCAGTGCACTTTAAAAAAATTGATATCATTTTGAACTCAGCCTCATGGCGAAAGAGCTATTATTTAATAGGGGAATTTATGTTACGTCTCCAAAGCTTGTGAAAATAAAAAACATAGCATACGTTATTCTTTTATTTTATAGTGGGTTATTTATTGAGTGTCTGTACTGTATATGACATGGGCCTGTTGGTTAGAACTTTCTGCTGTGGTTTGCATGTGTCAAATTGTAAAAGTAGACTTTAATTTTTTTTTTTTAAATAAATAAACAATATCCTACTAAATAATAATGATAATAATAATAATAATAATAATAATAATAATAATAATAATAATAATAATAATAATCATCATCATCTTCATTTATATTATTATTAAAGTAAATATATTTATAATAAATAGCCTCATTATTTATTTATTTATATGATTTATATATGATATTAGAATAGTGTTAGCTTTTGTAAGTGATTTTATGTTTTAGAATAGAATATGTATAGTTCAACTTCTCAATAATATTAGTAAAGCAAACACAGGCCATATGTGCGATTTACATATATTTCAATTAATATGGAAAACGAGTGCATGTTTTTACCAAAACTAATATTGGATTTTTTTTTAAATGCGTGTTTGTGCAAAACAATATAATTTGCACAAAGAAATGATGGGGTTGTTCTCTAAAGAAGTTACTCCACCCCATTTAGAGCATCATTATGGGCGTTTTACGTTATAACTAACGTGGTTCAAGCGATGGATCTGCGACAGAGAAACTACGGGTTTTGAGAAACACTCGTCACCACATCGTTCTTTCCCCAAACGATGCATCGAACTATGATAGTTCAGCCGCGAGTTACGTCGTTGTTTGGGAAACGCACCCCAGGGCTTTAATCCGCTATTCTTTTCTATTGCCAACTTTCTTTTATACAGATAAAATCTGCTCCCTGACAAAATAAATCCACATTCACTTTAAAAAGTTTACAGTTTACTTTAGCTTCTGTCAATGAATTTATTATAAACGCTCCCTTGGTTTAGAGGGTCACACATTTTTCCACCACTTTTACTGTGCCTGAACTCTCAGCCATTCTGAATGATTTCGTCATGCGCTCATGCCAGCTAACCAATGATTTCATTCATTGATGTTGATTTTCATAATCAGTAATTATTGTTTTTATTGATTAGATGTTTCAACCCTAAAGTTAATCCATTTATCAAGACAGCTGGTGCTGGAGGAGGTGGAGGGTCACTAAGCAATATACATTTTTTTGCTTGTCCGGTAACACATGCTGAACCAAACTGTATAGAAAAGCCTTGCATGATGACAGAATAGATCTGATTTAAACATCTGAAACTTCTTAATTAAAAATTTAGCTAGACAGAGAATAAATGTAATTCAAACACTTCTTAATGGAAATGTTTACCAATTTCTGTAGGCCTGAGCATCTTTTAAAATAAGGAACATGTAGGCCTGTCACAATAATCAATATTTCGATTTATGCCACAACACATGGACATGACCTCAAGCATTTTTTATGATGTAATATATATCGCCCATACATACAAAACAATTCTAGCAACATTTTATCTGATTTCGCAACATCTCTATCTCTATTGGAGATGTCAGTGTCATTATGGTTAAAAAAAACATATTTTTCATGTGGGTGTCAGACAACTGAAAATAGATCTGGCAGCCTCTGTTACTTTTTTATTATTATTATTTATTTAGGAAATGCGTTTTCACATTCTGATCCCAATGCCTAATTATTAAATTGTTAAAATGACAATAAATAAATGAAATATTCTTAAAAATAAAATGTGTTCTTTGGAAGAGTGTGCTTGCACTGTGATGATATTATATTGTCATTTTGGCATTATATAATCAGTGGCATCAAATGGCCTTAAAAAAATGACGATAATATCATTTATCACAATATATTTTGGTGCAATATATCGTACAACAAAAAATGGACATTGTGACAGGCCTAAGAACATGTTTTTGTGCTGAATGAAGAGATTTGGGAAATAAATATGTGGCAAATAAAGGCAGACATTACCACACAGCCTTACTGTAACAGCAGTGATTCCTGGGAAGAGTCGCAGAAGACCCACGTTGCGGTTCATCTGGGTGTTGACAGTGAATTTAGCAGTTGTATTGGCTCGCCACACAGTATCCCAGTTAACTGAAGAATAATATTAATAATAACTTTACATTTCAATTGGCAATGACTTAATGCTGGTTTTATTTGTGACTTAACACTCAAACTTTTTTTTAATGTGTTATAACATATTAACAACTAATGACAATTGTGAGACTATGGAATGTTTGTCCTTTTTAATTCATTTCTCACAGTACATGATTACGAAAGCGAACAGCAAAAAAAATACTAAAAATAGGGGAAACACTTAATTAAAAAGATATTTTATTAATAGTTATTAATTTCCTTTTAAAAAGACAATACAAAATAAAATAGTGTTTTTTGTTAAACTAGTTAAAAGGAAATTGATATTTTATATGATTTTAGTTCTGTTTTTATGAATTTTGAGGGGGGGGGGGGTGCTCTTCGCATTAGTTAAAATGTACTAAAGTAATCACTATACACTTACCTAAACATTCATATGCACAGTAGTACACTCAGATTCTTAAAAACATAATGATGACTATTTTTATGTTGCAGTTTTACAATCTCAAATCAAATTTAAAATACATTCACATTAGTTTTACTATTCAAAGGTATTAAAAAAGCTTAATTATTTGCTCACTTCAAATCAACCAATTAGGTTTTTACAATAAAAAAAAAAGAATAAACAGCACCATAAAAAAATTTACTTCTGAAATATTCATATTATGTCTTGCAAAATGGCAGCTTAATGCAAGACACCAAGACAAATATAAGTGATAACACACCATACATAAGCCACACAGGCCACTTTTATAATACTAAAAGGGATAGTTCACCCAAAACTTTACAATCTTTCGTAATTATTTCTCACCTATCACTTGTTTGAGTTTCTTTTATTCTGATAAACAAAAAGAAAGATATTTTGAGTGGAATTGAATTTATTTATTTAACAGGGACATGCACAAAAATACATTAACCTCGAAATTGAAAAACAGCATTGTGCCAGGTTTTAGCAAGATTGCTATTTTGCATCCTGCAGTCCCTGGACCGGTAAATCTTAAAATAATCAAAGAAAAGAAAGAAAAAAAGGAAAATAATATAAAATATTATAATAAAATAAAAAGGATTTTTTTCTACTGGCCCGATCAGATCAGTGGTTGAGATTTTTTACTTGCCCTGCCAATATTTTCACTGGCCCCACAAATAAAAAAAAGAAAAGTTAATAGCTATTTCTGTGTCAAAAATGTTTGTAAATTTAAAAAATTAATAAATGTATAATGAGTAAAGTGTTATGCAAACAAAAGTAGCAGTATGGAAAATGTGCAGGTATTTTATTGCAAAACAAAAAGTGGCTGACCTGCCAAACTGACGGAAAACTTTACAAAACTTTTTTTGTTGTGTTGTACCCATGTAAATGTCTGCTTCCAAGATGTTATAAACAGACGTTTTCTTTTAGCATCATTATTTGATGTTGCCTCCATGTTGCCGTCTTTTCGCAGTACTGGTTGTTATGGAGAAAAATAACATGCTCACAACATCCAATCAGATATGAGGAACCAAAAAGCAATATAGTGTTTACTCCATCACAGGGATGGTGGCATTTAAAGGCTTAAAAGCACAAACTCTTTCTCAATTCTAAGACTGTATTTGCACGCAATTGACAAATAGTCGCAGGGAAATTAAACTTTAGTGACAAGGCAGCACGGTTCAGATTGGGCCAGTAACGATTCTGTCTACTGTCCCGAGCATCTCACACGCTGGCCCCGGGCCATCAGGCAGTACTTATTGTTGAGCTCTGCAATGGTTACAGGTTTCTAACATTTTTCAAAATAACTTATTTTATGTCCAACAGTAAAAGGAATCTTATGAAGTCATGAAACCACTTAAGGATGAGTAAACTTTTTTGGGGTGAACGATCCCTTTAAATTGTGCAACTCAGTCTTGGTCTCACTTAAAAGAATAACGAGTATGTACTGAACATTTTGGACAAACTGTTCCATTAACACACTCATAAGGAATAAAGGTGGACTTACTTTTAATGTCGACTTCAGCATTGGCCAATGGTGGCAGGTTTGGGGAGTTAAATGCGTTAAAGCTTCCAGCATCCACTTTTGTGACCCGATTGCCCCTGTACAACTTATGATGAAAATAGAGACAAACCTGCAAAGAAAGAAAACACAGCACGCTCAAATTAAACATTTTAGTCGGCTAAAAACACCATCGCTCTTCTCAAAAACACAGATCAGTTGTGTATAAGCTGAATGAAATGTAATTTTTTTTATTCCATGTTTGATGTAATCTCAACTGAAACATGAAGAGAGGGTGGGACATAGAGTTTGACTGGTCGATATTTGATAAGACACTGAAGTATGAGATGACCTGAAAAAAATCGTTAATACATTTAGGCGGAAGTGACAAACTACCGTCTTTAGATGTTTATATCATGTTTATATCTTCTAAACGTGAATTTTGTCACTATTATGTAGCACACTAGTTATAGATAGCCTTAAAACTAACATACTGACACTGACAACTAAAAAAAAACTTCATGGGACCTTTAAAAACAATGTAAAAAGCAACATTAGTTTCATTGCTGTGCTCATTATTTTTGTGAATGTCAAGCCAAAAAGTGATTATCTCTGTGTTTTACCTAATGTTAAACACTCTTAAAACCGGAAAGAAAAAAAAAAGCAAGCGTGCAGTGTAAAATGAATGCTCAGCACCTCGACACACTGCTGAAGTTTAAAAAAAAACATGCCTCTGTCATCAAAACAACTTGAGAAATATGCTAACCTCAAGATAAAAATGCTTTCGTGGACACACAGTCATACGGCATCACAAATACGGGACAGTATGTTGCTACATGGAACAAAAAAAACTCACCTCGGGAATGACAAACTGTCCCGCTATTAACAGCGCCCCCAACAGGTTGTCTCTCCCATCGTTCCTCATCTCATAGATGGGCACCTGCCAAACACAAAATGGCTGTGAATCGAATAGAAAAGTCAACGTTCAGCTTTTTTTGATGATCAGTAGTTACACCATGCAAAGTCCAGTTTAGAGAATTCAATCCACACTCTACACAGAACAAAAAAGATTCATTAGATTTACTACATTTTTTGAAGGTAAGTGATTGCAAACAATTTATATTGGCTGAAATTAAACAAACAAATTAGGTTGAAAATTACCAAATCAATTTTTCTGGTTAAATTCAGGCCATAAAGCCTATATGAATTGTCTGCAACCACTTACCTTAAAAAAAATATTTTAATCCAATGAATCATTTATTTTTCAGTGTACATCATATTTCAAGATCACTGATTATGTGTAAGGGAATAAAAGCGTGGATTTACTACTTACTACTACTTGTAAGCGTGTAAAACGTGGGTCGCACTTTGTTTTAATGTACAATTCACGCATTCAGCTAACCATTAAGTAGGACTTTCAGCTCAATAGCCTACGAATAAACTACTAAACTGCTTATTAATAGTTAGTAAGGTTTATTAGGGTAGAATTAAGGATGTAAAATAAGATCCTACTTTATAAGTGCTAATAAACAGTTTATATCTTAACAGGCAGGTACAGTAGGTAATAACAAGCCAGTCAAAAATGGTGTGAATTGTTATCTAAACTAAAGTGTTACCAAAAGTAATAATGTTAGTTTTTTAATGTCTTATCAGCGATGGTCTGAAATGAAACCAATTAAAAATGTTCTTGAGTGACATAATTATAATATTTGATTTATGAAGGGTGATAGCCTGAGCTGCTGTGGGGAGATTACAGTTCCTTTATTTACATTAAATGTTAATTGGTCAACTTCTCCCATGCAAAATACATAAAAGTGGCTGTTTAGCTGGGAGAAGGATAGAGTAAATGGTCTAGTTTTATAAACAGTGTGTATCTGATGTGAAAAAAGCACTTTGTTCAATTATCTTTAAAAAATAATGGTTATTGCCATCTCCATTCTGGTGAAATTCATCTATTAACTGAAAATGATCTGCTGGGATCTCAACCAAAACTAAGCAAGGTGTATTTCAGCTGACATCCAAACAAACTGTGGTGTGGTCTGACTGAAATATGAATTCAACATGGATCAAAAACATCTAAACGAAACAAGAACATTTCATGACATCGCAAGATGCTACCAGTTGAGGGAAAAAACATGAGCCATTAGGCAACTATTTGTCAATGTTTTTATTTAATTATTATTAATTATTCATTCTACTTCAACTTAGTCCCTTTATTAATCAGGGGTTGCCACAGCAGAATGAACCGCCAACTTATCCAGCTTATGTTTTACACTTCGGATGCCCTTCCAGCTGCAACCCAGCACTGGGAAACACCTATACACTGTCACATTCACACCTATGCACTACGGACAATTTAGTTATTCCAATTTACCATGTCTTTGGACTGTGGGGGAACCGGAGCACCTGGAGGAAACCCATGCAAACTATTACCCCAATAAGATATCCTTTTGTTTTTCTAACAAACAACTGTTGCCCAATGACTTGCCCAATCAAACTAACTTGCCTAATTAATCGAGTTAAGCTATCAAATTGCACTTTAAGCTGAATACTAGTATCTTGAAATGAGAGCTAATAGAATATTATGCACTGCCATTATGGCAAAAACAAAAGAAATTATTTAGTAGAAAATAGTTTTTAAAACTATTAGGTCTATTAACTATTTTTATTAAAAAATTTATTGGGAAAAGCTTGAAAAATAATACACAATTTCACAAGAGGGCTAACTATTTTCTCTTCAACTGTATCTGCATAATAAAACCAGTTTTTTGTTGTTGTTATTTTGTTTGTTGGTTTCATGTGGTTTTGATTTTAAAACGACAGTGTAAATTCCAAGCAAACAGGGACCAAACGATGCTAAGCAAACAAACCAAAAGAGCAAATTACATGTAAACATGGCGTAAGTCTATTTTTCAAAATTCTCAACTTGTGCTCATGAAAGAAAGTCATATGGGTTTGGTTAAACACAAAGGTGAGTCAATGATTTATATAGGTTACCTGTGATCCAGTGAGGATGACTGGCTTTCCCAGGTTCTCACACATAAAGGATAAGGCAGATGCGGTGTAAGCCATAGTGTCTGTACCGTGCAGGATGACGAAACCATCATATTGCTCATAGTGTTTCTGTGAACACAAGGAAGAAAAGGGACATATAGTTCATCTATTTACTATCATGAACAAACAATAAACAATTCTTGTACAGCATTTATTAATCATAGTTAGGACCAGACGGAATCTGCGGACATGTTTTGCTATTTCTGCACAGAATTTTGTTAAAAAATCTGCGGATTTATGTGGAATGATTTTGGGAGTATCATAACTAAAACCTTAATATATTAACTAGAAAGTAATACCTTTTTAACTTGTATTTAATGTTTACAATGCAAATCCAATTAGATCCACTTTATTTGGTAAACAAAGCAAGTCTCTCATATAATACTAAAAAACAGAAAATATTACCTTACAAACTGTATTGTGAATAAATTATATGAATATTTTCATATTAGTCAATATTATTACTGAAATTAATTTAAAAACTGAATAAATATAAATTTACACACATTTACACAAGTAAATAAACAGAATCAATGATGGGCTAAAAATCTGCGGAAATCTGCGGATTTCTGCCCACGCAGATTCCATGTGGGCCTAATTTATAGCTCAACATTTACTAATGCATTATTAAAATCGAAAGCTGAGCTTGCTATAAGTTAATGCAAAGTGGGTTAACAAGAACAATAAACAACTGTATTTTCACTAACGTTAAAAAACATGAATATTTTTAATAAATGCATTGATATTTTTTTTTTTGTTTATGTCAAATACATTAACTAGCATTAATTGTGTGTCCTTTATTGTCAAGTGTTACCGAAATATATGATCGTAATATACAAGCTGAAAATGTGTTAATCTCTTTAATAATTTAATGAAGATCAGTTCTGATCATGATGAAAACAAATTACTGCGTTTGGCTGCAATTTTTGTGATGTAAAGTTTATAAATAATTCTCCAAATTCCCAAAAATTCATCTAAACTGTTGAATTTCACAAAGCAAAATAAAAAAAGAATAAATAAAAGCCAAATGTGAAGATGGTTAAAAATAAAGCACCTCAATGTCTTTTCCAATAGTGGCCCAGTCATCTGTGGTCATATTGCACGAGTCGAGGAGGGGAGAGTACTCTAAAACTGTGTATACAATCCTCTTATTCTGTTTGGACAATCTGGAGTGAGGGAAAAAAATAGACATTTTTATTAAAAAAAAAGCTAAATTTTAACACAAAAACCCTAAAATAAGCACTAAAGCACTGAAAGCAAAGCAAACGTCTTTATTAAAGCGATAGTTCAACTAAAAATGAACATTTTCTCACTATTTACTCACCCTCGAGTGGTTTCAAGAGTTTCCTTTTTCTGTTAAACGCAAAAAAAGATATTTTGAAAAATGTTCGAAAACCTGTAACCACTGGTTTCCGTTATAGAAATAGATGTCTATGGTTACAGGTTTCCAACATTTTTCAAAAGATCTTTTTTTGTGTTCAACCCAAGAAATAACCTCAAACAGTGTAAAAGATGATAGAATCTTCAGTTTTGGGTGAACTATTATGAAAGTCAGAATTATCCATTATTTCAGGCAGATTATTTATTTACAGTGGAATTAAACTGGCTGATTTCAAGGGCGTCAACCTTAGTTAAATCAAAACCATTTGTGCGTCAATGGGAGAGTAAATGTTGTGAAGCAGCAGACTTCAGACTTTGGCCAAGGCTGGAGGGGTGGGCTCAAGGTGTTATTGTAATGAAGAGAGGAGCATTGGGGGATTTTCCACATTTAAGAACAGACAGCGAGCAGATTAGCATGACTTGTCTTAATTTAATACGGGCAGTTTATCCTAAAACCAAATGCATATTCATGTGGCCTGATGCTGTTACATTGGGCCACCCTTGTTAGGTGCACAGATGAGCTAATAGATTCAAAGACATGCAGAAGGGAGCAGCCCAAGCCTTAAGCGGAGCATAAAAATGAATGCATTATAATCATTAACTCACCTTCATTTATTTCCTAACCCTTATGAGTTTCTTCCTTCTGTTGAACAGAAGATATTTTGAAGAATGTTCAAAACCCATAGCTTTTGAATTCCAAAATAGGTTATTTTATTTTCCCTATTGTGGATGGGAATAGCTACTGGTTTCCAAAAGTCTTCAAAATATCTTCTTTTTCATTTAACAGAAGAAAGGAACTAGGAAACAAAAGATGGTGAGTTAATATGTTAATATGTAATATGTTAATATGTTAGTATTTTGAGTTAACTATCCATTTAAAAATCAGACCCTTCAGTTCTTTGTGAATCCACGATTGCAAATTTTTTTAATGCAAAATCAAGCAAATGTGCACAAACTTTTCACAAATTTCACATAAGCATGCAATTTTTTTTAATTGCTGCAGATTTCCTGCTTATTTTGGGCACCTACTACACTGTTCAAACTCCCACTGCACCACAAAGTGCCAGTCTTACATTCGAAAACATCATATCATATGAATAGAAAGTGTGAGTCTTTTAGAGACGCTAGACCCCTTTCAGAGACCCCTAGAGTTGGCAATACATGCTTTTTTGTCACATTATCGCATCACACATTCAAAGCCTGTTTGAACTAAGCCACATGAGTTGTCTCAATCACTAAACTTCTATATGTATATATGCATTTGTTGTCATTAGCATAGCGCATTAAAATGTGTACATTTTCACAGCAAAACAATATAAGAAATTCCACACAATTTGTGAAAACTCACCACAAAATCAGTCATTTTAGATGCAGAAAGACTGAAAAATACTAGCATTTGTAGAAAAAAAATGTTTTTAGGCTTGCTAAAAAATGTCTGAATCCACTTTTGCTATTTTAAGGATGGAAAAATACGCTCTGCACCGTGGCATGGTCTAACAGGGTTGAGCTTATTCTCTTAATGAGTTATGGGTGTGTTTGGAGAATTAACCAATCATAGTATCATCTCCCATTCCTTTTAAGAGTCAGTTGTGTTGCGCTGTGCCATGGCGCATTTGCTATTTACATGGCGGACTTTGTAAGTGGAAAAACTGAACGCTTCACTAGTGAGAAAACAATTAAACAGCATCTGCAGCGCAAGGATAAAGAATGAGCCTCCTCCATTCGGGCTTTACTTTCACTTTCTCTCTTTCATGGATAAGGAAACGTGTTGTATGCACAGACATCCATTAGCCTACATAATTAATTTTGTTTGTTAAGCGCAAAGATTTGTTTCAAAACTATTTCCTAATTCAGTTCTAATTTCCAGCTAACGAATAAATAAATAATAATAATGAAGTGTGGTCAAAAAACTAATAATAAAAACTAAAAATGCTATGCCTCATATGGTCCAAAACCTGACAGGTGGACAAATCTAAGCTTGTTTTTAATAAAACAATTATAAATATGCATATAATAAAAAACAATACTACTAATAATAACATTATACAAAAGCAAGTTGTCATGAATAAACTAAAATAAGCCCCCCGCGATGATGAAGGCATGAAAGCAGTGTTTTTTATATTTATATAGAAAGTAATAATTTTTTGTTAAATATTTTAATCCTTTAATTATTTTTTATTTGTAAAGATATTTGCGTATTGCTGTACATCCTCCGTGTTTTAAGCAATGTGTAAGCAAGGCACACAACTAGGGCGCTCTGCACTGGACTTTAGACCTGCTTTCAGCTGGTCTATTGCCCAGTCTATTTTAGTTCCTCAAAATAGCAAGGCGCCAACAATGCGCCTTAACACAACTCTTTTCTAGACCAAAACACCCATGAGTCCACAGCGTGGAGCAAATAGATTTGCTATTTAAACAACATGGCGGAAAAAGGGAAAATTAAGGTTGCGCTGGCAGAGAGAGAATATGCAGTTCATTCAGCTCATCTGCTTTTTCCTTCAGAACAGTGGTTCCAAAAGTGGGGGTCAGGACCCCCCAGGAGGTCGCGAGACAACGAGGGGAGGTCGCTTGGTGATTCCAAAAATAAAATTCATTTTATTAAAATATTACAATTACCATATTTTAGAAGAAAACTGTAGTTAATACTTACATTTTAAAAAACAACATGCAAATAAAAAGCCATCAGCCTTTCGAATTTTTTTTTTTTCATTTGATTGTGACCCCTGGGGTGATCACGTTATATTATGACAATGTGTCAGATGCAGCAGATTGATTTTTTCACACCAGGTTAAACATTCTGACACCTTTACGGCACTCACATACATTAAAAATAAAGGCCACGACAGAATATGGAGGAATGTCTCAGAGTGACGTTGTCCAAAATTAAACGAAGTATAGACTTGGGCCTATTTTTGTGTGTGCGCTGTAGCATGCAAGGTTTGTATATTTATAACCACTTCAGAGGATATTGGGGGTTGCGAGTTACTGGCTTTGCTATTTTGGGGATCACGGGCTAAAATGTTTGGGAAAATCACGGCTTTTTCAGAAGGAGCAGCTTTGTAGAAACCAAAACTCAGATTGTTTCAAACAAAGCAGAAACAGATGCTGCAAAAAATGCACCATACATACAAAATAATGAATATTTTGAACAATTACACCCAATGAACAAAATAACAAAACACTGGACTTTAAAGTAGCATTATACAGCTTCTTCAAATAATCATTCATTCATTCATTTTCTTTTCGGCTTAGTCCCTTTATTAATCTGGGGTCGCCACAGCGGAATGAACCGGCAACTTATCCAGCATATGTTTTACACAGCGGATGCCCTTCCAGCTGCAACCCATCACTGGGGAACACCCATACACTCTCATCCACACACAATACATACACTACGGACAATTTTAGCTTACCCAATTCACATGTACTGCATGTCTTTGGACTGTGGGGGAAACCAGAGCACTCGGAGGAAACCCACGCGAACGCAGAGAGAACATGCAAACTCCACACATAAATGCCAACTGACCCAGCCGAGGCTCGAACCAGCAACCTTCTTGCTGTGAGACAGCACTACCTACTGCACCACCGTGTCACCTCTTCAAATAATGCCGGAGTTAATTTTTCCAGTGAATGTATGGGGTAAAACTGCTATCGGCTGATATAGAAAATAATAACAGTTCAAACTACTATCATAGGATCATATTTAATCTGCTATAGCAATCTCTGATAGCTCGAAGCATTACTGTATAGCCATAACCACTGTACCGAGACTAACCAGCAAATTTATAGAACAAATCATGCAAACATGTTCATACAGAGTTCGGCAAACATGTGCAAGGACATTAACATCCCACAAGGGCAAACATTATGCTACCAGTAATACAGCACCCATGAAACAGAGGATCAGCTGTATGAGTGGATCTCCTGCCAAAACAACACACATTTATATATTCATATCTATATGATTTTCAGTTGTGTTAAAAAAATAAAGAAACACTATCCTGCAAGAAGTACAAGACAAAAACACATTGAATAGTGTATTTTATTTTTTAAAAGACTTGTGTTTATTAATATTCTTGCTAAACTCGGAATTAATGATTTTTGCTAGCTAACAATTTTTCAATAGTCTTGAAGTGAATAGTCTTAAATTTCTAATAGAATAAAACACAAGCAAGTGAAATAACACTCCAATATTTTAAAAATAGAAACATCTATCTATTAAACAATTGAGTTTTACCACTTTTAAATATATTCAACCGATTTCTGGGTCTAGAGGGAGCACTTTTAGCTTAGCTAAAAGTATATGTGCTAACATATGTGTATATGTGCTTAGTATATGGAAAAACAAATATTGAACACAATACATTTTTTTTTTCTCATGACTTCATAATTTCAAGAGTTCACACTTAGCTGATGATTAATTATAAAGCTTGTTTGGCATGCTGTCCCGGGAGAGAGCCCAGAGCTCATGAGATCCTCGAGCCCGGGGCTCCCTCCCGTTGCAAGGCGAGAGGGGAGATCAAGCTCAGGTAGATCTCGAGAACTCCCCCTTCGTAGTGTTGAAGAGCAGATAGTAGTTCTCTTTAACGAGATAGGTACTACATAGGGAGCAAGTCTATAAAGTTGATCAATCAATAATTAGGTTGCGGGTTTTTAATCGGTGGGAGGAAACCGGAGGACCCGGAGAAAACCCACGTGAGCACGGGGAGAACATGCAAACTCCGCACAGAAAATGCCAGCTGGTTAGGTACAGCCTAGAACCATTGACATTCTTGCTGTAAGGCAACAGCGCTAAGCGCTGGGCCACCATGTCACCCATCTAGAAAAGGGAAGGAGTAGGGGTGGAAGGGGGGATTCGTCAAAGCGAAGATAGCGGTGATATGAAACCCGGGATATTTATAGTAGTTTAGGGATCATCTGATTGGTGCATGTTGATTTGGATAATGTGGGTCCAGCTGCTAGCAATCATAAGCACATGATCCTCTCGAAATTAGTTTATAAATAAACTTCACGTATAACTTTTTATATTTTTTTAAGATGTAACTTCCCCTTTGACCACAGTAAAGCTCAAAGTGTCTTCTTTCCAATGATACCCAGTTTGTATTTGTAGCTTACTGGAGTCAGGAACGGTTACTGTTTAAAGTAAGGTAGGTGTACTGTAAATCCCCAAAATTGAGTGCTGGCTAACAGTTAAAGTAAAGGGTTCCTTTAAAACTGATGCAATAAAAGCAGAATGCAAAAATAGAAACCTTCACTTTGCACACAAATAGAAGAGGTGCACCTATAAACACACCAACACCTCCACAAAAGTCTAATTTGATGGCATCTGTGTAACTTACGGCAGCACCAGCGTGTTCTCCGGAGGCTTGTAGTAGTCGTACAGTCTCGTATGTTGTGCGTATTGCTCATCGTGCAGAATGGGCAGTTTGCGTAGAGTTTCAACGAAAGCATTAGGCTCTGGAGACAAAACTAAAAATACAGAAAAGAAATAAAAGTTATGGAAAAAAAAGTCTGAAATATTAGCCCTCTTGAATTATTAGCCCCCTTGTATAATCCCCCCCAATTTTCTGTTTAAAGCAAAGACTTTTTCAGCACATTTCTTAACTGATGTCTTTTATGTTTGCCATGATGACAGTAAATAATATTTTACTAGATATTTTTCAAGATACTAGTGTTCAGTATAAAGTTACATTTAAAGGTTTAACTAGGTTAATTAGGTAAGTTAGTGTAATCAGTGGTGTAAAGTAACTAATTACAAATACTCAAATTACTGTAATTGAGTAGTTTTTCTCAGGAATTGTAATTTACTGAGTAGTTTTAAAAATGTGTACTTTTACTTTTCCTTGAGTACATTTTTAGTGCAGTATTAATACTTTTACTCCACTACTTTACTTTAACCAGCAGTCACTACTTTATTTTTCTTGTCCATGGGGATTAGAAAAATCAGTCCTGAGATTTGTCAAATCAAATTGCACATACCGTAGAAGGTAAATCGCATTATAATGAACTACCTCAAGACGTGTGCACTTTATAATTGCAGCAAACTGTTTGGATATATTAAAAGTGCCCATGAAGATGTTCAAATTGACCCAGAGACTGTTTAGATGCATGTCACTGATGAGAAGATGACGGATGTTTACTCTATGATGACCGAAATGACCTTAAACATCCAGCAGGCACAGGACGTCAACATGACGTCTGATTGACGTTGAACCCTAACGTCATGGGAATGTTGCATTTTGTTTGGAAATGAAAATCGGGTTGACGTCAGAACTCAACGTCAGGCCAACATCAATATCCAATGTCCAACCTAAAACCAACCAAATATCAACATCTAATGATGTTACAGCTTGACATTGTGTGAACGTTACCCCTATGACATCTATCAGACGTTGGGATTTTGGTTGCCTTACCTGACGAATAAATATCAGTATTTATCGTCATATATGATGTTGGTTTAAGATGTTGGATGTTATTTATTTAATTTTTTATGTATTTTCCTTTAATTCAAACCCTGGCTTGTATATAGTTATTGCTATATGTATGCTGGCTTTGTTCTGTAATAAATAAACAATCACAAAAGAATCTATAAATGTCAGATAACATTTCTTCCAAATTTCGCATAAACAATATAGTCATTTAGCGCTTTTGTTTTTGTCTTGGCTAGAATTTAAAATTAACAATCAGGGCTGTTCCACCAGACATTGCTCTCTTAATTCTTCTAAAATTGAAAATATCGGTTCTGTGTGCAAAAAATAAAAAATGACAGTTTATTGTACAATCAGGTCATTTAAATCATTTAAAACTGAACTGAACACTGAAATCCTAAAATCCTATGAAAACTCCTTGGTGTCCATGAATGCGCAGAATTGCTAGTTGACTTGTTGCAAGTTCAAGCTCTGCAGTAGAATAAAGCAGCAAGCTATTTCCCATATGACTAAAGTTGAGCATTTGTAAGCCAAACCAGCTTTTGTATAACTGAGCAACTTGGAGAGTCCAAATATCCATATATCAAGGTTGATTCACACTGTGTTTACAGTATTTCTGTTACATAATACGTCTTCTGCCCTTGAACTCTGAAAAACTATTTAATAGAGTCAAATGTTTTTGTGTTTGACCTCTTTTTTTGCAGAACTGTTTGTTTTAGATAAGATTTCTTTTAAAGATTAAGTAACGTGCAGAAACTGGTCCTAAAACCCATTGTCGGTACAGATGACTTACTGTATACAGATGGCAATATTTGAACATTCTATACATAGGATTTGATAAAGTCATAAAACATAATCAGTGTCCTCTTCAGACCAATTCTGCTGGAATACTGTAAACAAAACCACTCCTGAAGCACTCCTCCCATTCACATTTATTACTTTATATAAGCATGTCACTATGTAATGTTAGGAATTCTTGAAAACAACATTCCCTGATGTACAGCATTTAGAGATGATGTTACTGAATCAGTCCCCGTATTAAAGTATAACATATTCATTTAATATAGGTTTATAAAAAAATAATTTTAATAAGTGTCATGCTCACCTAATTTTGTGTTTTTTTTAAATTGAATAAAACCATTAATATTACATCATTATAATAATAATAATTCTTATTATTATTATTATTATTATTATTTAAAATATATATATTTTAATCATTCAATCTTTAGTTTCACACAATCCTTCAGAAATCATTCTGATATGCAGATTTGGTGGTTAAGAATTATCAATGTTAAAAAAATGGTTTTGTTATTATTATTAAGTGTGTGTATGTGTGTGTGATAATGAGAAGATTACATTGATAATAAGAAGAGCCATTATTAATAACTGCTCTAATAATAATAATAATTGAGCAGCAGCATATTACAATACTTTTTGAAGGCTTGTGATACTGAAGACTATATTAATAATGCTGAAAATTCAGCTGTAAAAATCTTACAAAAATTGAATCTAATTAGGGCTGCACAATATATCGTTTCAGTATCGATATCGCGAGTCCGCAATAATGTAGTTGGGATTATAGTTGACCAGACAATACAGTTAACAACATAGTGGAGTAATTTCATATTTTAACCTTAAAGTGAAAGTTTACAATTTGCATGTGTTTTTAAGACCTGACTGTAAGAAATTGAAGCAAATTTAAGCCATTTGGCCACATTAAATGAAACTGTTGTAGCTTAAAGATTAATAGTACATTATATAATTATTTACTCAATTAAAACAATACACTGTTATTATTATTATTATTATTCATTCATTCATTCATTTTCTTGTCGGCTTTGTCCCTTGCGGGGTCGCCACAGTGGAATGAACCACCAACTTATCCAGCACGATTTTACGCAGCGGATGCCCTTCCAGCCGCAACCCATCTCTGGGAATTTCCACACACACACACATTCACACTCATACACTACGGACAATTTAGCCTACCCAATTCACCTGTACTGCATTGCTGCGTCCCAATCCGCATACTATCCGTCCTAAATAGTATGTGAAAATAGAATTAGTATGTCCCAAATCGTAGTATGTTGAAAAGAGTATGCCAAAAATTCCCGGATGGTTTACTATTTCCGGTCAAAATTTTAAGTGTAGAAGAGTCCATACTCTAACCGCTGATATTGCCCACAGTACATTGCGCGTTGGACGTGAATTCGATTAGAACTACAAAACGCGGGTGAAAAGTGTAAACAAACTACAAACATGATGGACGCGCGAGACCAACCGTCAAGCAGAGAGGCTTTGGTAAAGTAAATGCAGAATTATCCAAAGACCTGAGGAGATTTCTCTGCATGAAAGACTCGTGAATGGGAGATTATCCTGCTGCTGCTTCTCCAATAAGATAGGAAATTAAATACGACAGAAATGTGGATGATTGACAGGGCTCTTAACTAAGCAACACAACGATCTGTGTAACGAGAAAGTAGTATATCCCAAAGCTTGCATACTTTTCTGTTACACACTCAAAAGTATATATTTTTCCTCCACAAAAAAGTACATACTTTTAGGTCGTAGTATAAGTATGCGAATTGGGACGCAGCACATGTCTTTGGACTGTGGGGGAAACCGGAGCACCCGGAGGAAACCCACGCGAACGCAGGGAGAACATGCAAACTCCACACAGAAACGCCAACTGACCCAGGCCAGCCGAGGTTCGAACCTGCGACCCAGCGACGTTCTTACTGTGAGGCAACAGCACTACCTACTGCTTTTGAATACCATTTGACGTGCCAAGAAAATCATTAATCATTGTTTATTTGCATCTTTTCTCAGTTGCATTTAACTTTGCTTTTCATTTTTTTATATATATTTTGTGCAGATACGCTCCCCTGCAGAATCATCCCAATCTATCTAAAATTATGATCTTTTTACAAGCTATTCTAGTCATCTGCTAAAATTGAATTTATATCGCAATATTTTTTTTTCCAATATGATGCAGCCCTAAATCTAATAATTAACTTTTATGATGAGTATAGGTTCATTTAATTGCCTTTAAAGTAAAATAACTGAACATAAACGTGAGAAAAATTATCATTTTAGGAGAAAAATTTTGATGGAATTTAGAGGTTTTTGCATCTGAACTCTTTATATAAATATGATTTTTTTTTTTTTTAAATGACCTGAACTAATGTTTGAGAGTGACAATAGACAATTTAAACGTAAGTTAATAAATAAATAAATAAACAACAGTGTGATCACATAACATCTGAAGAAACAGAAAGATATTACATTTAAATTAAAATTGGATGCTATAAAAAAAATATTATAAAAAAATTACAAGCTATAACCTTTCTCTTGATTTTTCCTCTTTATTAAAATTCTATTTAATATTTTTCCCTAACATATCTTATTCATATCATTGTTTACAAATGGTACTTTGTTACATATTTAGCATTATGCAATCCCTACATTCTAGGTTTAACACCTTCAAATTCTCCTGGGGACCACAGTAGATTCACCCTCAAGATTATCATTTTCCAAGACACATTCAAAGTTGTTGCCTTTTTTCTTTTTAGAAACATGTGGAGGTCATCAAATGCCATAAACATGTACTATACTGGGCATGCTGTATCTGCAAGTATGCAATATTGCATCATACAGTAAGTGACCCCGCATGCAGGCAGGTGTTTTCCCCCTCAAAAACAGCAATAACACTAATTTTTGACCTTGTGGGATCATTTTTGGTCCTCTTGAGGAAAACAGAATCATAAATCACACAGACTGAAGTGTTCTGAAAATGTAAAACTGCAGAATGCAGGTTGGGTTTAGGTGTAACTTTAGGGGTTGCTTGAGGAGGACGGAATGTACAGTATGTACAGTATAAACATCATTACATCTTTAGGAAGTCCTCATAAAACATGAAAACTCCAAGTGTGTGTGTGTGTGTGCGTGAGAGCTGCTGGCAGTGTTTACCGTTATTATGATACGTCATCCCGATGGTCCCGCCGGTGTTGATGACCAGGACCCTCGCTTCGACATTGGGGCTCACATCAGGAGGAGACTCGGAGCTGCTAGAGAACCTCCGGCGACTCTGACCCGCGGCGCTCCGGGACAGAGACTTCTGCGACGGAAACGCGTCCGACTGATTTAACTTGCTGCGGGAAAGAGCTCGACACAGCGAAGTCATGCTTGCTGATGACGGAGTCGATGTGCTGTGTTTCCATTCCGCCATATCTAAGGCGCTTTTAGCCATCCGAAAAGCGGCCGAGGCAGATCCTTAAAGAGACAGCGCGCTGATTCTACACACTGATAAGAGCACGAGAGACGTACAGTAGTACAACCTGTTTTGAAAGATAAAAGTTAATCATAATTGAGTAATACGTATGAAATGAATGGACGAACGGATATTTGATAATGTTTTTTTACGAAAAGTCTTCTGTTCAAAAGTAAACGCTGCGTTTTGTTTATAAAATAAACAGTAAAGTATACCGTGACACACTATTTCAATGTAAAATAGCACTTTCCACTTTGATATTTGGGTGATTCAATAATTGCTGGTGCATTTGGTGTCCAAAGCCATTTTTTTTTGCCATAATATATATATATATATACATAATATAATTTTTAGCTTGTACATATTGAAATACAACACTTTACATACATTTTTACACCAATAACCTTGCTGCATTTACAAATTATACAAAATAAAAGTATATGTATTCAAAGCCATCATTTTTTGAGCTTTTAATAATAAAATTTGTATTATTTTAATAGATCACAAGATGATACATGCCAATATTATCTGTTAAAAAAATATTGACAAAAATTTTATTTACAAAAGAAATTGGATATTGACAAAAATCACGATTTTGTGGAACTAGTCAGTATATCACCCATATGTTAAAATGTAAATTATTCCTGTGATTCAAACATTAATTTCAGCAACATTACTCTGTCTTGCTTTACTATGGTTAATCCTGCTCAACTTGTGGAAACTGTGCTACATTTTAATTTTCAGGAATCTTTATAATTATAAAATTCAAAATAACAGCATTTATTCAGAATACAATATTTTGCAACATTATAGATCTATAGATGGTACATTAAGCAATAGGCTACTAATGCACTATAATCTTATTATAAAATAAATCTAAGGAAGGAATGGCACCAAAGCTTGCAAGATCACCTTTTAGAAGCTTTTGAATGTGGTGAAAATGTATTGTACATTGTGGACACTGAGTGAAGCCTGCTGCAGCTGCTGAACAGCCTCAACAGTACAGAGACTGCATATTCTGCTCCATCAACACTGGATTTTCTGCATGCACAGTTTCTCTAACTGTCTGTGCTTTGTTCTGTTTCTTCGTTATTTGTGATTCTTATTTTATTGTAACAAATGTGTCTGGAATTTAAAATGTAATGGAAAATAGCATTTTAAGTTTTTTTTTTTTTTAAACTGTATGTTGTTTATTTACACAGCCATAATTATAAATTAAGAGTAGTAATAGTATTAATAGTAATTCCAGAATGTATCAATTAACATTTAATCAAAATAGCCCAATGCACTGGGTTAATATAACCCATAGTTAGGAAGGTGTTCCCAGTGATTGGTTACAGCTGGAAGGGCATCCGCTGCGTAAAACATATGCTGGATAAGTTGGCGGTTCATTCCGCTGTGGCGAACCCACATTAATAAAGGGACTAAGCCGAAAAGAAAATAAATGAATGAATGAGTTAGGAAGGTGCTATAACAACTTATAGTTGGGTTATATGTTGGGGTATTTTTAACTCAACTATTTTAACTGTGTACAGTAGTCAACATTTAAAGTGGATCAAAACAGTTTTATATAAATTGTTCTAAGACAAGAATGGGTGTTTTTCAATAATTTTAGAACGACTTTGGTGAAAGGTGACGATCCACTTCAAATGTTGACTACTGTGTTATAGATCAGTGCCCAAAACACACTTACTGCCAATTAGCAGGTGTGTCTAATGACAGCTGAGATATAAAAAAGGGTGAGGACCTGTTGTGTTATTATTTTAGAGTACCTTTAAGGCATTTATATGATTAATATGTGAAAGCACCAAAAACAAACACATGCACAATAACCAAAGGCTATAGAATACACTGTTTATACTGTTTTTTATTGTAGACTATATAGTCTTTGATTTATTTGTGTGGGTTACTTTTGTTCCTTCGAATGTCAACATCATTTGGCAAAATTTTCTTAGTGCACCTTTAAAGTAACTTTGATAAATAAAATTAGAATTACTTTTTTTGTGTTTTTTGTGTATGTGTGTGTGTCTGTGTGTGTGTGTGTGTGTGGGGGGGGGGGGGTCATTCAGACAGATGATGGTTTTTAGCACTGATAATAATAAGATTCTTGAGCAGCCGTTCAGATAGAATGACTGCCAGAAATTCTGCTTTCTCTTTACACAATAAATTACATTGTAACATGTATTAGTATCACATTCTAAGGCTCCCTTTGAGGCATTTTGTTGAATTTAAGTTACATTGCATCTACATGACAACTAATTGTCATTAGAATATAGACTGTTAGGTTGGGGTTAGGGTTGGAGTTAGTGTCAGTTGACATGTACTTGCAAAGTTACTTATAGTCAGTTAAATGTCTCTTGAAGGTGAAGTATCAGTAGCTATTAAGCAGACAGTCTACTAATACTCAAATGAGAAGTAATTGGCATGTAGTCGCAATGTTTAGTCAACAAAACGTGCAATAGGCACCATTTTCAAATTGAAAACAGTTGTTAAATTTAAATAATAATTCACAGAGGTATTGGTGAGCAGCAGAAGAACATTGATAATGTTTCCAATAATTATAAATGAAATTATTTTGTCATACCCAAAATTAATCGAGTAATAAAAACCTATATACTTTTACTTTTTGCTTTCTTTTTTTTCTTTTTTTCTTTTAGTGCTGTTGTTTTTGTTTGTGGTGGTTCATTCCACTGTGGCGAACCCAGATTAATAAAGGGACTAAGCCAAAAAGAAAATGAATGAATGAATGAATGAATGAATGAATGAATGAATGAATGAATGAATGAATGAATGTTTTTGTTTGTTTATTTTTCCTCAATTTTTATAAGCTTTAGCATGTTAGTTTTGGTCATGCTTTCCTGAGCAAGAACTAATGTTCAGACAAACAACAAACAGCTATAGGACTTTTTACTGTTTTTATCAATTTTATTAGGCATATCTGTGTTTATTTTAGACTGTAGATTAGATCCTCGGATTGATGCATGCCACTTTTTTTTCTGCAGGTTACATACTTACGCCAGCAGGTGGTGACAAGTGACTGTCTCCCAGACTGCATTCAATGGGCATCTCAATAGTCTGATTACTAGCATCATTCAACATATCTCCTCTTGTGCTCAACGGAAGAAATAAACTCGTGCAGATTTGGAACAACACGAGGCTGAGAAAAATAACATGAATACGCCCCCTGTAAGAACTGTACACTTTTTTATTTCCTTATTTCTTCTGCACACTTTTTCAATTCATAAGCACCTTCTGAAAATGTATTATTTAAAAATGTGGATGTATACTTCACGTTAGTAGTCGATTTGTTTGTGTATTATTGCTAATGGTCCTGAAATAACTAATGATATAATTCTCGCTAATTACCATTTGCGTGTGATACTTAATAAAATGCGTGCTTTTGAAATGTGTACGTTAAAGCAAAGCCTTCCTAACCCAACTCTCCCTAAGACCTTTAATATGAAAATCAGACTCTAACGGTCATTTCCGCTGGTTAGCGTTGACGTCGTCAGTTTCACACTGAACTCGGCTGATTTTAGGAGTGAACACAGGGGTTGAGACTGCTAGAGAATGCTGGGCCTCCGCAGGTAACCAAAATGCATTTAGTCTCTTTAAAATGAATGAAAACCACTCGTTAATGTTTATATTTCACATATCATGTCGAAAATGTGTGTAAAAAGTGTGTGTTTTGAGATTTTATGTGGGTTGTTCGGCCAGCTAAGCTAGCAGGCTAAGTTGCTTTTTTCTGGCACTCCCTCTGAGCCTCTCTTGTCTCTCAGGGGCACGTGAGACAGTTCGAATTCGGGACGGTTGAAATTGATGCGGCTCCTCTTCGGACGGCCCAGATGACAGACTCGCCGCTCGGCCAAATGAACGCTTTTCCGCCGAGGCTTTAGACGTCTTCAGCTGCTATCCGGTTACATTTTGGGGGAAGGACGTGAGAGAACCCTCGAGACGGACATTCACACGCCAAGAGGAAGTCTTGAAAGACCGCAGGCTCTTAAAGAGGCCTCGCCGCACTGAACACACACACAGGAAAAGCCCCGAAATCGCTACTTTGTCGCATTTTGGTGGATTATTATTATCGACGGTGGCGTTTTTCAAAGTATTACCACCCTATAACCGAAGCAAAGTCGAACTTTGACCTTTACGTTTGTGCGTGTTGTACTGAAAGTTTTCAGTACTGTCATTTATGCTAATCAGCAGTACAGTGGTGCTTATTGCTTGGAAATATATTTCACATTCAGAGACATTACTTCCAAATTTGACATTCCCATAAAGAAATCAAACTTTATTAGTAACCCCTGCCAAGCGGTTTATAATTGTTTTTTCTTTTGGAGGGAAGTCACCATTTATGAACAGTTTACAAGATGGGGAAGATGCTGTCAAAGATATTCGGTAACAAAGAGATGAGAATATTGATGCTGGGTCTGGATGCGGCAGGGAAGACCACCATCCTTTATAAGTTGAAACTCGGCCAGTCTGTGACCACCATCCCTACTGTGGGTTTCAACGTAGAGACGGTCACCTACAAAAACGTCAAGTTCAACGTATGGGACGTGGGAGGACAAGACAAGATCCGTCCCCTCTGGCGACATTATTACACGGGCACGCAGGGGTTAATTTTCGTGGTGGATTGCGCTGATAGAGATCGCATAGACGAGGCCAGGCAGGAACTCCACCGCATCATCAACGACCGAGAGATGCGGGACGCCATCATTTTGATTTTCGCCAACAAGCAAGACCTGCCGGATGCCATGAAGCCGCATGAGATCCAGGAGAAGCTGGGACTGACACGTATCCGGGATAGAAACTGGTACGTGCAGCCCTCGTGTGCGACCACTGGAGATGGACTGTACGAAGGCTTAACTTGGTTAACATCTAACTACAAGTCTTAATGACTCTGGCACTGACTGTTTAGGACAAATGAACTGGATATTGGAGAAAATCAGACCTCTCCGACGAATATATTCGTGCTGTTTTGATTTAGAGTTAACATTTATTTTTGGTTTGTTTTCAAACGGGCCTTTTCGAAGCGATGTAATGGGGTTGGCTTGCTTTCAGTTTCCTGTGTACTGTGACAGCTGTCACACACATCTCGGACTATTGCTTAACAATGATAAAGCATTCCTAAATGAAGATTCTCTATTTTTTTTCTCCCTTTCGTTGATTGATTGTAGGATTTTCTATATTTGTTTTCTCTACTTCAGCTTCTTACTTTGAGTCAAAAAGTCTTGGAGTTTGTCTCCACCAAACAGTCCAACAGCGTGTTAAAGGCATTTTATACCGAAATGTATCGAGGCATCCACTGTAGCAAAGCACAGATTTGCTGAGGAGGTTGTAGCATACTAATTGTAGGTAGCTATGTGGTGTAACAGGTTTTGAACCGTGCCATAGTTATGATATCACTGACATCCAATGATAATCAACATGTAAATGAGTCCATGGAACATTTTATGCAAAAAGCCTAATCGTTGATGGCGGGCTTACCACAGACATAACTTGTATTCACACAGCATAATCAAACTCAAAAGCTTGAAAATCCACAGGAAGTCCATGAGTGTTTGCATTGCGATGCCCAAAACCAGTTAAATGTTAAAAAGACTTCATTTTCAAACATCATGGGATGCCTTTTGTAGCCCTTTTACCATTTCGGCTAATTGCATTGGCCTGATTGTCTTTGACACTTACACGTATGTCTCTCAAATGTGGGATTGTTACATTTAAGTGTAGTTGCTTGCGATAGAGTGGACTAAACTGTTCATTTTGGGGAGAAATGTTTCATTCTGTTCATTTCCTCTCTCTTTGCTTTAATCATTTTCAGAAACATACATGTACAGAAACAGCTATGTAATTGTCAAATTAAACTTAGTCATTTTAATCCTTTTAGTTGGTTCTTGTTCTGACCGATTCATCATGCATATTGATGCCACGGGAGTTTCCACTGTCATTTGCTAAGCCAAACCAAAGTCATATGGAAAATGCGTTTTGCACTGGTAGAGGATTCCTCCACATTTCTGTTTTTAGTTGTGTTCTAGGTAGCGCACGTGGAAAATAATTTTATTTTGCTTTTCGTAGATTTTGCAGCCCAAATATATTTGCACAGTGTTTTCCAAACCGAGCACTTTGGAATCCACGGCAGATAAGATTCTGAAGAATGTCTGTTGGGTTTAATGTTTGACTGTGTCTGGCTACAGAACTCCAGATACCTTACTTTTGCAAATTTAAAGCGGTTGTTCACCCCAGAATTTGTTAATTTACTCAATCTCAGACCATCCTGTTGACTCTTTAGTACATTTAATGAAGCTTTTTAGCTGTAATTGTGGTACATAAATTGCAAGTCAATGGCTAATGTTACTTTGAGAGTCAAAAAAGCATATACAGACCAAACAAAATGAATACCAGTGAATCCTGATGACAGGGTCTATAGTAGAAATGCCCAAAACTAGGACCCACAGGCCAAAGTTGGTCCATGGAAACATTTCACATTGTCATTTCTAATTTAACGAAAACGTTCATTTGTTTGTTTTATTTTTAAACTACAAAAATCTAAAGTTGCTTAAATGTTTCAATTAGATGTTGTAATTTTTTTTTTTAAATGAACATCCTCTTAATGGACAGACCACAATTCAGAAGTCCTCAGTGAGCAAATCAAGGCAAAGGCAGATGCAGCTAGTGTATTCGGCATTAAACTACATTGTGTTATAAATGGAATTTATATGTTTTCATTATAATGGGTTCATTATGAAATGTAAAAAATATATATATAATAATGCATTAGTTAATATGATTAATGTAATGTTTTCTATTTATTATGAAATAAATGAGGAAATTATCAATCTCAACTTTTTAATATAGCTTGATATATTTACCTTCGGCCCACAGCCCTCAATCAAGTATGGTTTTTGGCCCTTCATAAGAAAAAGTTTGGGCTATAGGAAGCAGAACACTCAATCTGTGCAAGAAATGTAACATGTTTGGGGGTATTTCAGAAAGCGGGTTATGTGACATACCCAGATAAGATAAAGTCCCCAAGAAATCAAAACGAACCATATGGTTTGGTTCGCTTACATTTGCCAGTTTTGTGGTGAACAATTCGTCTGTGCATGTCATTAAGGAAAAAAAAATGTTTGACCTAATATTTAATTGATATCTGAAAATGCACTTCCTGTTTGTTTTCAGTTTTATTTTCAGATTAAGTGATTTTGAAGTAAGGGGCGTGGCTAAAATACTTAACCATGCTGGTTCAACTGTCAGTTTTGACAGCAAACAGAAATAGTGAGCAGTCTGTTAGGTTGTAGTAATTCTTCTAAAACCCCTTTCCCGATCTTTCTGAATGAAAGGCCTGTTTACTACATCTATTCAGCGAGTGGTAGAAAAAACAAGCCACGCCCACGGTTTGCTCATTTAAAATTCTGTTTCTCTAGGAACTGTGCCACAATACAAAAAAAGAATAACGATCACATCTTCTGGTTCATTGGGCCTTTAAAGTGTATATGTAAGTGCATAACCTAAGCTTTTGATTAAAAAAACTGAGGTAACCTAGGAAAGTTACCATAGCAACTTATGCTCTGAACATAACCTGCTGCTTTTTCAGGTTTAGTTTACCTCTGAGCTTAATATTTGTGTGTTTCTTAATATTTTTAATATATCTATAAAAAAAACTCTTTAAAAAAAGTTTATTTGTCCTATTATTTAATTAAATGTTTTACATTTTTGACACTTGAATGTATTACGTAATTTAATATAGAAATATATCAAGGTTAACATGACCTGAATTTACCCCCTGTACCATTTTTGGAACTGTCATACCCAAATTTAGCTGGTTTAGGATTAAAAACTCAGAGTTAGTAATTTAATGATGCCCATTATACACCCATTATCTTTAATCTGGAGATGTTCTGTTCACAAGCCTCCTGAAACACAATATCTCGAACTAGGGCTGGGTGATTTGGCCTAAAATTAAAATCTCATTTAATTGAACATTTTAAACTCAATTACGATTAATAAACGATTATTTTATTATTTTCTTTACTTTTTTGACTTCATAGTTCACTGACGAGTTTTGTACTGTAAATATGCTCAGAGATTTTTGAATGAAGGGTGCATTACCTTATTTTTAAAATAATTGAAGGAAACACACACTATCTACTATCTATGATTATTTATTGAACATCAACGTTGAACAACTGAAATTAAAGCACACATTGCCCAAATAACTTGCACTTTTGGAAACTAATTCATATTAAATTTCATATTAAAAGTAGAAAATTAGCAGCATCTCTTCTAAAATAAAATAACTTGTATATCCTGTAAATAATGTTTTAAACTGCATTCTTGCATCTTCTGTAAACAAATATTTTAATGTAATGGAAAATATGCCATCTCAAGGCATCTATGGCGCAGCTTACAATGATCGTCAATGTTGTGCAAAGTATAAATCAGCCTCGGCCTAACAGAGCGGGGTCATGTGACTCCACATGCGGTAGGGTAAGAAATAGAAAAAATCGTCCTGGAAAAATTTGATTGATTATATGAATTGTATTTCGATTACTTTTCAATTAATCGCCCAGTCCTATCTCGAACTATGGGAAATCTGTTAAAAGTTGATCATACAGTTTGATTGTTACGTTATACTTAGTTGGGGTAATTACAAGATGCACAACAAAACTAGCTTTCTCCACCAGCAGATTCATAATTCTAAAACACGAAGCTAGCGCTCCAGATTTGTGACCGCACTGAGAAATATTTACTAAAACAGTGGTTTAAAGATAATAATGTAGTAAATAATGTTCATGTTTATTCACTGATCAATTGTTTTGCTTCATGAGATCTCAATGTATCATCAGAATCGATAGGAATTCATTTTATTTTGCCTATGTATGCTTTCTTGACTGTGAAAATACCACATTTTCAGCCAAAAAGCACATTTAATGTTAAGACTCTTAAATCCTTGATGACCCAAAATCAACAGTACTATCTCTTTATCGTTGTTTCACAAACATATTTGTCATATGAGCATTTTAGTTAATCTCCCAAAATAAGGCCTTCCATCTACACTGTGCTGTTTTGAAACAGGTCAGCTCCCTCCACACCCCCCAGCAAATCCCACTGTAAAAACAGGATGTCTCCCGCTTGCTCTCTAAAGGCCGCACAGCTGCTAAACTGTTGCACACAGAGAAGAGTAATGGGCGGCCGGCGCTGGACGGCACAAATGCTGCGCTTGCTGACACAGCTGTTAATAACAAGTGCTGCGCTCACTTGTTGCTTTGCACGCCATCTTGAATGATAGTTAAACCGCTCTGCTGTTTCTTCTTTCTCTCGACGATATTCAAGTCAGCGAAAGCCACAAGGGCCACATCAGCCGGAAATGAGCTTGACTGCTGACATATTGATGGCTCTTTTTTTCTCTCCCTTTCTGAAGTTTTGGTACACTTCCTGTCAGAGTGAGAAAATGGCAGAGTAGAAGCTGATGTAAATGACTGTAAGCAAAATAAGTGATAAAGCTGCTACCGCTGCAGGCAAACTTGTCTAGACCTGCTGTTAAACCACAACACAGACTTTTGCAGCTTTGTTATTCACATTTACAAGGTCAGTAAGTGTTGGAATTACAGAGCAGGTGATTGTCACACCGCATGGCTTTTATTGCAGCGTCTTATCTGTCGTCTTTGCTATTCAGTGGGCCACATTTGGGTTTATGAATAACTGGTCAGCGTGAATGATCTCATACATTCCCTTTATAGCTGATGAGAGATTAGCTGGTAAGAAAAGAAGCTGTGGAAAGAAGCGTCTCATATATTACCAATGCTAGTTCAATTTATTCTTGCCAAAAAGTGTTAATATGTTAATGATAATACACAACCCCATATACACACACACACACACACATATATATATATATTTATTTATATATATTTATTTATGTATACATGCAGTGTTGGGTTAATGCATTAAAGTAATGTGAGTTTTCTAAGTGATGAGTAAAGTAATGCATTACTTTTAAAAATGAAATAATAATATCTCAGTCACTTTTTTAAAAATGTAATGCGAGTTACTTTTTAGTTTAGTTAATTCGCTAAATAACTCAATAACTCAATATTGTAATGCATTACTTTTATATATATATATATATATATATATATATATATGTATATATATATATATATATATATATATATATATATATATATATATGTATATAGTTGAAGCCAGAGTTATCAGACCCCCTGTTTATTTTTTCTCCAATTTTTGTTTAACTGAGAGAAGTTTTTTTTAACACATTTCTAAACATAATAGTTTTAATAACTCATTTCTAATAACTGATTTATTTTATCTTTGCCATGATGACAGTAAATAATATTTTACTAGATATTTTTCAAGACACTTCTATACAGCTTAAAGTGACAATTAAAGGCTTAATTAAGTTAACTAGGTAGGGTAATTAGGGTAATTAGGCAAGTTATTGTATAATGATGGTTTGTTCTGTAGACTATGGAAAAAAAATATAGCTTAAAAAAGGGGCTAATAAGTTTGTCCTTAAAATGGTGTTTTAAAAATTAAAAACTGCTTTTATTCTAGCCGAAATAAAACAAATAAGACTTTCTCCAGAAGAAAAAATATTATCAGACATACTGTAAAAAATGTCCTTGCTCTGTGAAACATCATTTAGGAAATATTTAAAAAAGGCTAATAATTCTGACTTCAACTGTATGTATGTAAGTATGTATGTATATATGTGTGTGTGTGTGTGTGTGTGTGTGTGTGTGTGTGTGTGTGTGTGTGTGTGTGTGTGTGTGTGTGTGTGTGTATATATATTTTTTTTTATTCTTTTTATTTATTTTTTTTTGTGATTTTTTTTTTTGTTTTCAAGTTTTAGCTAAACATTTTGTACAAACAAGGTTATGTTTTTTCCATAATAACACTTGTCGCCAAATTAAATTAACAAACAAGTTTAAATCAAATAAAAATACAACACAGAAGAAAAAAACCTTTACAGTATTGTATACATTTGTAGTTAGACAATATCAATTATTAAAAATTATTCAAATAAATTATTACCTACATGAAAATACAAATCAATAATCTGACATGTTTATAGTGGTCTTTTACATACATTTGAGTCAAACAATATTAGTGATCACATTTAGACCTGTTTACACCAATTTCTTTATATAGAGCAGATAAAGTATGGAGTCTTCATTTTTTCAACATATGTGATCATAGGATGTATATATATTTATATATTAGAGCTGCACAATATAATAAGCGAAAACGATTATACCGTACTGGCAGAAAATTTCCTTAAAACAAGCAAAAAAACCTCTTCATTTTCACTTATTTTTTTCTGATGGTGAAAACTAAACAATATTTTTTACTTTTTTATATATTTTACTCTTAAATTTTAGAAGCAAAGTAAGGAAAGCATTTTTTTCTCTCACAATCTCTGTACCTACACTGTAAAAAACAACCTATAGAATCTACCCAATAAAATTGAGGTAACAATTTGCACTCACTTATTTAGGTTAGATTCTCTCACAAATATTTGGGTAAATAGTATCTAAATGTAACAGTGGTAACATACCAAAAGAAATTAGGTAAGATCTAACTAATAATTCTCATTAGTAATTACTTACAAAATTGAGCAACATTTACTCCACTTTTAGCAGTAACAGTTCTTCTACTACATTAATACTAATAATAATTAGCCAATACAAATTATTACACAATACTTATTTTGTGAAGGGTAAGTTAAGTAAAAAATAGCAAAGACGCATGAAATTCTATTAATTGCATTTTTATTGAACAGATAATTAAAAAAACATTTGAAACTATTAATATAGAGATACATTTCAAGCAAAATACAGTGTTACAATACATTACAGTGTTACATATATCTTACTTAATCACTGAAAAATAAAGCAAAGTCTAATAATGACAACATACATTGTAAACTATTTAAACACTCATGACAACACTCATCTGCTGGGTCCTCCTCTGCTGTGGGACTGTGAATCACCAACAACCTCATGATTTCATTTGTGTGGCCTTCAAGTTCGTCCTCCTGTTGAAAATAAAATACATTTTTAAAGTTAATTCAAGGAAATAAGCATAATGTTTGAATAGTTGTTTTAGTTAATGCCAACTGTTTGAACAAACAAGATTTCTGTTAAACAGCAGTTTAATACAAACCAAAATTCTTTAAATTATTATGTGACTACCTCGGGTCACCCTTTCATCAGTTTCTTAATAAATGTCCCACATCAAAGGTAAAATATAAATCAATGTAGAGTTAAAAGTAAAACTAATGAATCACAATTCAATATATTTTTAATGATAAATGACAGATTTCTGTCCCTCCACGTAAGTCTAAACTCTGACACTTCATAAACTTCATAAAGACATTGTACAATAAATACATTTGAAGTGTTTAATCTAAATTCTCAGAAGAAAATTTTTTACTTTGTGATGAAGATTTAACAAGCACTCAAAAAATTACTTTGGCTGCTTGCTCAAACTTCTTATTTAAAATGAGCTGAAACAACACAATTCTTGTGTATTTTTGGGGAGGACAACTTAATTGTTTTATGTTCAGTCCACTTAAATTTGTAAAAACAATTAAGTTATATTAATTGATTTGTGTTGGGACGACATGACAGAATTGTGTGGAACCCTGCATTTTGTACAGTGTATACTGTAAAAATAAATGCTGCGTTCCACACAATCAATTTTTGTTGGGACAACATGATGAAATTAAGCTCACTTATTAGTTTTTACAAATTTAAGTGGACTGAACATAAAACAATTAAGTTGTCCTCCCCAAAAATACACAAGAATTGTGTTGTTTCAGCTCATTTTAAATAAGTAGTTTGGACAAACAGCATAATTTTTGAATATATATGCTTTTGTTCTCATGTAAACAATGATCAGCATAGGGTTCATTCTTGTCTCAGCTGTTTTAAAAAAAAATCAGGTTTCTTTGAGCAAGTAGTTTGTGCTTCCTTTTGTTCACTGATCAATGTTTATCTGAGAATAAAATTCTACATTAAATCTGATTATTATATAGTCATAATCTTAGGTTGTACAATCTATAAATGTTTTGAAGCATCAAAAGGTTTGCATGATCAAGATTTTACTTGAAGGATAGATAGGTCTTACAATAAAAACAATTATACTACTCAAATACTACACTGACTATTTACTAAAGATTAGGTATTGCATTGGTTGCTTAAATCATGGTGATCAATAAGTGAAATGAAACAATGTGTATCCAATGTGTTAAAGTGAAAACAAAATGTGCACACTGAACTGACAAATCATTTATCAACATACCTGACAGTCTTGGAGCTCTTCTTGATCTTTTCCAAGGCACTCTGAGGTAGATAAGCAAAGACATGCATTTTAGTGACAATACAGTGACTCTGTGAGCTTTGTGCACAGTAACTTATAATAAATATTATTGATCTGTAAATATTTACAATAATAAAATAGAGTTTTAAATGGATCCCTTCTAACACAAAGGCTGATCCGATAAATACAATATATATATATATATATATATATATATATATATATATATATATATATATATATATATATATATATATAAAATAAAATGCATATCAGACAGATTGCGTTCCATTTGTTAAATGTATTAATTGTGATGGGAAGTTCTGTTCTTATTCTGCAAATCGGTTCCCTCGTACGATTCAATTCAATGAATCGGTTCAGTGGACCTGTTGCACGGATTAAGCATCTACCAGTAACACTTGATATTAAATATACTGTATTATTTTACCCTCTATTGAAGTCATCGGTTCGTCCCTGTTGCAAAGTCAATTGCAGTCTCAGTAGGCGTTATCAGCTTTGGACGCGTCTGACAGAGACTCGGTTCAGAGCTGATGATTCGAGAACTGTTGAGTTTGAAAACCACGTTAGTTGGAGCGTACCAGACACGTACAAAATGCAAAACAATATATTTTAATAATCATAGATGCAGATGCTTAACGTAACTTACTCTCATTTGCGGGTGGATGTTTTATCTGTCGTTACCGACAGACGTGCGTTAGCCGTCAGCAATGTTAGCATGCATGCAGTCAGCAGCCTATGGCGTCAACAAGACACAGGCAAGCACATAAAGTAAAATGACATATATTTAAGTATACCTTTCAACAAAACAAGCTTACGTTTGCATTCATGTATAAAAAATATAAACAAAAACTTACCGTTTAACTTGACAAATAACGATGCCGCCTGGACGTTGACGCATGCACACTTTTTTTAAACTTGACAAATAGTGATGCCGCCGCCCGCCTGGACGTTGACGCATGCGCACTTTCTAGAACCGAAGCTAATAATTATGGTTAAGTTTTACTCATTGTTAAAATGTTTCTGTTATTACTGTTAAAAAATAGGTAGTGTAGATAGAATGTACCCAATTATTGTGTATTTACCTGGTAGCTCATATAATTAATTAAAATCTAACTGCTTTTAATGGGTAGCCTTTAACACCCGCCTGAGTAATTTTTTACAGTGTACTGGTAGTCTCCCCAAAAATAGTCAAATAATGATGTTCAATTTTTTTTCTTGTAAAACTGTATTCATATCACAATATTTATAGCAGAAAAATAAAGTATCGCAATATTAGATTTTTCCAATGTCGTGCAGCCCTATATATATATATCACAGTTCATATCTCATCATAACACTTAAGTCAATATTTGAAGTATTCTTTCATCAAAGCTTCCCTAAAACCAGAAAGAAAATATTTTTGATCTACTTCAATTATTACTTTAGTGCATTTTCATTTATTGTGATTAAACATTTGGGTTATTCCACCAAATATAGTTTTAAAGTGTTAAAACTAGTATTAAATGTCATTTTTATTAACTTTTTTGCACCAATTGTTATTTTATGTCTATAAAAATATCTAAATAACGTTATTAATTTAAATTTAAAAGAAATGAAACTAGTGGTTTCATGCAAACACATACAAATATATTGTACATTTGGAGAAACTGAGAATAAGTTTCACAACTTTTTCCATCTCTTCCATATTTTATACTTTACATGCACACGCACACACACACACACTCTCTAAAAAAAGGCAAAAATGCAGAGACAAATGTTTCCTCTCCATTTTAATATCAGCAGTTTGTCATTGCATTCTCAGTGTGTGTGTTTGCCTGCTCAGGAACTTTTAGTGCAGAGCTGGTTTCATTGCGCTATCTAAAAGGGAAGTGGTCAGTGTGATGTCAGGAGGTTGGGTGGTGCTCTTGTGTCTCTGCTGATGCTGGCGTTCAGCTGATGACACAAATGCTATTAATAGTACATCATGTTGTACGTGTATGTGGACAACAGAAAATGCATACTTCTAAATATGCACACATTGTGCAGCCCATTTCCCTTCATTCTTCACACCCGCTATGTATCGCTTTTACAAAACAATATGGCTGCAAAGTTTTTCTCCAGCATGAGTAATGACAATGTTTATTTCTGAAGCTATCCAAGTATTAATTCTCAATCATCAAACCTAGCCTTGTGCTTAAAAAAAAAAAGATAAGTAGCCAATGATTAAACCATCAACTGTTGATCTGGATTTAGATCCATCTGATATATATTTCCAGTTTTGGTTTTATTTTTTCCAAGTAATTCGGTCAAGGCTTGGTCAAATGACTTCATTGTCCATTTACAGTTATATGATGTCAGAAAAAGCTAAATGGAAAAGGCCAGAACTTGCCTGTCCCAGAAGTACAACAATAGGGGTTTTATTCACTTGTCACTTCTGGCCAAGTGAGAAATGTTGAAATTATATCACATGGTCTGCCCGTTTCAAAAAGAAGAGTAAAAATAAATTGGAGGGATGGAACTGGGCTGTGTTTACTGCTTAGGAACTAATTAGTATAGATAAATTGTGAGTTTTATGTTATGGTTTATTAGACCAGTGGCACTATGTTCTTAGCAAGCACAAGATTAGTAGCTGTTCATGATTACAGTCGTAATCACGTGGCATGTGAGATGGTGTTATCAACCAATCTTTCTGTCAGTGGGGGCAAATACGATTGTTTGTACAGCTTGACTGCAGACTGCTGCGTGCTAGTTTCTGTAGGACTGGTTTGGTAACTGCAAGGCCTATTATACCCAATTGTCATATAGATTATTTTAACCATAGGAATCCACCTATGTGTGTTTTAATAAACTAACTAAATGCCTAGATTGACTTATTTTCAGATAATTCTACAACAATAAATACACATCCTGCCCCTTACTTGAGTGTTTCTAGTCAAAATTGGCCAGTCTGTTTTAACTGCTCTTATATTAGCACAAAAAAAAAAAATTTAGCACCAAAATTTGTATTTGACATTCTTTAGCTGTGAATAATGTTTTAAATTAGCGTTTAACATGAATTTATAAAATTATACATAAAATAACTGCAGTGAAAATACAAATAGGCACTGAAAATGTTTACAAAATGAACAATAGATGACAGAAATCAAAATACTTTGTTTTATTACCAATACACAGCTCGCTAAATTTTAATCCATCTGAATGATTTATCGACCAGCAAACATAAACAAAACGGCATCCTTTCCTGCTTGAATTTTCAGTCAGTCCATCAATTGGACTATATTAGTGTACTAATGTAGGGAATAGTGACTAAGGGTATGGATGATGAGTATAAAATAAAATCCAATATATCCAATAAAATAACTGATGCTTAGCTAAGCTAAAAGTGCTCCTGGCAGACCCAGAGATTGGCTGAATGGAGATTGGCAGAAAGAAAGAAAAAAAGAAAGAAAGAAAGAAACGAAACAAAGCAAGGGAGGGAAAGAAAGAAGAAAGAACGAAAGAAAGCAGAAGTAAAGAAAGAAAGAACAAAAGGAAGAAAGAAAGAATGAACGAATGAACGAACGAAAGAGCAGAATTAAAGAAAAAAAGAACAAAAGAAAAGAAAGAAAGAGTGAAATAAAAAAGAACAAGAAAGAACAGAAAGAAAGAACAAAAGAAAAGAAAAGAGCAGAAGGAAAGAAAGAAAGAAAGAAAAAAAGAAAGAAAGAAAAGAGCAGAAAGAAAGAAAGAACGAAATAAAAGAAAAAATAAAGAACAGAAAGAACAAAAGAAAAGAAAGAACAGAAAGAACGAAATAAAAGAAAAAAATAAAGAACAGAAAAAAGAAACAGAAAAGAAAGAACGAACGAAAGAAAAGAAAACGAAATAAAAAAATAAATAAAGAACAGAAAGAAGAAAGAAAGAACAGAAAAAGAAAGAAAAAACAGAAAGAAATAAAGAAAGAATGAACGAACGAACGAAAAAAAGAAAGAGCAGAAGTAAAGAAAAAAAGAACAAAAGAAAAGAAAGAGTGAAATAAAAAAGAACAAGAAAGAACAGAAAGAAAGAACAAAAGAAAAGAGCAGAAAGAAAGAAAGAAAGAAAGAAAGAAAAAAAGAACAAAAGAAAAGAACAGAAAGAAAGAAATTATATAAAAAAATAAAGAACAGAAAGAAAGAAAGAAAGAAAGAAAGAAAGAACGAACGAAAGGAAAGAAAACGAAATAAAAGAAAAAAAGAAAGAAAGAAAGAAAGAACAGAAGGACAGAAAGAAGAAAGAAAGAAAGAACAGAAGGACAGAAAGAAAGAAAGAAAGAAAGAAAGAAAGAAAGAAAGAAAGAAAGAAAGAAAAGAGCAGAAGGAAAGAAAGAACGAAATAAAAGAAAAAATAAAGAACAGAAAGAACAAAAGAAAAGAACAGAAAGAAAAAATAAAGAAAAAATAATAACAGAAGAAAGAAACAGAAAGAAATAAAGAAAGAAATAAAGAAAAAACTAACGAACTAAATAAATAAACGAAATAAGAAAGAAACAAAATAAAAGAACATAGGTACATAAAAAAGAAACAAACAAAAGAAAGAAATAAAAGAAAAAATAAAGAACAAAAAGAAGGACAGAAAGAAAGAAGGAAGGAAAGAAAAGAAAGAACAGAAAGAATGAACGAAATTAGTACCAATTGAACTCGTACAAGTCACTAAACTGACAACCCCCCCCCCCCCCCCCCCCCCCCACATAATAAAAAATTAATATGTTTCCTTGTGAGATCAGGCTGAAGTGAAAGAGATGTGTACCTGCAGAAGACATTGTTCAGTCTGAAATGAGTGAATGAGTTGGGGTGTTGTGTATGGGGACGATTTCAGTCTGATGGATGAATATAGTCTGGATACCCATTCATTTCCTATGGCGGTCACTTTTGACCGGGAACACCACAGAAGTACAAGGTTGACGAAATCACTCAGAATTCAATGAAAGAGGTGGTCATCACTTTTATATGTTCAAGTGCAGAGTGTGGAGGATGTCATAAGGTCTTGAGGAAATCAGATGTAAAACACAATATTTATGAATGTTGAAAGTTATAAATCAGTCAGATTTGACCAGAACAAGACAGGAAGGTTAACTGTGATTATGCATCAAACATCATAGGTGAGAATTATCCTAATGACCTAACTGCAACTAGCAAACTATTGTTACAAATTAAATTAAAAATCCTTAACCATAAAAAAGTTTAACTAAAACGTATTGAGAATTAAAAAAAAGTAATCCCTGGTGCGCCTGTGCTGTCCCTATCCCAAAATATTACCCAAAACACAAACCACTGAGAAATAACGATAAATTATGATTTATTTACAGAAAATAAGGAGCAAAATAACATCGGGTGGGGAAGGATAAGAATAAATAAGAAAATCAGGTACAGAAAACTTACCTCCCTACTAACAACACAGGAGAAAATGAAAATAAAGGCACCAAATCTCTCTACCATGCTTCAAGCCAGTTAGAATGTACTACTTCACATTGACATATCTCACAAAACAAGAGACATCAGCAAAAATCACTCAGTTTCATCGTTCAAATAACATCTCCACAAAGAATAACGAGCGGGGAATCAAGAGACAGTGGGGAGCCGCTGAATCCATATTCTCTGGGGATTTAAATACGGCCACCACCAATCCAAGCAGCAATCACGATCCGCCGTAATCCACTGCACCTGCGAATAATTCAGAACGAGAGAGAGCAAGAAAAAAGAAAAAACACCACACACACACACACACACACACACACACACACACACACACACACACACACACACTACAACAACAACTACTCGTAACACTATTAATGTCACTTTTTCCTGCAGTAATGCTAATAAAGAATCCCTATTGCACAGGTGTCAAACTCAGTTCCTGGGGGGCCGCAGCTCTGCACTGTTTAGTTCCAACCCTAATTAAACACACCTGATCAAACTAATTGAGTCCTTCAGGCTTGTTTGAAAACTACAGGTAAGCGTGTTGGAGCAGGGTTGGAACTAAACTGTGCAGAGCTGCGGCCCTCCAGGAACTGAGTTTGACACACCGCCCTATTGGGTTTTGTCAAAGGAATCATGGGTAATGCATAGCCAGACCTTCAGACTGCAGCTTATAGACTAACAAAGATTGGCCAAAATGGTGAATGACTGGATTTCACATCAGGTATTTATTTGAACCCAGTTATAGGAACTAACCACTAGGCTGGTCTCCAAGAACTAAATTACTCCCTCAGGCCTTTTTTTCTGACTGCATTCACACAGTTAATAGGAACTCGGAAGTGATGAAAGCCAACTGCCTGCAACATAAAGCGTGCCATTCAACAAACCTAACCACTGTGCTTTTGTTGTTTGATTCGAGATAATGGAGATGACATGTTGGAGTGCTAGCAGACAAAATCCCCTATGACTACTTGGAATACAGCATAGTTAAGTCTGAGAAAAGAAGACAGTGTGGCCAATGTTAGCCTGTTTCTGTTTTTAAAGTCTGTGTAACACACTACCTGACAAAAGTCTTGTCGCCTATCCAAGTTTTAGGAACAACAAATAATAACTTGACTTAGGGCGTACTCACACTACTGTATGTACAGCCTTGAACCGGGCCAAAGCACGCTTGTCCCCCCTCCCATTTCCCCAGATGGCCCGCAATCACATTACATTCAGGCCTGGGCACGCTTACGTCATCGATGATGCGCTGGTCAGTAAGCGCTCTCGCTCAGCACAGTGGAGATTTCTGTAGTTATATCATTTAGTCGTTTGATATGCGGTGACACGCAGTCAAATACCTCGCCAAACAGATCAGCCACTTTTGACGCTCATAAACAATCATAAAGTCCTCGTACTGCAGGAATTAGGAGGTTTGCTGAAGGTGCAGCTGTCGTGCAGTGAGGGGTTTGCGTCTTTAATAAACTACGACAGTTTACGTTCATTGAACAGCACGCATGATTAATTAATCCATACCAAACAGTCCCTTAAAAGTCACGTCTTGCTTTCAGTTTCGGACTCAAGCACGCTTGCACTCACACTGCAAGCATACCGCGACTGAGCCCAAGTGAACCGCGCTCAGGCCCACCTCTTCCAACCGGGCCAGGGCCGCCCAAGTGAACCGTGCCTGAGCCCGATTCAGAGCACTTACACTACTCAAACGATCCGGGAAACGGGCCTGGGCACGGTTCGGATAGCATAGTGTCAGTATGCCCTTAGTAAGGGTTATAATAACCTAACCCTAACCCATACTGAATGTAACCCCAAACCATGATTTTTCCTTCACCAAACTTGACTGATTTCTCTGAGAATTTTGGGTTCATGTGTGTTTCAATGGGTCTTCTGCAGTATTTGTGATGATTGGGATGCAGATCAGATGATTCTTCCCTCTGCCACTTTTCTAAATGATCAACTAGAAGTCAAGTTATTATTTCTTGCTCTTACAACTGGGATAGACGACAAAACTTTTGTCAGGCAGTGTAGAAGTTGCAAAGACTTTTATTTTAATATGTTGATGTAGTTTCAGCTGAAACAGAATATTAAGTAGGGGGCGGAGCTTTTTTGCACATCATTCCCTTTTAGCAAACTAAGGACGTACTCACACTATGCTATACGAACCGTGCCCTGGCCCGTTTCCCAGATCGTTTGAGAAGTGTGAGTGCTCTGAATCAGGCTCAGGCATGGTACACTTGGCCGGCCCTGGCCCGGTTGGAAGAGGTGTGCCAGAGCGCGGTTCACTTGGGCTCAGGCGCGGTACGCTTACAGTGTGAGTGCAAGCGTGCCCGAGCCCGAAACTGAAAGCAAGACGTGACTTTTAAGGGACTATTATATGGATTAATTAATCATTCGTACTGTTCAATGAACGCAAACTGTCGTAGTTTATTAAAGACGCAAATCCCTCACTGCACGTCAGCTGCGCCTTCAGTAAACTTCCTAATTCCTGCAGCACGAGGACTGTTTATGAGCGTCAAAAGTGGCTGATCTGTTCGGCGAAATATTAGACTGTGTGTCACCGCATATCACACGACATAAACAATATAACAAAGGAAATCTCCACTGTGCTGAGCGAGAGCGCTTCTCTTCCTAAACTGAACAGCGCGTCATCGATGACATAAACGTGCCCAGGCCCGAATGTAATGTGAGTGCGGGCCGTCGGGGGAGACGGGAGGGGGGACAAGCGTGCTTTGGCCAGGTTAAACGCAACTGTACATAGTGTGAGTACGCCCTAATGGTAAGTGGGGAGTGGTTAAGATTACTGTGGATGAAGACATCAACAGAAAAGCACTACCAATCCAAACATTGAAGCAAATGGCCAGACTTTGATTGAAGATTACCAAAAAAGAAAGCTTCAGTGGATTAACTTGCACAAATTAATTGTTCACCTATAGAATAATGATGTGGCTAGCAAAAATAAAAATCATACATTTAGATTTCACACAGAGTTTAACACTTCAAAATACCACGCTGATGTTTTGGTTGCTCTGCATTCACTTTAAAAAATACTGGGTGGTTTTAACCCAATGTTGGGTCAAGTATGGACAAACCCAACTGTTGGGTTAAAAAAAAGGTTAATATGTAATTTAAAAAAATGTTTGACCCAATGGGCATGTTTCCACTGTCATGTCTAAAGCGAGCGAGCGAGCCAGGGCCAGTCGAGTTTCCACAGTCACTTCTGGGGCCTGATTGGGCCACAGCCGAGCTTTCTCGGGGCCAATGGCCAGCCTTTTTCAGCCCGCCGAACACCTTGGGCCAAAGTAAGCCAGCTGGGGCTTCGGTGCAGAGTAAAAGCAGAGTTTGCCCGAGTCTGGTAAAGATGGTGTGCTGCCTTTAACTAGTTTTCCAAAAAAAAAAATATAAATAAATAAGGGAAAGAAAAAACATAGCTACTGGTCATTTTAAGATATTCCATAAAACACCTTATAGGTTTGCTTAAGATCGCCCTTATGTTTCACTTTTAAATTTAAGGCTGTTGCATAAAATAATAATTAAAGTAGTTTTAATTTAATAAGTGATATTTCTTTGCTGCGTCCTCTTTGATGTTTCAATTGCGCATAATAATGTATATGTTTTAGGTCTCTCCGGAGCCATTAGGCTGAATGTTTGATGACATCTACCGAAACAAGGATGTTATAAAATACGTTTTCAAGACTTCACACTTAGCTGATGATTGATTATAAGCTAATTTTGCATGCTGTCCCGGGAGAGAGCTTATAAGATCCTCGAGCCCGGGGCTCCCTCCCGTTGCAAGGCGAGAGGGGAGTTTGAGCTAAGGGAGATCTCGAGAACTCCCCTGTCATAGTGGCTAAAGAGCAGATAGTAGTTGCTCTTTAAACAGATAAGTACTCGGATTTGATTTAGATTAGTTAATAAACTTAGGTTGCATGTTTTTGATCGGTGAGAGGAAACTGGGGAACCCAGGGGAAACCCACGTGAGCGCGGGAAGAAGGTGCAAACTCTGCACAGAAACGTCTGCTGGTTTGGTAAAGCCTGGAACCAGAGACGTTCTTGCTGTGAGGCAACAGTGCTAAGCACTGGGCACCGTGTCACCCATCTAGGAAGGAGGAGGAGTAGGGGTGGAAGGGGGGATTCTTCAAAACGAAGATAGCGGTGATACAGTAGCTTAGGAATCGTCTGATTGGTGCATTGTGAATTGGATAATGCGGGTCCAGCCGCTAGCAATCATGAGCACGTGATCCTCTCGAAATTAGTTTATAAATAAACTTCTCTTATAAGGAGTTATTAAGGGATAAATTCTGTGGTTTTATATTATGGATGGTGCGCTGGGTCATCCCTCTGTTAGAGGCGAAACCACTCCACGATGCCAACAGTCGGTCGGTGAGTAAACGAATATAATGAATGAAAATAGGCTACAAAGGCCTATACGTATAGACATATAATGTATTGCTGTACGTGTAATTTGCTTGTTTTGATTGTCTCCGTTTTAATCGTTTTGTGATGATGATGGTGTGCTGTATCTGCCTGATTCTGATTTGACTTTCTTTTTCCCGCTGAACTGGGTGGGTTGTGTGACGTTTGATTCAGGGGGGGGGGGTTTCTGGCGGCGGGGTTTGCATGCTGCGCTGAGAGCTATTGGCCTGACAGTGGAAACGCAACATGATTTCGACCTCACTGCTCAAGCTCCCGGGCTATTGGCCCGGCCCATGCTGATAAAAGCCCTGGCTCGCACTGGCCTGACAGTGGAAATGTGGCTAATGTTGGGTTACAACACCCCAGCATTTTTTTTAAAAATGAAAAGGCGTTCTTGTAGCTAAAATCAATGCAACATAAGTGCACCAGAAACTGCACTTCTGCCAGTAGTTTTTGAAACTATTAACATGTTCCTAATGTGAAATCCCCTCATGTTTTCAGTTGTCAAATGCCTATGATGGGGACTTTACAAACATCTGATCTTTTGCACAACAGCTTTCATAATTTGTACAATGATGGAAGTACTTGCCTTTTGGCTTGAGTGACCTGAGTTAACATTTAGTTAAAGTACCGCCTTTTAGAGGACTAAATTGGGTCTTCCTACAGATTAGGGATTAACTAAGCACATATGACCTATAAGTGAAATAAGTGTGTACACTGATTGGTCAAAAACATGCCACACAAAAAACAGCAGCATCCAACATTTTATAAACAGTGTAAATGCAGTTTGCATACCCATCAAACCAAATTAAGTATAGCGATAGATGAGCTTAAGGCACTTCCTTTGAGCAATGAAGGAAATCCAACATGGTTTAAAAGGACCCACTAACAAACTGAAATGACGTTGACGGAGATCCTGCTTTTAGTGCAAATGGAAATCTCCCTGGAGATCCTGAAGAATTCAGCTAATAAGATGACTTCAAAACTTTCAACATTTTAACCAATTTGTGTTGCTTATGCATCAGATATTAAGCCAGATATCCATGGACGGATGTCTATGACTAGGGAGATGCTAAATATCTTAGCTGAATCTTATTTTGCCTAAAATTTTAAATATAATAGTGTATGATGATTTGTTTTGACAGTAGTAAATATATGCACAGTAATAACACTCTCACACTCTTATTACTAAAACAGAAACAGAAGTGTTCCTCGTGAGTATGTGCTGAGTACAGTGATGTGTTATATAGTATCTATGCAGTGTTTACATTCTGTGTACTCTGACCCCAGTCAACCTTAGCTGGAGATGTTCTCAGATATCACTAGCGAATGGTGGGAGAGGTCAAAGGCCGACCTCTAGGATCAATATTAGGGATGAGGACATACAGAAACCACCAATAGCACTGACTTCCACTCTCGGGACATCTATCGAACACTTTGCCAGCCCAAACCTTTGAAAATCAAGCCCAGCTTGTAAACATTAACTCCACAGACTTTTACTTCAAAAAGCAAATCCAGTCACCATGAATTCCCCAGCAACCCAGTTAGCAGCCAAATGGGTTGATTACATTATGCAGCATTTATTTATTATTGTTCTTTTCCTCACAAGCTTGCTGTCTTTATGTTGTGCAGCTGGCGGAATGTTGGCAGGAGAAAGCATTCCTATGGGAACATTTGGAATTCTGTTCCTGGATTTCCTGAGTGGAATATACTGCAGGCAGGGTAATAGTAGATGAATGGGAAGGTGGAATGTGAGAATTGTTGTTTCACTGTTCAGACATGATGGATGGATTACGTAACCAATGAGGTTCCTCCCATGTGACTCACTGATGGAACTGTTAACCAGTGAGAGTTGAATGCTGTATCATTTTGTTACACTCTCAGACCTCTTCAGTGGTACCATACAGCTAGACATTGGTACCTTTAGGGCAGTGGTTCCCAAAGTGGGGGTAGCGGGATAATGAGAGGTGTCACTTGGTGATTTCCAAAAATCAAATAATTTTATTAAACTATTAGTATGGCCTTTCCCATGGATGGGTTGTGACTGGAAGTGCATCCGCTGCGTAAAACATAAGCTGGAGAAGTTGCCGGTTTATTCTGCGGTGGTGACCCCAGATTAATAAAGGGACTAAGCTGAAAAGAAAATGAATGAATGAATTAGTATGGCCATATTTTATACATAACTTACAAAAGTTAATAGCAGTTAATAGTTACATTAAAAAGAACAACATGCACATTTTTTCCATTAGATTGCGACCCGGGTCATTATGTAAATGGCCCGTTTCCACTGAGTGGTACGGTACGGTTTGGAACCGTACCACTTTTTCGGCACCCTTTCGAAAGAGTACCAAACACGAGAAAGGGTACCAAAAGGCGGAGCTAGACGCGCAGCTGAACGCTATTGGTTTACAGAGATATGTCATTCATTCACGCAACAAGCCAGAATGAAAACAAAGACACCGCCATGTTTTTAATACACAGCCGAGAGATTACGGCGTAATTACTAATTATATATATATCAAACGAACCTTGTCTTCGTCTTGATAAACAGCCACAAAGCCAAAAAGAAGAGCAGATTTTACCCTGTGCCCCGTAGTTTTTTACGAGCCAGTCTGAAGCGCAAGCGGTTTCGCTTTCTCGCTTGCGCTCGTCGCGCGTCTATATTTGAAACAACAAACTTCTTGAGCTGATGATAATAACGTGCGCTTGATTATTGATGTGCTTTTGAAACCTGATCCTGTCAGAAACTGAAAAAACAAAGGAGAAGCCGGAAAAAAAGGAGCACATTATTTTTTCAGCAAACGTGAACAAACTGCCATGTTTAACTATTATCATCACCTTTTGGACTATTATGAACTCGGAATGACGGAATTATTTTCTAACAAGAGGCTACAGGTGCTGCTGAAGATTAAAGGCACATTTAATCATGAGAGGTTTGCACTGGGCTATATTTCGTGTTGTTTTGAACCTAAATAAGGACTAAATGTATGCTGTGTGTAGTTTTTCTGTAATTGGTAACATATTGGAGACTGTAAGGGTCTGAATGTGTTCATATATGTTGCATTTATTTATTTGTTTTATATAATTGCAGACGTTACAGTAGGCTATTTCGCACTATAATCAACTCATGCTATAATCAACTCATGTACATAGAAAAGTTAGTAATAAACATTTATACAGAAGTATTTATGTGTATAAAGCATCTGTTTTGTGAGAAGTGCTTCTCATATGATATATGAGCGACCCGTACAGCTTTACTGTAGACATATTCTCGAGCGAAAATGACTGAAACTTTCTGTCGTACACCACACAATTTTACAAAATTATGAAGTGTGCATTGTTTATTCATTCATTTTCTTTTCGGCTTAGTCCCTTTATTAATCCTGGGTCGCCACAGTGGAATGAACCACCAACTTATCCAGCACATGTTTTACGCAGCGGATGCCCTTCCAGCTGCAACCTATCTCTGGGAAACATCTATACACACTCATTCACACTCATACACTACGGACAATTTAGCCTGACCCAATTCACCTGTATCGCATGTCTTTGGACTGTGTAGGAACCGGAGCACCCGGAGGAAACCCACGCGAACGCAGGGAGAACATGCAAACTCCACACTCGAACCAGCGACCTTCTTGCTGTGAGGCGACAGCACTACCTACGGAGCTACTGCGTCGCCCTGCATTGTTTATAACCTATACAAATAAAAATACACCATATACAAATAAAAAGAGTATATTTTGATTTCATGCCAACTTTAAGTGGCCTGAAAAAAAATTGACAGAATTATTAGCCCCCTGTATATCTTTCCCCCAATTTCTGTTTAACAGAAATGTTTTTTTTTTTCAACACATTTCTAAACATAATAGTTTTAATAACTTCCTTAGCTTTTCTTTTATCTTTGATGGCAGTACATTATGCTTTATTACAGCGTAAAGTGACATTTAAAAGCTTAACTAGGTTATTTAGACAAATTAGGTTAATTAGCTAAATCATTGCTTAACGATGGTTTGTTTTGTAGACAATTCGAAAAAAATATTGCTTAACGGGGCTTATAATATTGACCTTAAAATGTTTTTTAAAAAGTTCTAGCCAAAATAAAACAAATAAGACTTTCTCCAGAAGAAAACAATATTATAGGAATAACTGTGAAAAATACTTTGCTCTGTTAAACATCATTTGGGAAATATTTAAAAAAGAAAAAAAAAATCAGAGAGTGTGTTTGTACATATGAGTCACGCCACTGAGCCAGAGTATGTCAGTTAATGCGGTTGCTGTTTGTTTCAGCGGTAACTAACTCTAGTAAAAGGGTGTAACCATAGGCACGGTGCAGACCCACCCATTCAGAAGCAAACTCGTTCAGAGGCCTGTTTGATTTCCCCGTTGCTGTGGATGCAGTCTTACAAGACTTACTGTAAAGCGTGACTACGTCTGAGTCAGACCTTTCTCTTTCTTTCTTTCCGAAGGACTCGTCAGGATAATCAGGAACTGTCTTCTCAGATTAACAATGTCAGATGCCATCATCTAAACTGATACACCACATGCTTTTGATTGTAAAAAAATGTAATCAAACAACAACTTTGTTCGATGAGACTGAGCGCAGTCACACAAATTCCCCTGCTCCACCTTCAGAGCCTCAGAAGAGACTCATCGTCACTCTAAACACCTAACAAATGCCTTTCTGAACGCCTTAGTAAGTATACTGTACCAACGGCCTGGAAAACCCCCAAACCCTCTGCCTTTAGTATGAGCAAGACCCAGTCACTTTTCTATGGTTTGGTTTGTTTTGCTTTGCTGTGTTTTTTTTTTTACTTCTTCTTCTTTGTGACACCCTTTCATTTTTGCTTGTTTTGTTTCATTTGTAAGTTGTTGTTGTTTTTTTTAAGATGTAGTCACAGGGTATATGCAGGAATCCTAAAGGTAATTTCAATACCTTTTTAAGACTTTTTAAAGACCTTCTCAGAATATTTTAAGACCTCATCGCCACTTCAAGTTTCAATCAGTATCAAATCTTTAACTTAAAAAACAGTTGTTGATAAACAGTTGTAGTTAAATAAATCAATGGAGCACAACCATGCAACAGAACTCAGATAAGCTCGGAGGAAACAAAGCTTGAAAGAATAAATTCCGTGGTTGTTTTCATCGACAGGTTTTCTCCAACCAGGAGTACACAAACGTACATTTTCCCATTTTGACATCTGTTTCACTCTATGGTTTCACTACATGAGAGCGTCACATCACCTTCCCACATTTGTCGCAAATTACGTGACATCAGCCGGACGGAGGAGCTTGGCTGGATGCGCCCTGGCCCAAACCAATCACGTGGATCGAGGAAAATGAATATATTTATGCTTTTTTGGAGTCAAACACTTTGGACAACACTTGCAAAAATGCAATTAAGGCCTTTTAAGAGCCTTAATTTTCTCGCAATTCATTTATCAGCTTTTAATACTTTTTAAGACCCCACGGACACCCTGAGTCAGCTTAATGTTTTGAATTGCTTTGACTTGCTTTTTGCTTTGCTTTGTAGTGTCCTTAATTCTTGTTCTTGTAACACTCAGTCATGTTTTGTTTTTGTTTTGTGTGAGTTTCCAATGCTGTCGTGGCAATTCGTAACTTAATTTAGTGGCTAATTCGTATGAATTTGTATTATCTCATTCGTATCATTTCGTACGTTTTGCCTGTTACCCAATGACGGTTGGGTTTAGAGGTGGGGTTGGGTGCTATGCCTCCTTTTTAAAATCGTACATTTTGGTACGAATGAACTTGAAATTAGCCACGAATTAGCCACTAAACTGACAAAACGTAAAATAGTTCCATTTCCTCATGAGATCAGGCTGGAGTTTCTTTAATTCACGCATATTTGAATGACCAAATAATCTTTTATTAGTATTTTGTTTTAACCCTTATGTATTATATTATCCCATATTTTGGGAAAATGCTTTGAATTAAAAAAAAACAAAACTCAACGATACACTCAATTGGCAAGTTGACTACCCTTTTCTTTTGTTAGGGATACTAAATTGTTTAGAAAATTTCAGGATTATAACTCTTTAATTGTCAAATTCATAAATGATGTCACTGATTTGGTTAAAAAAAACACACAAAATGACGTATTTTCAATATAAAAAGTAATTGTAGACTGGATTTTTTTTACCTTTTATCAAAGTCTTGGACGTGTGAAACAACATTGCCTTTGATGCATTGTTTTTGATTCATTTTCCTTTTTTCCTCCCTAATTTACAGTTGGTGCTGTTTTTGCCATATTGACTTCCATTATAACCACTTTTTTGGTAACACTTTATTTTGATGGTCCATTTGAGTATTAGTAGACTGTCTGCTTAATATCTGTTGATACTGACATTTAACAGTCCTTCAACAGACATTTAACTGACTATAAGAAACTTTGCAAGTACATGTCAACTTACACTGACCCCAACCCAACAGTCTACTTATAATCTAATGAGAATTAATTGACATGTAGATGCAGTGTAACTTATATTCAACAAACGGACCATCGAAATAAAGTGTGACCACTTTTTTTATTGCAAAGCCATGACTCCATATAATCATGCATTTTTGATTGTTGGTGGTTTTCCCTGTTGGGAAGAGGTAAAATTTGTAATTTTTACTATTGATCATCAGTTGGCACCATTAACCCTTTAGATAGGCCTGTGCAAAAACAGCTTAGTTTCTGGATTTTATATGGAGTATAACAGCAAATTAAAGTGTGTGTATGTGTGTCTGTAAGTGTGAGAGAGTGTAAAAGTGACCTTTGCACACTTACCTTGATGTGTATGAGAAAATCAAAATATGCATCTCAGCTCTCAGAACTGCATAGAGTAAACATAAACAAAGACTGTGTATTTATGCACCATCAAATGTGGTTATAATGGTCTAATAATGCATCAAAGCCATTGTGATTACTAATCATTCACATGTCCAAGACTTTGTTTAAAGTAAAACAAAATCCAGTACACAATGAATTTTTGTACTGAAAATACGTAATTTTGTGTGTTTTTTTTTTCTCCAAATCAGTGACATCATTTATGAATTTGGCCATCAAAGAGTTCACATCCTGTAATTTTTAAAAACATTTAGTTTTGATCAGGACTGAGGTTGATTAACAGATTTATGCACAAAAATTTGAAAAAAAAAAAATATTAATCTGATGCATTTTTACAGTAGTTTAATTCAATGGATGTTTTCATCCTGAACATAACAAAAGGGTAGTCAATGTGAACAGTGCACAAGGGTTAATTCAACTGAATTGCTTCTTTGTAAGGCTTAATTTGTGGCATCTCTGAAATCTGATCCGGCACCTCATTTTAGTGATCCCCCTCCTCCACCGCCCTCCGCTGTTCACTTTCACTTTCTTCCGCGACTCCCCAACCCTCTTCACTTTCGTCCGCGACACCCCTCCACCATCCAATGCCCCGCCATCTCACATTTTGTTCACGCGTCGTCGCACAACCTGCGGGATACCCAACAAGGGCAAAGAGACGGAGAGTGAGCGGAGCTACAGACACCAGCTGACATTTTGCTTAGACGTGGCTTAGACAGACTTTGGGAGAACGCTTAATACACTATTCAAAGCTTAAAAACACTTAATGGAGTTTTTCTACAGGAGGAAAATGCGAATCACTCCCAAACACTTCAGATATAGTCTGTGTTAGTAAATACAAGACTATTTAGGAAATCCAGGCATAACACTGTATGACAATACTTCAGATGACTGTTTTATAGCCTACAGCTAATCAATCTGTCAGATTCTGGAGTGCATTACAGCTCTAAAGAACATTATAAATGATAAATTATATTAAGTAAAACAAATATATTTACAGAGATGGTATATAAGTATATCATTTTACTCACCTGGGAAATGGAGGCAACTTGAACAGTTTGTGAGCACAATTAAGTGCACACAGCATGCTATAGTAGCTGATAATTGCAGGAAATAATCCCAAAAGGCAAATGACTGTGTAAAGAAACATTAACCAAAACAAAAATATGAGCTCTGAGGCGAATTACCCGGAATCAGCTGAGGTGACGAGACAGCGAGCAGCGAGACCTAGCTGTCACTCAAGTGGCCACGGCCTTAATTATGCAGACTTAATATAACTTAATAAAAACGAAACAGACGAGTTATAAAAAAATTTCATGAAGGGTAATCAGCTATATGCACCAAAGCCATCTTTTGTACCAGGTTGTAAACATGTTTTTATCAGCTGTAAAATTGGCCAATTTACCAATGCAGTCAGAAATAATCTGGATTTCCTGGAGCCAGCCTCCCAAGGCGAGTTGATGAACTGCAGTTTTAGTTACTTCCGTATTGGCTTCCCGAGGGGGAGCAGGAGGTTGCCGCTTGGCTTTTTCCTACTGTCAGCAAAAGTGCGGTGCATCTTTCTTATGAGTCTTTGGGTGTCGCAGGATGCATGAAACTATACTTTTTATTTACAGTTGTCATATTCAATGATGTAACCACAAGAAAACAACATATCAGATGTGCAGTAAAAAGCATTTTCACAACCCCCAGACTTTTCTGACACACCGGCCTATTCTGTCAAGTCATCGGTTGAGGTTATCAGAGTTTAAAATATGTTGGGTAATATTTTGCCGCAGTTACTAATGTTTCTTTGAAGATGACCGTAAGACATTACACATGATTGTTGTCAAGAATGCATGATTACATGGTGTCATGGCTTTGCAATCAAAAAATGTCATTATAATGGAAGTCAATGGGGCAAAAACGGCCACAAACATAACAAAAGGGTAAGCAAATTTGCCCAGAGTGTGTTGTTAATTTTTTGTTTCAAAGCATTTTCCCCAAAATATGTGTTAAAATAAGATTTGTCACCAAAAATAATTCCATTTGCTTAAACAAAAAAGAAAGCTGTGGCCAAATTAGGACTCAAAATCACTCCAAAATGGATGAAAACATCCCCAACAGCACACAAATGTTAAAGTAATATATCAGATACTTGTTTGGTTTTGCACCCCTGTTGCTGATACAGCTAGTGTGTTCAGAGAAAACTCTCGGACCCCTTTGTTTGTAGTGTGGTCTTGAACAATCTCCATTTGAAGGGCTATATGAACCTTCCCATTACCCCTACATCTCCAAGCTAAAAAGAATTGGGACACCCCTGCCCCTTCAAGTGAATGCCCTAAACGAGGGGTAAAGGGTAGAATTGGGATTGGCCCACTATAGCATTGCTATTGTAGACTGTGGATGTCATAAGTCACATGTGCTTTAGATCTGGCTGGCCAAGCTGTGAAACAGAATAAACCAATAGACTCCTTTTAAAGGGGGGAGAAGCTACTCAATATGCACTTCCCTCCCTCAAAGCTATACATTTCAAGACACTTTCAAGGGAACTTTTAATTCTTGTTTCTTTGTATGATCCATTAACTGATGATCACCAATAAAACCAATTTTACCTCTTCCCAACAGGTAACACCACCAACAATCAAGAATGCATAATAATACGGTGTCTTGGCTTTGCAATTAACAAATATCGTTATAATGGAAGTCATTGGGGCAAAAACAGCCACGAACATAACGAAAGTGTAGTCAATTTGAACAATACACAAGTGTTAAATCCAATTTCATTAAAAAACCAATCACGTAAGCTCAGGGTCACATATGAAATTGTATTCCAGCTCTACATAAATCTGTTTTCAGAGTTGAGCAGCGAGTCTTTCCCTGCTCGAGTGCTCATAAACACTGCATACCATTGCTCCTCATTTGACACAGGAAGTGGTTTATAGTTAGCGCTCTTCCTGTTGTGGTTCAGAAGACTGAATGGAGCCATCTGTACACACTGAAACACCATCACAGGCCATAGTCACACTGAGACATTACTGATTTAAAAGAGTTAGTTAGGGATAGGGTAATTCACGCCAAGCAACTCATAATTACAGACCCTCAGCCTAATCTACACGCAAAACGCAGAGATCATTTAAGCTCCCCGTATTTCCTTTTATGTGAGATTTTGTTCATGCCAATTGCAAACTGGAGGTAGTGCTAAGGTAGTGTACATGTTATAAGAATATCTTAAATCGTCAAAAGAAGGAGATCTGCCAATGTGAAATTGCTTTGCGGTGCCCATGCAAACATAACCCAGTTTATAGACGTTGATATATGCCAAAAGTCGTCCACAAAGAGCTCGGTTCAAACAGAAGCCACAGACAGGAAGGGAGAAGGGAGTTGACATTACACATGCAGAGGGAAGTGCTTCTGATTGGTTGGCCTAGAATACAATATTTTGTATTGAAAATCAGTTTTGGCTGAAGTCTTGAGAAAAGTGAGACTCTCCTGCCAAGTATTTGTGAGCTATGAATGAGAAACCAGTGTCCAGTGGAGAATTATTTTATTAATTACTGGTTTGTTTTAGTGCTGACCATGATATGTATTTAATTCGTCATTAATTCTTGCATTTATGCAACAAATTTACCCATAGACCCACGTTAAACAGCTGTCTAATGTACTAATGTACAATCCCAAATCAGAAAAAGTTGGAACAGTATAGAAAACCCAAATAAAAAAAGAAAGTAGTGATTTCTAAATTTACTTTGACTTGTATTTCATTGCAGACGACACAACAAATATTATTTAATGTGTTCCTCGTGATTCTTATTGTTTTTTATCCAAAATAAACATTCCGTTCCATATTCCAATTTTGGTTCTTGCAACACATTTAAAAAAAGTTTGAACAGTAAAGCATTTACCACTTTTACAACACTTAAAAGATGTTTAGGGACTGAAGACACCAAGTGATGAAGTGTTTCAGGTGTAATTTTATCCCATTCTTCCTCCAAACAAGTCTTAAGGTGGGCAAAATGTCCATTCTCTATTGGATACAGGTTGGAACTGCAGACAGGCCAGTCAAGTACCTGTATCCTCTTCCTCTGCAGTCAGGACTTTGTAATGTTTGCAGAATGTGGTTTTGCATCGTCTTGTTAAAATATGCATAAGCATCCCTGGAAAAGAAGGCAGCACATTGTGCTTCAAAATCTCTATGTACTTTTCAGCATTAATAGTCCCATCAAAGAAAGTGCCTTTGCCGAGAGCACTGATACAAACCAGTAACAGTCTGAATGACCCTTTTCTTCTTTGGTCTCGAGCACACGGCGTCCATTTCTTCCCAAAAAACTTCTGAAATGCAGATTCATCTGACCACAGTACATGTTTCCATTGTGTGATGGTCCAACCCAGATGCCTAAGAGCCCAGAGAAGTCGGCAGCGCTTCTGGACACTGTTAACATAGGGCTTCCTTTTGGCAAAGTGCAGTTTTATCTGACATTTGTGAATGTAACTACACATTGTTGTACTTGACAAAGGTTTGGCAAAGTAGTCCTGAGCTCGCGTGATGATATCGCTATCCGCTTGTTAAGTCATGATGTCTCGAATACTGTTTCCAGGTCCAAGCCACTATCCATTTGAATTGAGAAAATACTTGTTTATGACCACTTTTTAGTCATATCACCGTTAAAGTGAATTTTATATAAAATCATGGTGTACACAATGTACATCCAGATGGCATGGACATATATATATATATATATATACTGTATATACACAGTTGAAGTCAGAATTATTCGCCCCTCTTTGAGTTTATTTTCCTTTTTTTAAATATTTCCCAAATGATGTGTAACAGAGCAAGGAAATTTTCACAGTATGTCTGATAATATTTAAAAGAAACTCTTATTTGTTTTACTTCGGCTAAAAAAATAAGTTTTTATTTTTTTAAAAAACATTTTAAGGTCAAAATTATTAGCCCCTTTAAGCTATATATATTTTTGGATAGTCTACAGAACAAACCATCGTTACACAATAACTTGCCAAATAATCCTAACCTGTCTATTTAACCTAATTAACCTAGTTAAGGCTTTAAATGTCACTTTAAGCTTTATAAAAGTCTCTTGAAAAATATCTAGTAAAATATTATTTACTGTCATCATGGCAAAGATAAAATAAATCAGTTATTAGAAATGAGTTATTAAAACTATTATGTTTAGAAATGTGTTGAATATGGGGGAAAATATAAACAGGGGCGCTAATAATTCAGGGGGGGTAATAATTCCGGCTTCAACTGTATATTGTGATCGTGATTTTTGAAAGTATTACATCTCTTTATAAACATTTGTTATTACCATTTGTTGAGTCTCCCCATGCAGTTATTTAGAGCCATTGGACCCGGAAGCCGCTTTGTGTGACGTCACACTTAACAAGTGGCTAGATGAATGACAATTCTTGATGCAGTGCTGTCTGGGATCAGAAATCACGGTTGTTCAGCTTACATTTTGTGCTGCAGACAAAATGTGCAGGAATTTTCTTTGACTTTTGCAGTTATTTTTAAAGCACAGACCTCAGGTTACTTTTAGTAAACAAATAAGTGAGTTGCCTTTTCTTTCACACATGTGTTTTGGCAGAGTAGCATTTCCCACCAACATTTGACAACCAGAAGACGATCAATTTGATTTTTATTTCTGAACATGGTAATTATTTATTTGTTTATTTATTCATTAATTCATTTTCTTTTCGGCTTAGTCCTTTTATTAATCAGGGGTCGCCACAGCGGAATGAACTGCCAACTTATCCAGCATATGTTTTACACAGCGGATGCCCTTCCAGCTACAACCCAACACTGGCAAAAACCCATACACACTCATTCACACACATGCACTACGGCCAATTTAGCTGATTCAATTCACCTACTGTATAGGCACTATAAGTAGTTGTACCGAGTATTATTTATAATATCTATTAAATTACCCAATAAATTGTATTTTATAACGCCTACCCCCACCCCAAACCTAAACCCAACCGTCACAGTACTGTAAAAACATTAATTATTGTTATACAGTGTCATAAAAAAAATATACTATAAGGCATGTCTTTGGATTTGTGGGGGAAACCGGAGCACCCGGAGGAAACCCACGCCAACACAGGGAGAACATGCAAACTCCACACAGAAATGCCAATTGACCCAGCTGGGGCTCGAACCAGCAACCTTCTTGCTGTGAGGCGATCGTGCTACCCACTGTGCCATCGTGATGCCCTGTTTGTTTGTTTATTTATTTATTTATTCATTCATTCATTTATTTTCGGCGCAGCCCCGCCAAATTATACAGCATATGTTTAACGAAGCGGATGCCCTTCCTGCTGCAACCCATCACTGGGAAACACCCATACACACTCATTCACACACATACACTACGGACAATTTAGCTTACCCAATTCACATATACCACATGTTTTTTTTTAGCTTGTGAGGGAAACCCACAAACATGGGGAGAATGTGCAAAGTCCACACAGAAATACCAACTGACCCAGCCGGGGCTCGAACCAGTGACCTTCTTGCTGTGAGGCCATCGTGCTGCCCACTGCGCCACCATGATGCCTTATTTATTCATTTATTATTTTTTTTATTTTTTTACTTGTGCTTGATATGAAATTTCTACTTGGAAAATCCTTTGCATATTCTGTGGGTCCATCAGTTTCAGTCTGTTTCTCAATCATAAGGCATAATTGTCTTTTCCCCACCCTAATAACAAGGAAGAGAAACTGAGTTTAATTTCCTCTATGCACATGTCATGTACATATCACATTAGCCAACCTGCAGGTGGAAAAAAATGGCTCATTTGAGCTGCAAGTCCCCAATGGAGAAACACTGATGAGTCACAGAACAAAAAAACCTCTGCAGTATAGCAAATAAGTGTGTAGTGACTTTCCGAACAGGTCTGTCGATTAATTAAAATGTACAGTTAAAACCAGAAGTTTACATACACTTAAAAAAAAGGAAACATAATCATTTTAACCATTAAATCATACTAAACGTTTACTATTTTAGGTCCGTTATGATTACCTAAATCATTTACATTTGCTAAATGCCAGAATAATGAGAGAATTTGGTCAAATGTTTTGGGTATTCTTCCACAAGCTTCTCACAATAGTTTGCAGGAATTTTGGCCCATTCCTCCTGACAGAATTGGTGTAACAGTCAGATTTGTTGGCTGTCTTGCTCGCACAAGCTTTTTCAACTCTGCCCACAAATTTTGTATAGGATTGAGTTCAGGGCTTTGTGATGGCCACTCCAACACATTCACTCTGTTGTCCTTAAAGCACATTTTAACTAATTTGGCAGTATGCTTAGGTTCATGGTCTGTTTGAAAGACCCATTTGTGGCCAAGTTTTAATTTGCTGGCTGATGTTTGAGATGTTGCTTCAGTATTTCTACATAATATTCTTCTTCATAATGCCATCTATGCTGTGGAGTGGACCAGTTCCTTCTGCAGCAAAACAGCCCCACAACATGATGCTGCCACCCCATACTTCAAAGTTGGGATGGTGTTCCTAGGCTTGTAAGCTTTCCCCTTTGTCCTCCAAATGTAACACTGGTCATTATGGCCAAACAGTTCAATCTTAGTTCCATCAGACCACAGGACATGTCTCCCAAAATTTGTCTTTTTCCCAGTGTAATTTAGCAAATTGTAATCTGGCTTTTTTGTTGATTCTGACTTGTTGATTTTCCCATGTTGTCACACAAGGAAGCAGTGTGTTTGAGGTTTTCCTTAAATACTATTCTACAGTTGTGCCTCCAATTAACTCAAATGTTGTCAATTAGCCAATCAGAAACTTCCAAAACCTTGACACCATCATCTGAGCTTTTTCAGAGGCATAATAATCTTATTGTATGTAAACTTGAATTTCAAGAAAAGTTATAACAATTTCTCAAAACAATATCTCTCTTATTATTCTGCTATTAAGCATAACAGAAACAAATGTGATAATCCTAACTTACCTAAAAGAGAAAAAATTTAGTCACATTAACATCTGACTTTTTTAAATGGTTATGTGCCTTTTTATACAGTGTATGTAAACTTCTGGTTTCAACTGTATATTGTATTGTATAGTGGCCAATTCATCAAAACGTTTAGAATTTTTTTTAAAGTAAGCAGTATTGTATGTGTTAAAGTAATCAAAAGTAATCAAAACGAAGGCTATAAGGCTAAGTTACTGTAAATGCCCACATAGCAAAATATCTCCAGCCCAGCTCTGGCCCACACAATTAGCTTTTGCTTGGCCCACATGCCGCAGTGAATTACGTTACTTGACTGGACCAAGTCTGGCTTCCAGACAAGGTCGCATGGACCATATCTGGGCCAAGTCTCAGCCAAGTTAATAACCCATAACTGAGCCTGAACTGGGCCAGATATGTTGGTGTGTCACTACTGCAATGAAACGGATAAACCCATGAATCACTGCGCTTTAGGCGTGCTATGATTGTGCTTTTTCTCAAAGCGAATTTCTGGTAGATTATTTTTTTCTTTATTGGAAAATAATAAAAATGTATATTTTAAAAGTGGGTCAAGATGGCCCACATATCATTAATATACATATATACATGGCCCACATATCAATTATCAACATCTGGTCCAAGTATTCTGTGCCGCCTTAAAGAAGGTGCCACCTCTGCCAAACCAGGGCCATGTTTGGCCCACATGCTGTATGCCAGTGCCGGATGAATGCTTGCTGTGCCAGATTTATGCCAAATCTGGGCCGGAATTCTTTGCTAACTGGGTTTGTTTGTCTTAAGGTTACATATAATTTAGTGTGCTACAACAACAGCGACAGTATTCACATTCAGAGAATTAAAAAATTCAAAGCTTGAAGTTTCGGTAACGCTTTAGTTTGATGGTCCATTTGAGTATTAGTAGACTGTCTGCTTAATATCTGTTGATACTGCTCCTTTAACAACATTTAACTCACTATAAGAAACTTTGCAGTACATGTCAACTTACACTCACCCTAACCCTAACTCCAACCTAACAGTCTACTTATAATCTAATGAAAATTAGTTGGCATGTAGATGCAATGTAACTTAAATTTAACAACCGGACCATCAAAATAATGATTGATGACATCACAGAGCTCTTCAACTTCTCATCTGATCTTCTGACCAATCGAATGCTCTCTAGTATCTTCAGGAAATCTCTGTCTCTAGTATCTTGAGAAATACATTCTGTTACACACTGTTCCTGTGTTCTGTGTGGTGAATGGCAGAGAATGCACTAGAGGGGTAAATAAAAGTGTAAATATGTTATGGGGTTTGTATGTGCCTTAGCTCACTGGTTTTGATTGAGTAAAAAGTGGTATAAAAAAATGCTATTGACTATTTCAAAAAAGGGAGGATCTACTCTGTATGTCCCAACATGTGAATTTCATGATACTTCAGGTGACCTTTAAGTCTCTTTCACAATGCAATGCTCCTGAATCGTAGATCACTGGAGCCATTCTTACTGTGTGATCATTTACAGCCGGTGTGTCTTGTGATGAAACGGATCATCTAATTAGATTTGAGGTTTAGATGTGGCGGAGCTGTTGCAGTTACACACTAATAAAGTGAGGCTGGTGGTCCTATAGCACAGAAAGCTATCCCAAAAAAACAGTGCAGATGATGAAGAAAAGAGTTCCAGAAAATATCAGATGTTGAGGGTTTGTTATCGTGAATATCTGAGAACAGAGAACTTCTTAACACTCCACTTTTTAAAAAAAATAATTTCAATACTCCCCTACAGCTTTTTAAAAAAAATTTTAATCCATTCAGCCAATCTCTGTATCTGATGGCAGCACTTTTAGCTTAGCTTAGCATAGATCATTGAATCGGATTAGACCATTAGCATCTCACTGAAAAATTACCAAGTTGACCAAGACAGTTATATTGCAAGGTTTCCGCTACATTCATTCATCTGTGGCGGGCCGCCACGACAAAATTCATCCCGCCACGGCTACATTACAGCTTCTTATTTAAAGCATTTAGTCGTGTTTTTTATAGCGGATTATAATCGCACCAAAACATATTAGAGGTAAACCGCGCAAACTTTTCTGTAACCGTAGTAGTGCTGTGCGCTATTTGTTCAAGGTGACATGCTGACTGACTCTCTGACAGACTGACTGACAGGTGCGTGAGTCTAGCAAACACCGCGTAGCTTTCAGTTAAGATGAACACAGTTTCCATAAGTATACTTTATTGATAAAGGTCAATGGCTTTGCATACAATGACTTTATCTTGCAGGAGTTTAATGCCGTTTCACTTTACTTCAGGACGCGTTAATGTCGGAAAACGCACAAAAACGCACTAAATCGCGCTTCAGCAGCGCTTACTGGAGAGCGCACAAGAAGATCTGCACTTGAACGTGTAAATTTGAGTGCGTGCAAGAAGTTCTGTGCTCGAACAGAGGAAATCGGCGCGCAAGCAAAGAGATTTGCATGCTCGTATTACATGAATGCTATCTCGACTTGTTATACTACGTATAATATTTGTCTTTGAAATAGTTGGCAGATCTGTGTAAAAAAAAAGTCCTGCCGCCACTGCTGGAAAAAATCCTAGAGGAAACACTGTATTGTTTACCAAGACCAGCAGAAAATGAAACATTGCTGTGTTATTGGCCAATAGGAACTCACATTCTGGTGTAATTATCAAGGAACTTTGCTGCCATACCATGGCTTCAGCAGATAAATTTGTTACACAGGGCCTAAAACAATTTGCACCACCAGTTAGAATATTAGTAATATCATTGTGCCTGTTGCACCCGTGATTTTTATGCCATTTTATGTTTCTATACAGTACATGTTTTCTTGACTTGCTGTGCATTAGAGCTCTCTTGGCCCCTGTAGAAAGGACCTTTAGATGCTATTCTTAATGTTGATCTATTTGCATCTGAGTATTTGTAGTGCTTTATTAAACAGTGCAGTACATTCATTCATTCATTTTATTTTCAGCTTAGTCCCTTTATTAATCAGGGGTTGCCACAGCGAAATGAACCGCCAACTTATACAGCATATGTTTTACACAGCAGATGCCCTTCCAGCCGCATCCCAACACACCTGCATTCACACACATACACTACGGCCAATTTTGTTTAACCAATTCATCTATAGCGCATGTCTTTGGACTGTGGTGGAAACCGAAGCACCTGGAGGAAGCCCACGCAAACACGAGGAGAACATGTAAACTCCACACAGAAATGCCAACTGACCCAGCCGAGGCTCGAACCAGTGACCTTCTTGCTGTGAGGCGACCCACTGAGCCACCGTATCGCCCCTGTGCAATACAATATAAAAATAATAATAGATTAAACAGATGATACCTTATTGGTAGCTTACTTCTCCCTATCTCAAAAACCCTCCCCTACACCTGCACTTAAATCTAACCATATTGAACCTAGCTGGTCAATAACGGTGTCCTCAGATGTCCAGAAAAGGGGCCAAGGTAATGGTGGTGTTTGCTTCCAGAATTAATGTATACTTCTGGCTCAACAATGTGAATGGCACACGTCAAGGTCAATGTTCCAGTAATTCCAATCAACACAAAGACACCACATCAAATTTAAACTATAGGCCTATTAAATGGCCTAATAAATCAAGTGGAGGGGAAACATAAGAATAGGATGCGTACGTGTTAGGTTGGTAATGTTAAAAGGTGACATTACAGTTCTTGTCATGGCAGAAAGTCATAAAATGTTCAACATTGTGCTTGATGAAAGCAATGAATTACAAAAATATCTGTTGAATTGAAATTACTGATCTGAATGATATTAAAACAGATGTATTATATATGTTTGTACCTTCTTTCTTTTTTTGGACAGTACGGGCCCTGTCATGCACCTGGCGCAATGCGGCACAAGGCGCGACGCAATTATTGTTTACTTAATTCAGCTGGACGCAAGTGTCATTTTGACGTTTTGCACCACGCTGTTTAAATAGCAAATGCGTTATGGCGCGATGCAGGTAAAGTCTAGATTGGATACGCAGCCGGCCGGAAGTGCGATATGCACATTAACATAGCGGCATTTTTTTTATGACACTGTATAACAATAATTAATGTTTTTACAGTACTGTGACGGTTGGGTTTAGGTTTGGGGTGGGGGTAGGCGTTATAAAATACAATTTATTGGGTAATTTAATAGATATTATAAATAATACTCGGTACAACTACTGTTTTTACGCGGCTGTGACGGTTGGGTTTAGGGTTGGGGTGGGGGTAGACGCTAATAAAATACAATAAATCAGGAATTACATAAATTATTCTCGTTAACTTCCGGGCGCAAACGTATCCGATCTAGCAACAACCCGCGATGCAACTGACTCTTAAAGGGAATGGGAGATGATACTCTGATTGGTTTATTCTCAAAACACACCTATAACTCGTTAAGAGAATAAGCTCAACCCTGTTAGACCATGCGGTGCAAATTTTCCGTCCTTTAAATAGCAAAAGTGGATTCTGACACGCCCTTAATGCTTTTGCGCCATGCGCTCTGGACTTTGCGCCTAGATCGTCAAAATAGGGCCCTATATCTTAAGCTGGTGACACGGTGGCACAGTGGGTAGCATGATCGCCTCACAGCAAGAAGGTTGCCGGTTCGAGCCCTGGCTGGGTCAGTTGGCATTTCTGTGTGGAATTTGCACGCTCTCCCCGTGTTCATGTGGGTTTCCTCTGGGTGCTCCGGTTTCCCCCACAGTCCAAAGACATGCGCTGTAGGTGAATTGGCTAAGCTTAATTGTCCATAGTGTATGAGTGTGTGTCCTGGTCACCTCATAAAAACTAGATGTTATGAAACACCAACATGGTGCGGCTAACTTCGATTTAAATGGGAGCAAGTAAGTATATCTTAAGCCAGGGGTGCCCAATCCTGTTCCTGGAGATCTACCTTCATGCAAAATTCAGCTCCAACCCTGATCAAAAACAACTAAACCAACTAAGTAGGATCAGAAGGAGCACTTGTTAATTAAAAGCAGGTGTGGTTGCAGTGGAACTCTGCAGGAGGGTAGATCTCCAAAAACAGGATCAGGCACTCCCGATCTTAAAGGGCACCTATAGTGAAAAATCTACTTTTCAAGCTGTTTGGACAGACATATGTGTAGGTATAGTGTATAGACTGTCATATTGGAGTGATATAAACACGCACAGTCCTTTTTTTTTCAATTTAACAACATAAAAACTGGACCAATTGGAGCGGTTTTGAGATCGACCGCAACTTGACGCAGAAGTGCGGTCCCCCCGCCCACAAATATTGATTGACAGGTGCGCATTACCATAACCTCAGTATGTTGTTTCACGTCCGCCATTTTCAGCGTGTGAGTCAAAGCGACGTCACCAAAGAAACACCCTTGCTCTATTTTTAGATGTAAGGCTCATTGGGCTCAACATTCACCACGTTATCGCCTATCGAGGGAGGGGGTGGGTGTCGCGGATGAAAGTGAGGACCGGGGGGTTCGCTCACTATTCTGCCGCCTAGGTCGCATCTATGGACGCGCTGACCCTGCTCAGGACACTGTTCTTATTTTTGCCGCGCCACAGAGCTTTATCTGAATAGTTTCATTTTAAATAACATGTGAAAGTGCACGTCTGGTATGCCGTGTCGTGGCTCTTAGCGGCGCATCCGGTGTATGACGCCCTTTAGTTATAGCCTCAAGCAAGTCGTACACCAGAAGCGTCACTCGGCGACACGTAGCAGCATGGATTTCTGAATTTTAAACATAATTTTCTATCAGGGGACACACACCGGCGCTGCAAGTGTGCGATACTTTCAACTGTCATGTGCGCGCCGTGTCGCAGCGCATCCGGTGTGTAATGCCCTTCAGTCAAAGTTAATTCAGTGTGCTTGGTTATTAGTCTCGGTGTAGGCTACAAGCTCGGAGCTTTAAACTAGCACACAGTTGTCTGTAAAACTATACAAAGACACAAATGATTTTGTAGTCTCTGCTTGGTCTGTGACCGAGTCGTACATGTAGAGCTGAATGCTGGTCCTCTCACTCATGTTGCTTCTCTCTGTTGCCATACACAAACAGGGGAGCTCTTGGCTCTGCCCCCTTGTTAAGTTGGCCGGGAAGTCGAAACTAATTTTCATATGAAGCAACACGCCCCTAAAACAGCGAACTGTGTACACGCCCCCCCAAAATGGCACTTTTTAACACATCATAATAAATAAATCTGAATTGTGTTTTGAACTGAACCTAAACTGGCACACTCAGAAGAACCATAATATAACATCTTAAAAAAGAGGTCAAATAGGTGCCCTTTAAGCCAATGGCATCAGTGGCTATTTATACCATGATGTTAGGTAAAATATTAAAATTTATAATCTGCACAAAATGAGTACAATATACTATCTGTTTCCATTGCATAAAACACTAAGTGGGAATGCCAAGATGAACATATTTTTTTAAAAAAGCACATAAAAACATGCTATTAAATTGAGGTGGATAATACTTCATACAATAAGAAGACTGTGTGACTTTACCTCACCATACCATGTGATTGGACAGCTGGACTAACAGCAGACTGATCTCAGTGCACATCTCAAATGTTATTTTAGTCATTCTGAAAAGTCTGCGGCAAAGACTGCTTTGCAAATGATTTGGTTGAATTCACTCCTAGAACTATCTTACTAGATTGCTTTTCCAAACAGGCATCTAAATGTAAGAAAACATGACAAGGCATAAAGGGAGAGGGAGACATTATGATTATTAATACCAGAGTTTAGGGGAAGAATGTTCAAAGACAATTTAACTGGGCCAAGTATTGAGCCCTGGGGTGCTCCCCAGCCCTGAAGGACGAGACATCTCTCAACTTTACGGAGAAGCTCCCATTTGTGAGATAGGACTTGAACTAATCTGTCACAGTGTCTCAAAGTCCAACTAGGAAATGTATGTGTAAAATGTGAGTTTGATTAAAAAAAAGAAAAAAAAATATGTTGCCTCAGTTAACAATCATAACAGCATCATGATATCAATATTAATAAATAATATACACTCACCGGCCACTTTATTAGGTACACCTTATTAGTACTGGGTTGAGTACCTACCCGGTTAAGGCAGTTCTGAAGGCAAAAGGTTGCCTTCACAACTGCCTTGATTCTCCTGAGAGATGTTGGTCCATATTGATAGCATCACTCAGTTGCTGCAGATTTGTCAGCTGCACATCCATAATGTGAATCTCCCATTCCACCACATCCCAAAGGTGCTCTATTAGATTGACATCTGCTGACTGTGAATGCCATTTAAGTACAGTGAACTCATTGTCATGTTCAAGAAACCAGTCTGAGATGATTTACCCTTTATGACATAGTGTGTTATCCTGCTGGAAGTAGCCATCAGAAGATGGGTACACTGTGGTCATAAAGGGATGGACATGGTCAGCAACAATACTCAGGTAGGCTGTGGTGTTGATACGATGCTCAATTGGTACTAATGGGCCCAAAGTGTGCCAAGAAAATACCCCCCACACCATTACACCACCACCAGCAGCCTGAACCGTTGATACAAGGCAGGATGGATCCATGCTTTCATGTTGTTGACAGCAAATTCTGACCCTACCCTCCGAATGTGGCAGCAGAAATCAAGACTCATCAGACCAGGCAACATTTTTCCAATCTTCAATTATCCAATGTTGGTAAGTCAGTGTAAATTGTAGCCTCAGTTTCATGTTCTTAGCTGACAGGAGTGGTACCCGGTGTGGTCGTCTGATGCTGTAGCCTATCTGCCACAAGGTTGGACGTGTTGTGCATTCAGAGATGCTCTTCAGCAGACCTCAATTGTAACGAGTGGTTATTTGAGTTACTGTTGCCTTTCTATCAGTTTGAACCAGTCTGGCCATTCTCCTCTGACCTCTGGCATCAACAAGGCATTTGCGCCCACAGAACCGCTGCTCACTGGATATTTTCTCTTTTCAGACCATTTTTTATAAACCCTAGACATGGTTGTGTGTGAAAATCCCAGTAGATCAGCAGTTTCTGAAATACTCAGACTAGCCTGTCTGGCATCAACAAACATGCCACGTTTAAAGTCACTTAAATCACCTTTCTTCTCCATTCTGATGCTCAGTTTAAACTGCAGCGGATCATCTTGACCATGTCTTCATTCCTAAATGCATTGAGTTGCTGCCATGTGATTAGCAATTTGCGTTAACCAGCAGTTGGACAGGTGTACCTAATAAAGTGGCCGGTGAGTGTATATTTTTATAAAAATTTGATGAAATCTACTAATACATATCGACGACCACATTAGCACAAGTGTTCTACAGCACAATAAAGTGAAACAGAAAAAGTTGGAAAACTGAAAAAAGAAACAGACAGTTGAGAAATTACGGTTTGAGGATCCTATCAACCACTTCCTTTAGACTGTGGGTTAAGTTTCATGGTTTGATTACAGCAGCTTTGTCCCCCACACACACGCACACAGAGCATCATCAGGCTTTGACAGGCCCCAGCACACTTCCTAATGTTATTTCACACACACCAGCACAGTCTGTGTGTGACAGCAGCTTCAGATCTGTCTGCAGGCCACCCACTGACAGGCATATGCATTGCCACATTGAAGACGCCATCGCTTGTGATGTCGGCTGTGTTCGCTCTCCCAGAAGTCTTTAACTTAGTTCGAGCTGCTCTAATTCTAGTCATTGTGCTTGTCTAGTGTGTGCTGTAAGATATCTAATTTATATCCTTACAGAGCTGCTATTATGAATCGCCCTTCTCTTTTTGAAGGTTGTGTCCCGAAGCATGTAAGCACAGAACAATGCATTCTCTGTAAACAATGGCTTCAGTGTTTGGCAGACTTGCAGACAACAAGCTTGGGGCTTTAATGCCCTTAACTAAGGCCAGTGGTGGTATTGTTTTGGGCATAACAGCAGCGTTGCCAAGTTTGCTTTCTATAGGCATTCTTTTAGAACCAGGTTGCCTATTTTGGGTGAGATCTGGCAACTCTGCATGACAGATAAGGCTCTGTTTGGGTGTGGTTGCATTAGCTGTGGTTGACAGTTCTAAGTAAAGTCAGTGTTTGGATGGATTAAGACCTTGAATAAAGCAGTTTTTTCATGTTGTTTACTCATCGCATACTTCAAACATCAGTCAGTTCAGTGCTGCTTCCTTCTGTATGTGAAACAATGTAGAAAACAATAGAAAATATGCTAGTAATTTTCTGAAATTATTAATCACATAATAGAAAGCGATTCATTCATTGGTTCTTAAATTAGCCTTTCTGAAACCTTCTGATAGCAGGGCAGCATTTAGCTCAGACAAAACGTTTTTAAATGAAAATGGTGGTGCATTGCCATTGCAAATATGGCAACTGAGAAGGCTATTCTCTGAGTTTGTTTTGAAGAATTTTTAGAGCCAGTATAAATATGTTTAATACTGCAACATACAGTTGAAGTCAGAATTATTCGCCCCCCTTTTAATTTTGTTTTCTTTTTTAAATATTTCCCAAATTATGTTTAACGGAGCAAGGAAATTTTCACAGTATGTCTGATAATATTTTTTCCTCTGGAGAAAGTCTTGATTGTTTAATTTCAGCTAGAATAAAAGTAGTTTTTAATTTTTTAAAAACCATTTTAAGGTCAAAATTATTAGCCCCTTTAAGCTATTTATTTTTAGATAGTCTACAGAACAAACCATCATTATACAATAACTTGCCTAATTACTCTAACCTGCCCAGTTAACCTAATTACCCTAGTTAAGCTTTTAAATGTCACTTTAAGCTGCATAAAAGTGTAAAAATGTAAAATATCTAGTAAAATATTATTTACTCATATATTATATTATTTTCATCATGGCAAGGATAAAATTAATCAGTTATTAGAAATGAGTTATTAAAACTATTATGTTTAGAAATGTGTTGAAAAAATCTTCTCTCCGTTAAACAGAAATTGGGGAAAAAAATAAACGGGGGCTAATAATTCAGGGAGGCTAATAATTCTGGACATTATCTAGTCTTGACATTATCTAGACTTAAATCTATTTATGTCATAAATCTGTCATAAACATGACTGTCATGAAATCATTATAATTGTGCTGTGAATTTTATAACAGAATTGTTAAAAGTTTTATAACTACAGTTGTACAAATTGAACTAACTTTAACTACAACATGATTTGCAAGAGTTTATGTGTAAATAACGTCTATCTTAATTACTTGTGGCTACATGTTGTTAATTAATGTAATAATTAGGTTTAAGTTTAAGCTAAATTTAACCAACATGAACTCATGTGCTGTTAATGTATAATTCTGTCATGACTTTACTTGGAGAGGCACATCACCATGAGCTCATCCTTAACTACTCATGAACTCCTGTGTTTAAACTGTTCATGTTGATGTCGACAGAACACTTTTCTATTGTTATTCAGTGTAAACGCAATAGTTGGACGTGCATAGGGAGTTCATGAGTAGTTAAGAATGGGTCAATTATGATGTGCCCCTCCAAGTAAAGTCATGACTTAATTATAGGGGTGTCAAAATTAATCGTTTCTTAGGTGCACCGCGATGCAGACACAGACAATTCGGTATCGGTTCAGTAATAATCATAACCGGTTATTATACTGACGTCATTTATCTCACATGCGCTATGTCGCCGTAGCTTACTATTGCGAGGGAGGTGAGCCGCGAGCATTTACAATGCTCTAACTACGAAAAACACACAATGTGCACAATTTCACTGCGTGTGTGTTTTGCTGAACACTGTTTCACTGAAACTTACAGCAAAAGCCCCTATTTCACAGCGATTAAGAGAATGAAAGTAATCTCCATTTCTCTCTCTCTCTCTCACTGTGGCCCATGAGTGCATCTGTGTAGAGCGCCAGCGTGTAAGAGCCAATCGCAGCCCTTTCTGTTGAGCGCGTGACCAATCAAAGGGGTGTAAGAAATAACTTGGTAAACAAGGCTTAGAAAGCGAGCGGGATATTTATATTTGTTTATTTGCTATAGACCATTTCAATGTGGTCATGTCATTGGCCCATGAACATTTCCTGCTTGACGTTAAACTATTTCCTAACTGTAACAAGAGGCAATTCAATCATAACTTGATTTTAAATCAGTCGTCATAACACTATCAATATGTGGACCTTTTTGGATTCTCAGAAGCAATGGAAATTAAAAATGTAAAACAGGAAATACGTTAGGACCGTTGTTTTTGTTTACATCCCTCAAAATGGTCTATAAATGCTTGTGTTGTTTAAAGGTACAGTTTATATATCTGACTGTTTGTATTAAAGGACAAAATTGTTTTACAAATAGTATATAAATGTATTTATACATTTTAATACAAGAATTGTTGTGCTGTGAAGAAAATATAAAACTGTGTATTGAAAGCATCGTCAATGCACCGTGATGCATCGAGATATCGAATCCAACCGAATCGATGGCATGATAATCGTAACCGAACCGAACCATGAGACCAGTGTAGGTTCACACCTCTACATAATTATATATTAACATGTCATGTTTATGATGGTTAAATAAAGCATAAACTAATGTGGTAATTAATACATTAACTAACAAACAATCATGTACTAACAAGTAATGAATGTAGCCGTTATTCACACATGAACTCATGTGACTCATGTTGTAGTTTAAGCTAGTTCATGATTAGCGCATGCATTAGCTCATCATTAGCTCCTAATAAAGTAATGTTTAGTTTACATATTAACACATAATTTTTCATATTTGATATTATAACAACTTGACAAAAAACACATCAAAAATACATCACAGCCTGCCTTGACATTATCTAGATAATCTGTTTATGTCATAAATCTGTCATAAACATGACTGTCATGAGGTCATTATAATTGTGGCATGAATTTTATAACAGCATTGTTAACAGTTTTATAACTACAGTTGTACAAATTGAATTTGTTGTTAAACTGTAATTAAATGCCATTAAATATCAATTATATTGTTATTAAATTGACAGAGCATTTACACTTTACTTTAATTAGATTTTTTAATGATGAATTCAGTATGTTGCACCAAAAAAAAAGCGATCAGAAAAATATTAATGACACAATTATTATGCCCTCATGACAATCATGTTCCTGGCTTATTTATAAGTTATGTTGTCTTAGTAATGTCAAGTGTTCATGACAAAGTTACTATTACTGACAGGTTATTATGACGTATTCATTAATATGGAGTTGTCATAACAAAGACATCTCAAACAATGTCACCTTTGCATTAAAAGTAAAGGGAATGACATTTGTCATGCATAAAATATCCTTCATATTCTCCACATGTGTCATGACATGATTATAAAGGTGTCTTATGAACACTCCCTTGAATGAAAGTGTTACAGTGCATTTAACATGTTGTGGTAGTCAATAATTTGCTACAAATGCCATTCATTCGTCTTGTATTGAACCCAAAATATTCCTTTGAAAGGCTGTGATTGAAATGATTAAAGTTGATTAAAGTGATAGTTCACCCAAAAATGTGTCATTTAAAATATTCTGTCATTTACTTATCCTACTTGTTCCAAACCTGTTTGAGTTTCTTTCCTCAGTCGAACACAAAAGAAGATATTCTGAAGAATGTTTGAAAAAGCAGCCATCGACTTCCATAGAATGTTTTGTTCCTACCAGGGACGTGCAGAGACCTTTTAAGGGGCAGGGGCTCAAATAGAAAAAAAGGCACTTTTTATTAAATAATAATAAAAATTGTACTTTAATAAATAAAATATATTATAATGAGATTATTAAGAATATTTCACCCTAAATTCACCAAATACTCACCCTTAAAAGGATAGTTAATTCAAAACTGAAAATTCTGTCACCATTTACTCACCTTTTACTTGTTCCAAACCCTTTTGACTTTTTTTTTTCTTCTGTTGAACACACAAAGTAATAGGCTATTTTGAAGAAAGCGGGAAACCTGTAACCATTGACTTTCATGGTATTTGTTTTTCCTAGTCTGGAAGTCGATGATTTCAAGTTTATAGCTTTCTTTAAAATATATATTTTTAATCTTTTATTCATTAGGGTTCAACAAAATAAAGAAACAAAGAAATGGAACCACTTGAGGGTGAGTAAATTAAAATGTTTGGGTGAACTATCCCTTTTCAATCTATTATATTTGTTTGATTTTTTTTTCTGTTAAACAAAATAAAATATTTTGAAGAATGTAGGCCACTGACTTCCATAGCTAGCCTATATGTACTTGTTTCATAGCTTCAATTGACATTATATATTTTGTGTGACTGCAAAAAGAAGAGGACAATATTTTCACTATCCAGCTGTCGTTTCTCCATTACATTAGCCAATGCGGATGCAGGAGTTGGCATAGGCGCTGATAGACGTTACTCCACTGTTGACACCTTACTTTTGAGGCGAGAGTAATAATGTAATTAGAGTCTTCGTTAGAGCATTCGCCTCGCATGTGGCTTTTCTTTCCAAATCGTCGGTTCGAGGCTCGCTTGGAGCGATAGTCTAAAACCAAGATATACTTTAAAGTTTCGTTTTTTTTATTGTTTGACAGGGAAAGCGGTCCTTAAATAGAACATGCATTAACATATATTATATTAGTAGTAGTATTAAAAAATAATTATTATCCCCAGGAATAAAGGGCACTTTCTCTCCAGGAGAAAAAAAGGGCAGGGGCTCAAGCACCCAAAGCCCCCACCTCTGCACGTGCCTGGTTCCTACTACTAATGTCAAATCATGGCTTTTATTCCAACATTCTTCAGAATATCTTCTTTTGTGTGTGTTCAATTTGAATCACTAAAGTGTGAGTAAGCGGTGGTAGTAAATGTCTGTCCCTTTAAAAGCATTCAATCAAATTATTTATTCATCGATTTCCTACATTTATCATTGTGATTGTGTGCATGCGTGTCCTCATCCAGTGTGCTGCAAAGCTGAATGGAGCCACTCCGCATGATGTCACTGTCCGCCAATCAGAGGCCCAGATGGCCGTGATGTAAAACAGTGTGTCACAGATTCTCTCCTGCTGTGTTGGGTAATCTCATTAGAAGTCACAGTGTCAGAGCCAGCCGCCCTGTTGCTCTGTATTATTAATAATTTGCTTCCAGCCTATCAATTACAATGCTCCTAATGCTCTCTGGCCTTTGTAGTGGTCAGTGAGTACTCTGTGTGCTCGTTAATGGGATAGTTCACTCAAAATAAAGATGCAAATTCTGTCCTCTTTCTCCCTCTGGAGTTCTAATCATCTGTTTTTTTTTTTGTTTTGTTTTTTTCTGTTGAACACAAAAGATGTTTTGAAGAATGTTGGTAATCAGTTGACTCTAATCCTTTACTTCCATACTGATGCCAATGGCTTCCCAGTGCTGGGTTGCGGCTGGAAGGGCATCCGCTGTGTAAAACATATGCTGGAATAGTTGGCGGTTCATTCCTCTGTGGCGTCCCCTGATAAACAAGGGACTAAGACAAAGGAAAGTTAATGAATGAATGATGTCAATGGCTTTTCATGTTTAAAAACATTCTTCAACATATTTTCTTTTCTGTTCAGCAGAAGAAAGACATTCTTAAATGTGTATGTAAATATGAATGATCCCTTTTAGCGTATTTAGATTAAAAATAGCCTGAAGTGCCAATAAATAAAACTATAGGTTAACTATATATTGGCAAAATCCATTCAAATGTTTTGTTGTTGTTTTGTTTAGTTTTGTCCTTCTGAAGCAAGGCTTTTAAACTGGGGTGTCTGTGTAAATGTTTAGAGAAACAGCATAAAAAGCGAAAAACAAACATACAAAACAATTGGATAAAAGCACACATTAGTATAAAAGAAACAACCAGTAAAAATAATAGAAATATTCTAATAATTGTAATGATTGTAAAATTACTCATACAATGAAGGAACGAAAAAGATTCAAATGAATTATCCAAATAAGTATACTAAATATCCAATAAATATAAGACATGATAAATAAATACAAGTGTAATAAAAATAAAATTATATACACACACATTTGAAGTCAGAATTATTAGCCCCCTGTTTATTTTTTTCCTCAATTTCTGTTTAACGGATTTTTAAGAAGATTTGTTCAACACATTTCTAAACATAATAGTTTTAATAACTCATTTCTAATAACTGATTTATTTTATCTTTTCATGATGACAGTAAATTATATTTTACTAGATATTTTTCAAGACACTTCTATACAGCTTAAAGTGACATTTAAAGGCTTAACTAGGTTAATTAGGTTAACTAAACAGGTTAGGGTAATTTGGCAAGTTATTGTATAATGATGGTTTGTTCTGTGGATTATCGAAAAAAAAATAGCCTAAAGGGGCTAATAATTTTGACCTCAAAATGGTTTTTAAAAAATTAAAAACTGCTTTTATTCTAGTCGAAGTAAAACAAATAAGACTTTCTCCAGACGAAAAAATATTATCAGACATACTGTGAACTTTTCCTTGATCTGTTAAACATAATTTGGGTAATTTTTAAAAAAGAAGAAAAAAAAGTCAAAGGGGTCTAATAATTCTGATAAATATATATATATATATATATATATATATATATATATATATATATATATATATATATATATATATATATATATATATATATATATATATATATACAGTTGAAGTCAGAATTATTAGCCCCCCTGTACATTTTTTTCCCAATTTCTGTTTAACGAACAGAAGATTTTCTCAACACATTTCTATTCATAATAGTTTTAATAACTCATTTCTAATAACTGATTTATTTTATCTTTGCCATGATGACAGTAAATAATATTTGACTAGATATTTTTCAAGACACTTCTATACAGCTTAAAGTGACATTTAAAGGCTTAACTAAGTTTTTTAGGTTAATACAGGTTAGGGTAATTAGGCAAGTTGTTGTATAATGATGGTTTGTTCTGTAGACTATCGAAGAAAAATAGCTTAAATGAGCTAATAATTTTGACCTTAAAATAATTTTAAAAAAAACTGCTTTTATTCTAGCCGAAATGAAACAAATAAGACTTTCTCCAGGAGAAAAAATATTATCAGACACTGTGAAAATTTCCTTGCTCTGTTAAACATAACTTGGGTAATATTTGAAAAAGAAAAAAAAAAAGTCAAAGGGGGGCTAATAATTCTAATAAATATATATATATATATATATATATATATATATATATATATATATATATATATATATATATATATATATATATATATAGTATGTGATCCTAGTGATATCTCACAAGGAAACATAACTTTATGTTTTGCCAGTTGAGTGGCTAATTCATATGATTTCATACGAGTTCGTTCATACGAAAATATACAATTTTAAAACCCTACCCTTAAACCCAACCATCATTGGGGGATAAGCAAATCGTACAAAATTATACGAATGAGCCACTAAATAAAAAAAGTTTCGAATTGCCATTAGATTGTGTTGGTTTTACGCAGCGAATGCAGTTACAGCTGCAACCCAGTACTGGGAATATAGGAAGCTATACAATATTATATTTGTGCATCTACATTAGACTAGTCAGTACTGAAGCCAAATCTGGAGCTTATCTAACAAAATAACTTACGATAACGGTCCAAAAACCAGTACACTCAAATTTATGTTACAGAAAAATATTAAATACAATTAAAAAAAAGAGGAAAAATCAAGAGAAACAAAAAAATAGATTTTTTTTTTTTAATTTTGTATTTTTTTGCAATATTTTGCTTGAATTTAATTGTATTATCTTACAATTTCTAAAGATGTTCGGTGACTAAAATGTTATTTTAATAAATATATGTGTTTAATAAATCTGTTTTGTTCAAATGCACCAAGATATAGGACATATTCACTGAGAAATGGAGAAACATATTCATTTTCAAACTGGGGTGTACTCAATTATGTTGAGCACTGTGTGTATATATATATATGTATATATACAGTCTATTAAACGTCTAACATTTAGTAAGTGCACTTTAGACCAATTTAACTTAAAATATTGAAAACCTTTGCATTAGAGGCAAAATTAGCAGTTGTTGTAGAGAAAACATTCACTTTAAAACCTTATTAATCACAATCAAGTTATCATCTTTTTTTGTCTTTGGTCAATCCGATATATATATAAGCTTATAAAGCTATAATCTATAAGCTTATCTGATATATCCTGACATGCTGATAATATATTGACTGTTATAAAATGTTTTTTTTTTTTTTTTTAATAAGTAATAATTTAAAATTAATATATTTAAATTGGATATTAAATGAATTATCTAAACAAGACAAAAATGTGTTTATAACCACCATTTAATTGTGTGTTTCCTTTTTAAATTGTTAAATCAAGTATTAGTTAAGCACTTCCCTTTTTTTAATGTGTTTTAGAGTTTCTTTGTAGAAAGTGCGTTTGACGTCTGCCACTGTTCAACTGACAGAAAGAGGAAGTGTGGGTTTCCCATAGTAACTGTTGCAGGGGAAGTGATGCGCCTTCTGGGCAAAGGTGCGAGCAGCTATTGTTAAAAATGAGAAGTAGAGTTGAAACAAACACTGACATGAAACCAGAAATATTCACTCACAATTTCAACCTATTAATTTTGTAAAGCAGCGCTCTCCAGTTCTGTCAGTCAGTGAGAAAAGAAGCAAGTATGACTTTCAGCTCCTGCTGCGCTGCTGGAGTCTGAACACGAACAGCGTCTCCTGTCGGCAGACTGAGAGAGAGCATAATACACCGGTTTACGTTGAGAGACATACAACTTCTTTCTTTCTTTCTTTCTTTCTTTCTTTCTTTCTTTCTTTCTTTCTTTCTTTCTTTGTTGATTTTCGTTATTTCAGTGCTATGAAGTTCCATCTTTTGACTTGAAGTGGTGTTACGGCGGGGCTTTATTGTGTGAGGGTTATGAAAACAGTTTAGTTTTTGCTCCCATTTTTGTTTCATTTTGATGTATTATATCAATACTAAATTTATTATATTTATACTAAATATATGCTTTTGTGTTCAACAGAAGAAACAAACTTAAAAAGATTTGGAACAATTGAGTAAATGATGACAGTTTGCGGTTAAAGGATTGTCCTTGCCCCAGGTGTTTTTGTTCACGAGTGAGGGAAGGATGGAGCAGCAATGACGTCAATGCACCGCTGTGTTGTAGTAAAGCTAAAAGACAAAGCTCTAAAATGTAAAAAAGTTAATCTACGTTCCTACTCTCACCTATGGTCATGAGCTATAGACTGATTTCACGCGGCAGCCATTTTAAACAGCGAAATCGAGGCTGCGGTGGGAAGAAACCCGGAAGTATCACCTGAGTCACACAGGAATGTTGTGTTCCTGGCTGTATATCTTATCAGCAATAGAAAGTGACACAAATTTATACGTTCACCACCTTCCGTGTGACCTGAAGTTCCATTCTGAATGAATAGTGAAAATAAAAAGGTATTTCAGACCTCATTTTCAGCTAAGTTAAGGGAAATGGCACTATTTAGCTAAAGTTTTCTTTCCCAAACACACATTTTAGATGCCTTTTATCAAACTCAAGTTAATGAACTGATTTTTTCACAATATTAGACTTGTCATAACACAAAATTTCGGTACTGAAATTAAAAAAAACATAAATTTCCCGTTAATATTTAAGGCACTGTTGATGGCGTTCTTAAACAGCACTGATTTGCCATTGTTTTCAGGTGCTCAACAGAAATGACTGTGATTGGCCGTGAAGGTCATCAGTTCACTGCACTTCACTGATGTTTACAGAGTGCAAATACAGACGAGCGATCCGCTTAATGATCTTCACAGCTTTAAAACGCTCCCTGTATCTGCGTTTGCAATCTGTGAACGGCCAATCATAGTCATTTCTGTTGAGCACTGGTGAATACTATGGCAAATCAGCTGTTTATGAACGTGCTGTGGCGATTAAATGTTAGCGGGAAATGGACGTTTTTAAAACTTTAGTACCAGGACCACACTATTACAGACAACACAAGGGTGTGCTACAGAGGGCTGCATGTTTTATCGCTCACCAGGTTACATAGGCTGAAGCAGGGAAGCCGCCACAGTGTTTACCTGATGCCATAAACTGAAGTCTAGAAGGACACTTAAGCGTATTACTCTTAAAGTGATTGTCATGTTGATTAATACCTAATATGCTTTTAATTGTTGAAATTAAACTTAACTGAATGATATTAAAGTGATGTTTACACCATATCTGCATTTTGAGATCACAGCAACAGCTGGAGATTTGTAGTACACAGCATGTTGTTGCAATGTTTACAATGCTGATCCTATACTTCCGGGTTTCTTCCCACCGCAGCCTCGCTTTCGTGTTTTAAAATGGCGGCCGCGTGAAATAAGCGCATTGGTTATGACTGAAAGGACAATATCTTGGATACAAGCTGCCGAAATGGTGGCAGGGCACACCCTCAGTGATGGATGGACTCAAAGTAGAGCTCCTCTCCACATCAAGATGAGCCAGTTGAGGTGGCTCAGGCATCTGTTTCAGATCCTAGGGGGAAGGTGTTCCGGGGATGTCCCACCAGGAGGAGGCCCAAGAAAAGACCAAGGACACTCTGAAGGGACTAGTCTTTCAGCTTGCCTGGAAACACCTCAGGAGGAGCTGGAGGAAGTGTCTGGGAAGAGGGAAATCTGGTGTTCCTGGTGTTCTGTCGATTTGTCCTACCTTGTCAGATGGTCCTACCTCCCATTCAAAAAGTAGGAAGCACATTTTGTAATATGCTACCCATCAGATTTTGCTACCAGTGTTAGTTTAATGTGGAGTAGTGTGATATGAAGCTGTAATATTGCTCTAACCTACCCAATCCCTAACCCCAACCTCAGAACCATTCAAATACAGGTTGGTAGCATAATCTGATGGGTAGGATAAAATGTCAGGACACCGGCCCACCCATCTATTTGTTTAATAAATCTCTATGTTGCTATGTATTTCTTTGTTGTTGCTAATTATATTTACTAGGTTGTTTTATTTATATTTGGAATATTTTGTTCTATATTTAAACATTTGTAATCAGTATTTGTGTTTTAATAATACAAAACACATTTCTTTTTTTTTTTCTTTTTTTTTTTACAAAAATGTGATGTGACATGAGAGAAAGTTGTCTGTAAATAGGATTTTCCAGTGTCTACAGATGAAACAGAAGCAGTAAAGTCTGAAAGTGTGTGTTTATGAGATTACAGTGGGAATCAGCTGTGATGATGAAGCACAGATGGCTCCACCTGGGCTTTTAGAGGTTTAACCCCAGCAAACACACTGACCTGAGGAGTGACAAACGGCTGATGTCCAGCAGAAAGAGCCCGACGGCTGACCAATCACATTCTCAAGCACTGGAGAAGAACTTTTACTAGAAGAAAGAACACTTACTAGAAGAGCACTAACTACAACCCCAAACTATAAAAAGTTGGGACAGTATGGAAAACTCAAATAAGAAAATGCAACAACAAAGAGCCCATACTCTTTCCCACCTTAAGAAAAATTAACAAAATGACACCTAACATTTCATCACTTGGTGTCTTCAGTCTCTAAACATCTTTTAAGTGAAAAGGAATGGCAACATTACAAAGTGGTAAATACTTTTCTGTTAGAACTTTTTTTTAATGTGTTGCAAGAACCGAAATTGGAATATGTGTTTATTTTGGGAAAACAATAAAATCATGAGGAACACATTAAATAATGTTTGTTGTATTGTCTACAATGAAATACAAGTCAAAGTAAATTTAGAAATCATTATTTTCTTGTTTTATTTGTGTTTTCCACACTGTTCCAACTTTTTCTGATTTGGGGTTGTATAAGAACGCTAATCAGACCACGAACTATAAGAACTCCAACTAGAGTTCCCAATTAGATAACTTAAGGGCTGGACTGTATGTCCTCACTTGCACAGATATCCTGTTTTTATTGAGCTTGAGTTGGCTGAAAAGGTCAGAGGTCACTGAGATTGTGATGAGGAAACGGGCCATTTGTGATGAGACATGAGTGCCGCCTTAAACCTGAGGTTCCAATCTTGTGACTGCTAAAGGGTAAAACTTTGAGGTATTATCATATCAAACAAAGGGGATTTTTTTTTTCCATTTGTGACTATGACACATGAAAAAGACTCCCATACATCAGACTTTCCTGATGTGGGTATTCTAACAGCAAACTGACCATTTTCTAATGCAAGCTGAAGGACACCCCACTGTGAGGACCGTTGTGCAGATGATGCGCACACAGACTGTGCAGAAAAAAAAGCACACGCAGAAAGCACAGGTCATGTGTTTGCATGTGTAACAGTCATAAGCACTGGCTGTTCCGGTGCTCAATAAGAATGAGGAAATCACAGATATGCTGTTCCGAAATAACGTCGGGACTCTGGAGCAGTATATTGTTAGACCGCCCGCTCCTGTTCAAATTACACCAGAGTTACCTACCGCTACCGCATTTCATTCAGAAATGTATTCCCGCACCGCAAGAAATCTGGTCGGGTCTCACAGCTCCAGCGGTACAGCCGTGGGAACGCAGACCTCTAGAAGCCACCAAAATGAGACACAGGTTCAGAGTTATAAATATTCGCATGAGGTGGTTTTTAATTAGCAAATAATACAAATATTACAGACGTAATTAGCTGGGTAACTTATAATATAAGGCTCCATCTTTAGGCACACTCACTCCTGTTGGAAAACCTTCTCGAATATTTTGAATTTTAACTGGAATAACCAGTTCAACCACTAGGTGTCAATCTTACATACTTGCTTACTCCCAGATCCATTTATATCAAAGTTGATATTTAGCTGCACCATACTAGTGTTTCGTAACTCTAGTTTTAACAAGCCTAATGCTCAACCCCCAATCTGGAGGACCAGGACATACACACATACACTATGGCCAATTTAGCTTATTCAATTCACCTGTAGCGCAAGTCTTTGGACTGTGGGGGAAACCAGAGCACCCGGAGAAAACCTACGCGAACGCGAACACGAGGAGAACATGCAAACTCCACCCAGAAATGCCAACTGATCCAGCCGGGGCTCGAACCAGCAACCTTCTTGCTGTGAGGCGACAATGCTACCCACTGCGCCACCATGTTGCCCTCAATCCTACATACTGCACCTTTAAATTGTCTAGCATGCTAGGTTGAAAACATCCTTAAAGACATAGATCACAAAAAAAATGGAAATTTAGTCATAGTTTACTCATTTCAAACCATAAGAAAGTTGGAAACCTGTAACCATTGACTTCCGTAAAGAAAAAAGTATAGTTAACTATTTCCAACATTCTTCAAAATATCTATTGTATGTGTGTGTGAGTGGAACAGAACAAAAAATCTGTCTGGTTTGGAACAAGTGAAGAGTAAGTTAATGGTGACACATTTTTGATTTCTGAGTGAACTATCCCTTTCATTCAGCAGAAGTAAATGGCGCACACGTGCAGAGAGGCTCAGTGCTTTGTGTGTTGTGTCAACAGCCACTGGTTGTGATTGTAGTAGAGACTCACACATGCAGACGGGAAGCTTTGGGTCTGTAAAACATTCTCCCAATGTTTATATAACCTCCACACGGCCTCCTGTCCACCACCAGTGGACTATACTGTATGTGAAATATACAGTATTCATTCATTCATTTTCCTTCAGCTTAGTCCCTTATTTATCAGGGATTGCCACAGTGGAATGAACCGCCAACTATCCCAGCATATGTTTTACGCAGCGGATGCCATACCAGCCACAACCCAGTACTGGAAAAAATATACAGTATATTATCATACCTGTCAACCCTCCCGTTTTTCCCGGGATTCTCCCGTATTTTATAGTTCCATCCTGCTATCATCCCGTGAAGGTATTTTCCCGTATTTCTCCCTTATTTTCAGTCTTTCTTTGAAGGGTGACAATAAACATTAAAGAGCAGAGCCTCCCTATATGTATGCCGCCGAACCACAAGGGGCCACCCGTTGCTCTTAAATGTGAGTTTTTCTATGCTTTCGTTTTGTTTAGGCATAAAAACACTTTAAAGTAAATAAATATAAAATTGGCGGGATTCCCTTGCCTTTTCATTACAGATGCCGTCTCCCCTTTATATGCAATCCTCAAAACAGTCATATAGCGGTGCAGCTGACGCGCTCCATAGTGATAAATAGACGCTGTTTCCCAAATGAATTGGATTCTGTACACGCGATTAGAAGCGGAGACTGGGTTTTGGGTGCGTGTTAACAGACATATACACATAATTAATAATAATAATAATAATAATAATATCTAAAGATGTCGATCTTGGTGGGGTTTTCAAACACAACTAATTTTGTCCTAAATAAGCATAAAAGTTAGGAAAGCAATCGAATGCTTTCATTATAATGTTAGATCTGTGCATTTTTAAAGTGACACCTGTTATATAATGTAATCAAACGAAAAAAATCTAAATAAATAAGAGATTCATTCATTGCTCATTGTTGTTTTATAATAATAAAACATATTACTGACCATTTAACTGTTTATTTACAATGAAACAGCTCCAAAATGAACATATTTAGTTTGGGGATTTTCTTAAGGGGGGTCGGAGTAATCCCTTATTATGGTGGGCATATCCCTTATTTTCACATCCCAATGTTGACAGGTATGTATATTATACTATTTAAATCTGAATAGTATCTCAATGTTAGTAATAATAACAACAATTTAACAAAATATATGTTAAAGTAAAATCATTCAAAATACAATCCAAGTGAATAGTAAATAGTATCTCATGCAATAAAAGTAATTTATGCAAATTCCTCAACTATACACAACTATACTATTACCACAGCAGATTAATTCAAGTACTTTTATAGCTGGTATGATACAGAAACATTACTATTTTACTATAGTATTTTTTATTTTAATGTTCAAAATGTCTATATTTTGTTTTAATAATGTTATTAATTTCCCAGTGATGGGTTGCAGCTGGAAGGGCATCCGATGCGTAAAACATGCTGGATAAGTTAGCGGTTCATTCCGCTGTGGCTACCCCAGATTAATAAAGGGATTAAGCCAAAAAAAATAAATGAATAAATGAATAATGTTATTAATTATTATGATTTAACATCTCACTGACTTTAAATTATTTTTTGTCTAGAATAGAAAATCATAAATTCACAGTTGTGTGTTTTTAGAGTTACGTATAGAGTCAAATAAACTTAGCTGTAATTAAAAGTCATATTTCTAAGAAATCTAACTCAGTAACGACTTGTTTTTTGACTGTGAGATGCCAATTTGCATCTGTGAGTTCAATTTGTATCAAACTTCCAAAGTGTAAACTCACATTTCCAAGAAATAGAACTGTAAAACATTCATTTTCTTTTCAGCTTAGTCCCTTTATTTATCTGGGGTCGCCACAGCGGAATGAACTGCCAACTTATCCAGCTGCAACCCATCACTGGGAACATCCATAAGCACTCATTCACACACACACACACAAACACTAAAGACAATTTAGCTTACCCAATTCACCTATACCGCATATCTTTGGACTGTGGGGGAAACCGGAGCACCCGGAGGAAACCCACGCGAACACGGGGAGAACATGCAAACTCCACTGCGTCGCAATTGTAAAACAAACAAATACAAAATTGACAATTCAAAAAAATAATTAGATTTTTGGCAAATTTGCATCTTGGACACGACAAATGGAGCTAATTTTGTCTTCCAGAAAACAGGTTCACTTTTGTCCTCCAGGTTTAAATCATTTTTGTGCCTCTGTCTCTTCCGTTTGGTAGTTTTGGTAAACTACTGCCCTCTGTTGTAAGAAACCAAAACTACAGAGCTAATGACATTAAAGGGATAGTTCACCCCCACATTTTAATTTAGTCACTATTTACTGACCCTCAAGTGGTTTCAAACCTTTATGAGTTAAACTTTATGAGAAGTAATTTTGAAAAATGTTAGAAATCTGTAACGATTGATAGTAGGAAAAACCAATACTATGGAAGTCAGCTACAGGTTTTCAGCATTTCAAAAAATATATCTTCTTTTGTGTTCAATAAAAGGCTGAAAGTCAAACAGGTTTGTGACAAGTGGAGGATGAGTAAATGATGACAGAATTCTCATCAGTTTTGGGTGAATTATCTCTTTAAGCATTCAGAGAATATCTAATAGATTAATGGATTTGGAACATTTTAGTTTGTTTAAAAAAAAGAAAGAAATTTGTGAGGATTCCAGATCTTGTTAGTTGCCCTCAGTTTTTTAAAAAATCGAAATATCAACCATGGATGTATTGTAGAAAAAGCGTTGACTAGAATAAACACTAAAATAAAATGCTTAACTAATCTGTTTTAACCAGTTTGTATCATATCTAATTTATAAGAACTAGTATCTTTTAAAGGGGTACTAGTATTTAAAGAGCAGGTTCTAGTTGGTAATGAATAAGGAATGGTAATTATCAGGGGTGCGTTTCCCAAAACCATCGTTAGCCAACTAAGGTCGCAAGTTCCGTCGTTACAAACATAGTTCTTTGATTTGCTGTTTCCCAAATCCATCGCTCCAACGAACATTCGCAAACTGCGTCGCAAACTTGAGCTCTTGAAACGACACCTCTGGAGCTGTAGTTAAAAGCATAGTTCCTGGCTGTGTTCTATTCCCACTTATCCCCCCTATGCCCTATTCATTTAGAACATTCTAACATTCAAAGTTGGAATTATTAAAAATAAAAAGCATTAAGGTCATCTCTCTTAGGTGTAATTTGCTTTCAAAGTATTTTTACAGTTCAGTTTTAGCGATCTTCATGTTTACAATTGTGCTCCCTTCGCAGTGCACTTTGAAAACATTGATATCATTTTGAACTAGTGCTGGGCCGTTATCGGCGTTAACGTGCTGCGTTAACGCGAGACTCTTATCGCGCGATAAAAAAAATATCGCCGTTAATCTATTCTCAAAGTTAGGTTGGGAGCTGGGTCTATTTTACCCAAGCTGTGATAACTTTCACCTATTAGCGCGGATGGATACCTGACCGGTGAGCCGTCTGCCCTTCTGAATCAAATCAGCAGGCTGCCTGACTCTAACTGCAGGTCGGCAGTTTCATTTTAACTCACGGATATTTCATTCATTCCTTTGTGACAAAGTGGGGTATTAGACGCAAATACGGAGAGAATGTTATGGAATTTAATAACGCATGCCAAATGGTAAGAAAAAAAACTTCCGCATTTCGCGATGTGTGTGTGTGTGTATGTGTGCGTGTGTGCAGTCCTTTACTGACAGCCGCGTGTGGATCTTGTCGGAAAATATGGCGAAAGGTCCTAAAGCCCGCCGTGTTTACTTCAATAATGCCACTAATATCTGCATACTCCACATCTTAATTCCATTTCTGTTTAGTTCAGTTATGACTTTAGATGGATTAAGGGAATCAAAAATCGCTGTTTGGAGCTTATGTGGGCCTACAGTTCAACATTGATGTTTAACTGAATAAACAGTAAACACAAGTACATCTTATTGAACATCATTTATTTTCATCACCAATTATCATAATAGAACAGTTTCTCAAGCAGTTTGTGATGCATTTTGGAAACAGGAGATGAGCCCCTTGTCTAATGCACCACCTGGCTTGAGAAACCTGTTCTCAAAGACTTATTATTTGGGTAACACACATATTTTGAATGCCTTCGGCAGAATTCAAATGAGCCATTTTAATCTAGATTAATCTAGATTAATTTCGAAATTAATCTAGATTAATCTAGATTAAAAAAATTAATCTATGCCCACCTATATTTTGAACACAGCCTCATGGCGAAAACTATAGGTATATTTAAAAGCGGAAATTATGTTACGTCTCCAAAGCTTGTGAAAATAAAAAACATAGCATACGTTATTCTTTTATTTTATAGTGGGTTATTTATTAAGTATCTCTACTGTATATGACATGGGCCTGTTGGTTAGAACTTTCTGCTGTGGTTTGCATGTGTCAAATTGTAATTTTTTAAAAATAAATAAACAATATCCTAAATAATCATCATCATCATCATCATTAATAATATTAAAGTAAATATATTTATAATAAATCGCCTCATTATTTATTTATTTATATGATTTATATATGATATTAGAATAGTGTTAGCTTTTGTAAGTGATTTTATGTTTTAGAATAGAATATGTATTGTTCAACTTCTCAATAATATTATTAAAGCAAACATTGGCCCTATATGTGCCATTTACATTTATTTTATTTTATTTAATATGGAAACTAATATTGGATTTTATTTTAAATGCGTGTGCGTGTAAAACAATATAATTTGCACAAAGAAATTATAGGGTTGTTCTCTAAAGAAGTTACTCCACCCCGTTTAGGGCATCATTATGGGCGTTTTACGTATTAACTAACGTGGTCCAAGCGATGGATCTGCGACAGAGAAACTAGGGGTTTTGGGAAACACTCGTCACTACATCGTTTTTTTGCCAAACGATGCATCGTACTATGATAGTTCAGCCGCGAGTTACGTCGTTGTTTGGGAAACGCACCCCAGAACAGTAGTATGTGGAGGGAAAAAAAAAGACTAACATGAAAATTGATGGGAGGCATGGTGCATGACACTTCGGTCAACTTTTTTTTTTTTTTTTTAATTCTTAACAATGTAAACAGTCTTCTAAAAATTCAGACTGGCCATGCACTGAAATATATGATAAAACATAAAATCAACAAAAAATGTGACTAATAACACATTTGTTTGACCTTTCACAAATGCAGATATTACATGAACAAAATATAGTACAAAATGATATAGAAGATTTTTTTTAAGTATAATCGTTTTGGTCACCACGTTTTTATGTTTACATAGATTTTTTTAAGACTGCTTACACAAAGGAAGTTATTTTGAAAAAACAGTAGAAAACTGTAACCATTGACCTCCATAGAATTAGTTTTTCTTATTAGGAAGTCAATGGGAACTAATTTATAACACTGGTAACATTTACAGTAAGGTTGAATGTTAATTAATGTATTTACTAATATGAACAAACAAGGAATGATACATTACAGTATTTGTTAACGTTAATTAATGGAAATAAAGTGGTTCATCGTTAGTAACTCACAGCGTATTAACCTATGTTAACGAGCATAAATTTGGATTTTAATAATGCATATTAATAATTGCTGTACAAGTATTGTTCATTATTAGTTCATGTTAGTAAATACATTAACTAATGAAACCTTATTGATAAGTGCGACCCTAACATTCTTCAAAATATCTTCTTTTGTGTTCAACTGAACAAAAAAAAAATCCATAAAGTTTAAGAATCACCTGAGGGTGAGTAAACAGTACATTTTCCTTTTAAAGTGAACTATAATTCCAGATCGGTCATTGTTAAAAGTCCCGTGAAATTACAATAACGGTTTTTAGATGTTGGTAAAAGGATTGTTAGTTTTAAGGATATCTATTATCTCATGTGCTTCAAAACAGTGACAAAATTTGTGATTAGAAGATAGATATAAAACTGACATAAACATCACTTACGGCTAAACAGATCAACTATTTTTTTCACATCACTTCATACTTCAATTTCTCATCAAATCTTGACCAATCAAATGCTAGTATCTGACATGCCCCACCCCCTTCAAGACTCTCCTCATTTGCTTTTGATTTGATGCTCATGAGCTCAACCACTCTCACTGGCAGAGCGGTGATAAAACAAAACAAAACACTATTGGCTGTTTGTTTTTAAAGAGGAGGAGCTACTCTATGTCCCGCCCTCTCATTAAGATTCAGTTAAGATTATGTCAAAAATCCCAAAAAAATGTGCCCTTTTCAAAGCACTTCACGAGACCTTTAAATAAAAAAAATAATAATAAAAAAAAGGAAATGTCCACAATATAGACACACAATATGGTCAGTCTTTCCATTAGACTTTCCACTGTTTCACCATTGATATAATCATCTCACACATACGTCATCTCAGGTTTCCTGCTTTTCCTATGGGATTCACTCTTTGAGAAGATGGACAGCATGAATTTCGCGCTCTCGTTTGGTTTGAAAGTGGTCGGCACGATGAGATACTCTCCTGGCTCCAGCTTGAAGAATTTCATCACATGCCTCGAATTGACGAATGCCTCACTTTCTGCCACGGTACGTCTACGAGAGAAGAAGCTTGCTGGAAACCTCTCATCTTTCATCTGTGGGAGAATGAAATATATATATATTCAAGCAACAAGTGTGGTTTTATATTAAGTGGCCTTAACTACTATGTACTCACATCTAATTATAAATACAATGGACTTAATGTGTTCATTATGTATTGAACATGTCTGGGGCTCTAGAAGTAGGATACGGGTAGGGTTAGGGACAGGTTTGGTGGTTTAAGGGTAGGTTAAAGTGTAAGGGATAGTCAACAGTGTAATTATAAATGTAATTACAGAAATTAATTACATGCAGGTATTTAATCAACATAAATACAATGTAAAAACATGTATTTACACGATAAGTACATTGTAACGAATTATTAATTTCAGTGTAAGAACATATTAGTTAAGGCCACTTAATATAAAGTGGGACCCAAAAAAAATATGGATTAACACTTTTCAGTCTGAAAGATATTTTACTTACCTCTGGTGGTATCTGTTAAAAAAGAAAATGTCTATTAATATAAAACACCGATAATAAGAGGAAACCAAAATCATGGTATTCTGTGCATCTAACAGGGTTATTTTGTTAATACTGACCGCAAAAACACAGAAGCCGATAGAGCAGTTTTTAACACGACTTCGGTGTCTGTCTTCATGGATCTGCAAGAGGGACACCAGTATATTTTCGGGGCACTGGGAACTAGAACATTCCTCATCAAGCTTCTCAATCGTCACTCGAAACTGAGGGTTTGTCCAGAAAGACTCTGAAAGACATTCGTTTAATCAGACGTTTTGTATATGTTCAATACACATACACTCCCTGACAAAAGTCTTGTCGCCTATCCAAGTTTCAGTAACAAGAAAAAATTACTTCACTTCTAGTTGATCATTTGGTATCAGAAGTGGCTTATATGAAAGGCGAAAGCCTTTAGATTACGCTTATTTTACATTTTATAAGTTATATTTCAAATAACTTATAAATAAAGTCATCTGGAATGGAAAAGAAAGCGTTCTTGCAGGAGTTCATCAAGATTATTTGGATTCATCTTCAATGCCTCCTCCTTCATCTTACCCTAGACATGCTCAATGATGTCTGGTGACTGGGCTGGCCAATTTCTGGAGCACCTTGACCTTCTTTGCTTTCAGGAACTTTCACGTGGAGGCTGAAGTATGAGGCGGAGCGCTATTATTTGTTGCTCTTACAACTGGGATCGACGACAAGACTTTCATCAGGTAGTGTATATGGGTCAAAAATAAGATTTGTATTTTTGGTCAGAATCAATTTTTTTTTCAGAATCAAACGAGTTTGCATACTGTACATAGAAAGCATATTAAATGTGTGTAAAGTGACTACTTTAAACAATATTCGTAAAAAAATTATAATTCAAAAAACAGATACACTGAGATGTGCATTCAAGAGTTCATTTGCAAAAAAATAAATAAATACATTTTTAAAATAATTTTTTATTTTAAAAATAAAAAGAATAAAAATGTATTTTAAATATGTATGTGAACATTAAACAGCGTAATTATTTTGAGCTGTACGTGTTAAAATATAACAGAAAAAATGATCATATTGTGTTGACTAAAGCATCTCGCTAACAAAATTTTAAAAAAATAAAGTTTTAAAGATAGTGGCAAGGTGACTTAAAATGGCAGTTATTTAGTATTTATTATTTATTTATTTAGTATATTTTTGAGGGCTGTACAGTGAAATCCTATGGAAAAAAAGAGTCTTTTAATGAGTCATCAAATGATTCTACTTTATATATAACTGATACCATTTTTGATATATAAACTTGTACAATGAATTACAATTTTGTGGGCATTTTCTGTAAATCAGAGTAAAAATGTAAGCATTATTTTATGCACAGAAAGAAAAAGCTTTATTATGATTTTTAATGTTTTACCCCTTTTAATCTTTGACCCATATACAGTAGACATTATCTATCTGTAAAAGTACAAACATGTGTTTGACTGTTAAATTTAATCTCCCTGCTTCATTAATTTCCCGTTTCACATGCACACCTGCATCTATTCTTTCTATTAATAATGCATTCACTTGGTACCTTTGTAATTGAGGCAGCCACCAGCTGTTTTTCCAGCTTCCCAGCTGCCATTGTAGCGTACAGTTGTCCAGCTGCATTTAGAGGAATTGTCCAGAAAATCAGGGGTAAAGCAGCAAATATCAACTTCTTCGAAGTTTTTGGAAAAATCCTCCATTGACATCCTACAGTGAAATCTGTGTTACTGACAACGTCTGACTTCTTAATGCAGCAAAGATTACATCAGAAACTAAAGTCAATGCCCACCAGAATTCGCCATCATTGGCCAAAGACCAACACTTGGTTCGCTCACTCTCACTCACTTTGTTCCACAATGATGACCTAAAAGTTACACATCCACATTAACATGACATTGAGGTTATGATATAGCTGAGTACACAACAGCAGCAATTAAAGAGGAAAATAATAAATATGAAAAGAAATATACTCTTATATTGAGAGTTTGCAGTCTTTTTAGTTCTAAATAAATTAAAGCAACACTATGCAACTTTCGCAGCTCCCTCTTGTGGTTGATAAGTACAATTGTCTGTTGCCAACAAAGTAGATCGTATTATATATAGCACTAGATATAGAAAGGGATGGACAGGCATAATTCATCTAGTTAAAAAGTTAAGCCACTGTCCAATTATCAGGCTGAATGGTTTGCTTAACTGCCGATCAGGGTCAGTCAGCACAAAAAGTTTAATCTTCTATCGAGATGCTGATAACGAATCTCTTCGTAATGTAATACAAATACGTCAGTGATTTCTTCAATCTTCGGTTTATTTGGCTATGGAGAAACTGGAAGCCAGGCAACGGAATGGCAATGTCATGTGCTCTACCAGTCTAGCATGGTTCAGTGCAGTTGACTAACCATGCCTAGAATGCCAGACCAAAAACCAATCGTGTTTGCAATCATTCTGTGCCATACCAGGCTCACGTGTAAAAATATTTGAAATGTACCTCACTGTTCCTAGAACGATTCAGCATGATAGTGGAAAAGCGGCTTTATTCTACTCATACAATTTTAGACATTGTTTCAAGGTTGAAAAACTCAGTTAGTGCTGCTTTAATGGGGACCTATTATGCCTCTTTTTACAAGATACGAAGAATGTGTATGTGAAGTTTCAGCTCAAAATACTCCAAAAATAATGTTTTATAAATAAATTGTGCCATTTTAGTGACTGTCGCTTTAAACTCAATTGAGATTTTGATCCCAGCCCTATTTTTAAAAACAAGACGGAGCTAAAAATGCCTATGTGTCAGCATAGTGGCAGATTCAAAATGGCTACTTTTCACTCAGGGCTGTCTATGCACTCAAAACAGTTTTTTTTATTCGTTCAAACTACTTATTTAAAATGAGCTGAAACACAATTCTTGAGATTTCATTGGGACAACTTAATTTTTTTATGTTCAATCCACATAAATTTGTTAAAAGTGTTAAGTGAACTTAATCGATTTGTGTTGGGTCAACATGAATGGTGTGGATCCCTACATTTTTTTTTCTGACTAATAGTCAGAAATGTCCTACTTTTACGACATGTACAAAAGGAGAAAGTCAGTCAAAGTGTTTCTATAGACTGTTTTTATGAAGCTGTGATTAATAGTAAGAATTACTTAATTCTATAGAGGCTGGACATATTCACACACTGCTGACCTTATAAAAAATTTTTTGCATAATACAGTTGCAATCAGAATTATTGAACCCCCTTTGAATTTTTTTTTCTTTTTTAAATATTTCCCAAATGATGTTTAACAGAACAAGGAAATTTTCACAGTATGTCTGATAATATTTTTTCTTCTGGAGAAAGTCTTATTTGTTTTATTTCGGCTAGAATAAAAGCAGTTTTTAATTTTTTAAAACCCATTTTAAGGTCAAAATTATTAGCCCCTTTAAGCTATATATTTTTTCAATAGTATACAGAACAAACCATCATTATACAATAACTTGCCTAATTACCCTAACCTGCCCAGTTAACCTAATTAACCTAGTTAAGCCTTTAAATGTCACTTTAAGCTGTAGTAGAAGTGTCTTGAAAAATATCTAGTCAAATATTATTTACTGTCATCATGGCAAAGATAAAATAAATCAGTTATTAGAGATGAGTGATTAAAACTATTATGATTAGAAATGTGTTGAAAAAAAATTTCTCTCCGTTAAACAGAAATTGGGGAAAAAAATAAACAGGGGGCTAATAAATCAGGGGGTTGAATAATTCTGATTGCAACTGTAGGTCCCCTTTAAAATGGTTTGTGATAATATAGTCACCCTATTCTTAGAGCCAGCTTATTCATGAATGACATCTCTAAAACCAAGTCTCTGAACTTCATTCAGGAATTGGTTGGATAAAATTCATGTTAAATGAAGTGTCAGAACTTTTTCCTATACTACAAACAAGGCACACTTCAGTATATTTTCAGGAAGATTGAAACTAAAAGATGATCATCTGCCAAATGTATTGGACCTGACATTAATTCAATCAAAAACTATGCTTTTTTTTTTTTTTATTAAGTGGTCACTATTGCTTTTAGTACAGATCATTTAATATGTACTGACTAATAATGGGCTTTAAACCTAAAATCACAGAAGCTTCGTTGTATGAAGGTATAGGCTGTGGTACAACTGATATTTGATTACAAAACCAGTGGTCATTCACTTCTGAGTCTACAATCTGCTGGACCTACTTGAACACTGTTCAGACAGTCAAAACAGGACAGAGAATAGCCTAATACCTATTACTTACTAAATTATGAAGGGTCTAGATGTTAAAAAAATGTAATCTTGAGAAAATCATTAGCCCAAACTGAATTAAAAATCAGTTCATGATCTTTGTAATATTGTTTAGCCATCAAAACTCTTTTGCTTAAACTGATTGATGTTTATTTCGGTTCACAAAAGATGACGTCATTATAGAACTGTCTTTTGTAAAAGGGGCAGTCTATACTGCGAAAGTCTGACTAAAGGCAACCTTTAAACAAAAGCCAACAAAATGTCATTCATTCATTCAGTAAAAGAGTCATTCAAGTCAGCAATTCAGGAGATATGAATGACATTGACGCTTGGTTATGTAAGCCATGCAAATAAAAAACATCTCCAATGATGTATACTGCGAACACTCCTTAAAACAACTGTAATGGCATATTTTGGGACTTACATATAAACGCTCCTTACAGATCTTTCTTTTAAACTACAACTTTTTATAGGATACTATAGAATAATCTATTTGTGTATTTTCTGCAACAGTCAGTACCAAAGCAAAATCTGGAACTAGCTTAACAAAAAATATTATGTAAGATTATGGTCCAAAAAAATTGTATACCCCACTGAAAACATTGGGAAACATTAAATAAAAATTTTATAAATAGGAAAAAAAAGAACCATAAAAAATATATGCATTAGTTGAACCTAATTTGAATTTTAATGTATTACATCTATTCAATTAAATGAAAATCGATTCCTAAAGATGTTAGGCAATTACACTCTTAATTACAATCTTACTACAATATTACAATATAAATACAATATTATTCTTATTACAATCTTAATGAATATAACAGTTTAATGAAACTGTTTTGCTTTAATGCACCAAAATAAATTGTCTATATTTGTTATATATATGAATTTCCTTGGATTTAGTAAAAAATAGCGAAGTAAAGGGTAATGTTTTCATTTTTGGTATGACTAAAAATCATACCAAAATCAGGAGTTATTCCACCCAATACTGATTTCTTATCTTTTCTGCAGTTACTACAGTTAATATAATATAATATAATATAATATAATATAATATAATATAATATAATATAATATAATATAATATAATATAATATAATATAATATAATATAATATAATATAATATAATTCCTGTGACTCTTACTTGTCACACCAGGCACCTGTCCACTCGCGTTTTCCCCATGGGTTCAACACTCTCACCAGCCTTACTGGTGTTCCTTGCCATGTTACCTGTTAAATACATCATGACATGACAAATTTAATTCAAAAGGCTTATAACAAAGCCCTTGGACGTACCACAACAGTGTATAAACATGCCAAATGATAACCAAATTAAACATGTTTTTGCTACACTAACCATAATTTAACAATGGTATTTGTTGTAAAACTGTGGTCATACAAATGACTGTCAATCTACCAAGAACCATGGGATATGCTTGGTTTTTGACTCGTGTCATTATGAAATACAGAGTGAGTAAAGCATCTGTACAAAATGTTTTGAGTCAACGTACAAACAAACATGTAAAGAAATTCCTCTTACAACATCACAGTGCTGATGTAAGAGACGCACTGGGATGAAAGCAAACAGTACAAATGATATAATAATGGGTGGAGCAGCTCACATGAGGCTGAATACAGCGGAAGGCAACAAGTCTCTAAACACTATAGTGTACACAATTAAAACAACAATTAACATTAGAACAAAGCAAGCGTGTTTTAGAAAACACCTATCTTTTCATATTTCAAGTCTGTTGGTATGAATGATTATACTAATTTCTCAAATAATTTAACTCAACTTTATGCTCATTAAAAATATTCCCAGGTGGTTACATTTGAAGAAAGGTCCCAGAACAGAGCCTATAAGGGCACTACTTCTTGAAAACACAACAAAAGCTTGAAAGTAAATAAATAAATAAATAAATACATAAAAAAAATTGTAATGTGTCTTAATGGAGAACTTTTAGGAATTGTAATTGACTAGATTGGAGTTGGACATATCTTAAAAGGATTGAAGAATATTTGGTATTTTTTAGAAGTGGACTCGTCAAATGAACCCTGAGTTTATTTAAATCAGAGCACACTGCTACACTTTATATTGTCATTTCTGTCTGAAATTAATCCTCCCATCTAATAAGTGCCTACATAGTTTCTACATAAACACTAAATAAATCGATCAGGTTGATGTGTGTATTTATATTACAAGTTTAAATCAGATTTAATCTTCTGAGATGTTCACACTCCACAACTTTACTGTAGGTTTCAGCTTTTCCTGCTTCCCTTCTTCGTTTTAAAAATGGAAACTACATATTTAACAATTTTAGAAGACAATGAACCTATAAACTTGGCTGTCTCATGACATACACTGTAAAAAAAAAACCCTAATTTTACAGAAAATATCTCTAAATTTTTTACAGTAATTTTTTGTCATTTTAAATTATATTCAAAACTTAGTAAAATGACAAACAATCTCTCTAAATTAACAGTTTGACTTTCATTTTAGGTACTTTATCATTAAAGACAAATTACTGACATTTTTGTTTTTTATACAGGGAAATTACACTATTATTTATACAGTATTTTTTCTGTTATTTCAAATTATATTCAAAAGTCCGTAAAAATTACAAACAATATCTGTAAATTAACAGCTTGACTGTTATTTTATGTACTATACAATTAATGACAAATTACAGCAATTTGTCTGTTTTATACAATTAAATTGCCGTATTATTTACACACTGTTTTTTCCTGTTTTTTTGAAGTACATTTAAAATTACGTAAAATTAAAGTAATAAATTGTAATTGTAAAAAAAAAATCGTAAAAAAAAGGTAAATGACTGGCAGCTACGGCTGCCAAACAAAAACCATAAAATTACGGTAAAATTTCTTTTGTTGAAGTAAAGTGCAAAAATAATAAATCTACAGATAATTTCATTAAAATGTTTACAGAGAAACACTGTTATTTTACAGACTTCTCCTAGATTATTACGATCAAATCCATTTAATAAAGTTACACAATAAGAGTTTTACAGAGAAACACTGTTATTTTACAGACTTTTCATAGATTATTATTATCAAATCCATTTAATAAAGTTACACAATAAGAGTTTTACAGAGAAACACTGTTATTTTACAGACTTTTCCTAGATTATTATCAAATCCATTTAATAAAGTTACACAATAAGAGTTTTACAGAGAAACACTGTTATTTTACAGACTCCTCCTAGATTATTACGATCAAATCCATTTAATAAAGTTACACAATAACAGTTTTACAGAGAAACACTGTTATTTTACAGACTTTTCATAGATTATTATTATCAAATGCATTTAATAAAGTTACACAATAAGAGTTTTACAGAGAAACACTGTTATTTTACAGACTTTTCATAGATTATTATGATCGAACACCATCAATAAAGTGACTGCACTAAAAGTTTAAGAGAAAACAATGTTATTTAAAAGAATTTTCCCTAAATCATTACGATTAAACACCTTTAATAAAATGCCAAGACCTGCTCAAGGTCGTAATTTAACGGTTTTATTTTGGATCAAAAAAGTCTGGAAAAAACAAGATACAAGATACAACTGGTTAAAATTCTCACAACTTTAAAATTAAAGTGGTTACATTTTATTGAATAGTATTTATGTAAAACATGTTGAGATTTAAGTTATATGGAATGACTCAGTTCCAAATCTTAAATGAAACTGTAATGTGAATGGGACGCTGACAAAGGAGTGCAGATCCAAATGCAAGTTTATTACACAGAGATGGTCAGGCAAGCAACAGTCAACAGAGGAGCAAACAGATGTATGCAGGGAATCCAGAGTCATGGTCAAATAACAGGCAAATGGTCAGTCCCAGCAGCAAACAACATAAACAATTAACAAGCAAAGCAAGAGAACCGCGTCATAATGTTCACAGTAACAGTATAACAAGCCTTAGCAATTAGTGCGTGCATCTGTGCTGCTTTTAAAGTCCATGTAATCAGTTCATAACGATCCTCCGACTGTGTGTGTGTGTGTGTGTGCAAATAGTGGGTGTGAAACAGTGAAAATCAAGTAGCTGTATACGTTTTCAGTATATCTTAAGTTTATCATAATCCTATAGTCTGAGAATTTCATGAAACTGTTGTGCTGTTTACTGTAGTAGTTTAAATGTTCCTGTCACAATCATCAGCAATTTAATCCTTGTAGATCGCTGCTAAACACGCAGATCGCCATAGAACTACAAATCCGCCATTATATGGACTAAAGATCCAGTCAGGCAACGCTCACATGCACCTGTTCCAGATTCCACTGATTGCGCACACACACACAGTCGGAGGATCGTTATGAACTGATTACATGGACTTTAAAAGCAGCACAGACGCACGCACTAATTGCTAAGGCTTGTTATACTGTTACTGTGAACATTATGACGCGTTTCTCTTGCTTTGCTTGTTAATTGTTTATGTTGTTGTTGTTGCTGCTGGGACTGACCATTTGCCTGTTATTTGACCATGACTCTGGATTCCCTGCATACATCTGTTTGCTCCTCTGTTGACTGTTGCTTGCCTGACCATCTCTGTGTAATAAACTTGCATTTGGATCTGCACTCCTTTGTCAGCGTCCCATTCACATTACAGTTTCATTTAAGATTTGGAACTGAGTCATTCCATATAACTTAAATCTCAACATGTCTTACATAAATACTATTCAATAAAATGTAACCACTTTAATTTTAAAGTTGTGAGAATTTTAACCAGTTGTATCTTGTATCTTGTTTTTTCCAGACTTTTTTGATCCAAAATAAAACTGTTAATTTACGACCTTGAGCATGTCTTGGCATTTTATTAAAGGTGTTTAATCGTAATGATTTAGGGAAAATCTTTTAAATAACATTGTTTTCTCTTAAACTTTTAGTACAGTCACTTTATTGATGGTGTTCGATCATAATAATCTATGAAAAGTCTGTAAAATAACAGCGTTTCTCTGTAAAACTCTTATTGTGTAACTTTATTAAATGGATTTGATCATAATAATCTAGGAAAAGTCTGTAAAATAACAGTGTTTCTCTGTAAAACTGTTATTGTGTAACTTTATTAAATGCATTTGATAATAATAATCTATGAAAAGTCTGTAAAATAACAGTGTTTCTCTGTAAAACTCTTATTGTGTAACTTTATTAAATGGATTTGATAATAATAATCTAGGAAAAGTCTGTAAAATAACAGTGTTTCTCTGTAAAACTCTTATTGTGTAACTTTATTAAATGGATTTGATCGTAATAATCTAGGAGGAGTCTGTAAAATAACAGTGTTTCTCTGTAAAACTCTTATTGTGTAACTTTATTAAATGAATTTGATAATAATAATCTAGGAAAAGTCTGTAAAATAACAGTGTTTCTCTGTAAAACTCTTATTGTGTAACTTTATTAAATGAATTTGATAATAATAATCTAGGAAAAGTCTGTAAAATAACAGTGGTTCTCTGTAAAACTCTTATTGTGTAACTTTATTAAATGAATTTGATAATAATAATCTAGGAAAAGTCTGTAAAATAACAGTGTTTCTCTGTAAAACTCTTATTGTGTAACTTTATTAAATGAATTTGATAATAATAATCTAGGAAAAGTCTGTAAAATAACAGTGGTTCTCTGTAAAACTGTTATTGTGTAACTTTATTAAATGCATTTGATAATAATAATCTAGGAGAAGTCTGTAAAATAACAGTGTTTTTCTGTAAACATTTTAATGAAATTATCTGTAGATTTATTATTTTTGCACTTTATTTCAACAAAAGAAATTTTACCGTAATTTTATGGTTTTTGTTTGGCAGCCGTAGCTGCCAGTCATTTACCTTTTTTTTACGATTTTTTTTTTTACAGTGTATATTAACAAAGAAGATGTCTATGGATGAAAGTCCAAAGCATCATTGTCCTGCACCATATGAAATTAAACAAGAGTGACTTTTGACACAATTACATTCATCCACCATAGTTTATTCTTTATGTCATACATCTTTATACTTATGTTAATGTAACTTTTTAATGAGCTGTCAATCGGATTAAAATAAACAATCACTTACAACAATTTTAATTACATTTAGTCAATTCATTCTGATTAACCTGGTTACTTGACTTTTTTATTGGGATAGTAAATGCAGCTACTTTCCTGGGTAGGGTTGGAGCGGCTGATCGTCTTTCTTAAACTGGAACACAAAGTCCACACTAGGGGCTTAGTAACTACTAGCTAGTTTGTAACAAAATTTGTTTCCACTTCAGTTGCACCACTTGTTCTTAAGGCAAACCGTAGTTAGTAGATTGTAAGCTCTCCGTAAAGTCATGCGTAGTCGCATTGAATGGCATAATATCCAATAAGAAGCATTTAAATCGTTAAACTGCTTTAAAATTCTGCAACTAATGCATCTATATATAACTCTCCTATGAAAATTAAATTATAAATTACATTTTTATAGCACATTAAATTACAATAAGTCACTAATAACAGACGACGCACACATCTGCATCGCGAGCCCTGAATACACGCAAAATTTAATGCACTAAAACTAAACTGAATTTTTTATATTCTACATATGAAGAGAAAAGAGCAGGGAGAAAAACTCAGTCATGAAGAAATTCTCGTTTTAATTGATGGATACAATAATAACAAAACATTCCTTGAAAGAAAATTATACTCTTTTTTCATGAACCCCCCAAAAATGCGAGATTTGGGAGGAAATTAAGGCTGTGAGTAGAGGAAGATCATTCTTGATTATGATCGCAAGCTCCTCAATGTAAACTAATCTCAATGTCATATCTTTTCTACCGTTAAACATGGGGGAGGCTGACATAAATATTGAGTTGGAACGTAGCGTTACATTTAGACTAAGATCAGTGGTGCAACACAAAAATATTTAGTAGTGTGTAAGTTGTAACGTAGTGTCCCTTTAAGTGACATAGGCTACGTTTTAACTTCCGCACTGCTTGTGCAACCGGCCCCTAGTGAACTAGATCTGCAGTGCATTATGAAAAAGTATGGACTTTCTGCTGCCAACATATGTACAGTCATGCTGCGGTGAGATATGAATGTAAGATAAGATGCATCAAAATACATAAATATCTAGACAGGTTTAGACAAAGGGAGTGAAGAGTTTTAGAAGTGCTATATTACAACATATTGAAACAGGGTTTCGGCAAACACTGAAGCAGATTATTTACAGTAAATTTTGAGAAAGCAAACACACAGGTTTGACAATCAGCAGGGCCTGATTAGCTTGTACAATGCAGTATATTGTGACCCTAGATCACAAAACCAGTCATTTCTGAAACTTGAGGTTTATAAGGTCATTGCTTTCCATTGATGTATTGGTTGTTAGGATTAAACATTATTTGGCAGGGAAACAACTATTTGAAAATCTGGAATTGGAGCATTCAAACAAACAAATCAATAAAATACAGTCAAAATATCTTATTTCTATTTTTAGAAAATCATATTTATAATAAATATTTATAATAAATATCATATTTATAATAAAAAGTCTTCATGGAAGAGGATTTTTACTACATTTTCAATTGATTTTCAGCAAAAAATAAGTGAAGTTTCATAAACTAATTTCGAGAGGAGCACGTGATATGATTTTGCACGACTGGCTGCTCATCTGTAATCAGTAATAATCCAATCAGAGGTGATCCAAGCTTACTATAAATGGATCGTTTTCTCCATACTGCTCTATCTTCATTTTAGAAGAATCCCCCCTTCCACCCCATCTCCTCCTTTTCCTCCCTTTTCTAAGGGGGAGCTCTCGAGACCTACCTGATCACGGATCCCCTTATATACTTATTGACCGAGCCTTGGGCTCAAGTATCTCCGAGCTTAGGGTTCTCTCCCAGGACAGCATGCCAAACCTACTATTAACGCTAGGCACAACTAAGTGGGAACTCTTGAAATATGTATAATGCTGTTTCTTACAATTTTTTTTTTCCTGGGAATAATATTTCTAACGGAGCTGTTGACATAAAACTGAACCAGATAAAAACCCAATTTATTTTGTAATTTATATCGGATTCAGATCCGGTGATTGGCTGGGCCATTCTGCAGCTTGATTTTCTTTTCTGAAAGCATTTGAGAGTTTCCTTGGCTGTGTTTTGCATCATTGTCTTGCTGAAATGTCCACTCTGGTTTCATCATCCTGCTAATGTTGATGTTGGACTGAAGCAGCTAATATTAATTTACATTGACGACGGGCAGAAGGTTACTGAAGAACTACTGAGAGATTTCAGCTGCTGTTTGGGCTTTCACTGCCTTTCTTCATGTGTTCAATACTTTTTCCCTGTGTCATTTCATTTTATTATGCATAACTTAATTTGTAAACTAATTAGATTTGTTTTCTTTTCATATATTGATTTGATTGCTATCAACATCCAGTGAAAGTTTCAACATGTGGCAATGTGTTTAATACTTATTTTCCCCACTGTACTTGTGTGAGAATGAATGATGCTAAACCATGCAAAACCTTTGTGAGATTAGTAGGCAGCTGGCCTAACAAGTTTAAGTAACTTGACGTTGCTGTGAACTGACATTTGATTCAGTGCATACGTACCTTGAAAATCCCTGTCACTGAATATGCGTGCCCTTGAACAATGCCATTAGGTAATTCTGTATTTGCAGATGTTTTCTAATATTGAAGAGAAAAAAAATCTGTTACGCTTCAGGTGAAATATGAAACTGTTCCCAGTTCACTACATAATTTTTTATATTTGGTTCACAAGACTATAATGAGGTCTTTAATACAAGATCTGATGTTCAATGACAGCGCTGTAGGTTAAAATATCTGTCAAAGAAATGACTGAGGTCACTGCTTACCCCTGGATATGTGCCACAAGCCATCAGGGCCTTGGATTTGGCAGCTCGGTCCATCAAGCTCCACAAATCAAGGGGAGGTTTTTCCAGTTCGAAACGCACATGGATGCCACCGGTGAAGTCCAGCAGAGCCTCAGATACAGCACCAGCATCCATGTCAGAATAGGAGCCACACACCCTGGAGAATATTTTTTGTAATTTAAGCATATGAACATCGTCAGACCAGCAAGGCTTCAATGTTTCATTCTATGAGATTCCTCAAATTGTTGAAGAATATTACAATTGTTGATGATCATGACTGTTATCTTAGTTGTCTGTAAGGCTTAAACCCACATATTCAATATTGGGCTGACCGGTGTTGCATAAATTATGAAGAAACAAAACTGTGAAGGATATTCTAGTTTGTTTTTAATCCAGTGTGTCTCATTTATTTTGTAACTGATCACATTACATGAATCGAGTAATTGGTGCATTATTTTAATTCAAAAGTGTGAAACTTGGGGGTTAAAACAAACAAACAAAAATGTCCCAGCTCAGAAACTCAAAACTATCACAGAGTTTCCCGTTAGTATTTTATTTTTCATCATCATCTATGGTGGTTACAGCCGTGAATCGTTTACTGTACACTCCAAAAATATTGTTGCTGCTTGTTCAAACTACTTGTTAAAAATGACCTGAAACAACACAATTCTGGAGAATTTTTTGGGGCAAACTTAATTATTTTATGTCTAATCTACTTATATTAGTTACATTAACTTAATAGATTTGGGACAACATGAATGAATTGTGTGGAACCCTGCATTTTTACAGTGTACAAAGTATGAGTATTTACAAAGCACATAATAATGGCCATAATATCTTGTAATTATGGTTAAATATGTTAGATTTTTCATTAAAATATCCAAAAATCATTATATATGAAGAGTTCAGATGCAAAAACTTCTAAGTGCCATCTAAAATGTTCTTTTAAAATTTGCATTTTTCTTAGCCTCCTACAGTATGTTTATGTTCAGTTATTTCACTTTTTAAGGCAATGGAAATAATCTATTCTTTGCACTTAGACTAAAAATGACAGAAACTAAACACAACAGCCTGATAAAAAAAGCACATTTTAGATAAAAATTTCAGACGGCACTTAGAGATTTTTGCATCTAAATATAACTTCATATATAGCTGACCCATTTTACTTCGACAGCTTTCAGCCTTACTCTGCTCCATTCTACTATGATAATAAGTTTTGAATACTTTACAATGTAATGAAGATGACAACTCCCATGATTCCACACTTATCAAACTATGCATTTGTTTGTTGTGAATATGCCCCCTCTAGTGGCAAAAATGACATACTGTTAGGCACGTGCCGGTATAAGTTTCTGATGGTATGATAACCTTGGATAAAAATATCACTGTTTCACGGTATTGTGTTTACTGCTGTAAAATAATTTCTTTTTAAATGCCTTAGTAAAAAAAACAACAACTTCTTTCCCCATTTAACACAATATATTACATTTTAGGAAACATTTATAATATTTTGAAACAGTAAACATGTCAGGCTACATAACTAAAAAAAACCATTGACTTCTACTCTCTTCATTAGCTTCAAAAACACAGAAGTCCTTACAACACATGAAAAAAACACTTAAAAATAAACCCTTTACATATACCTTTGAAACGCTATCACAAAACATTTTTGCGGTTTTAATACCTTGACTTTTCCAAACCAGAGAAAACCTTGAAACCGGTTATCATCTCATGCCTACATACTGTGTCTTTAAACTATATATTTTAAATGTTGAAAAAACAAGCATGTGTTTAATTACATAATAATTGTATCACAACACAAGTGGGACCTACTTGGCATAGGCTTTCTCCAGTAAGGCAGGCCAAAACTCATTTGATGTTTTGGAATGAACAAAAATCAAGTCACCCTTAATCGTCGGCAGTTTGTCATCAATGACAACATCGATCCATTTCCCAAACCGCCAGAACTACAAATGAGGGAGAACATGAATGGGTTTATACAGTAGATTGGTAATAGGATTTTGAGTTATTATGACTCAAAATGAAAAATAAAACTCACTCTGAAGTGAAATATCCCTGCATAATCTTTACCAAATGACTGGCCTTCTGGCATAACTTGGTACAAGACATCTTTCTGAAAGGTTAAAGCCCCAACTGAGGCAAGAAACCAGCAGTTTCCTAAGGTAAAATTCACAAACGTTAGCAAAAACAATTGTGAGTTTGACACAATTAATTCAAAAGCTAACGCCTATTTGAATATGCAAATAAACATACCTAAAAACGATCCTTGGGAATAGTCGAATCTGGAAACCCCCTTTACAATAAACTGGGGGTCTGCCACTATTTTCTAAAGAGAGAAAATGAATAAATTATACATAAAATTTGGAAATGCACAAGATGTCTGAACTTAAGTTGAGACTACTCAAATTATTTGAGAAAACTGATTCTCTTAGTTCAGTTGAGTAATGGGGAAATTGAAAACTCAGTTTAATTGAGTTGATCTAATCTGGTCTTCACTGAATTAGCTTAATTTTTAAGTATAAATCATGTAAAGAAAACAGACTCAATCAATATATATTGATGCTTACTTTTAATAAACAACTTGTAAATAGTTAAAACCAGTTTTTCGTTTAGTAATACATTTATTACATCTTTGTTAATGTTAAGTTAAATAATGTTAGTTCATGTTAATTCATTGCATTAACTAATGTTAACAAGCACAACTTTGGATTTTAAAGGGGTGGTCCACTACGATATCCAGCCTGATCTCATGAGGAAACGTAAGTATTTTACGTTTTGTCAGTTTAGTGGTTAATTCGTACAAATTTGTACGAGTTGAGTCATACAAAAATATACGATTTTAAAAAGGAGGCGTGGCACCCAACTCCGCCCCCAAACCCAACCGTCATTAGGTGATGGGCAAATCGTACTAAATTGTACGAATTAGATCGTACAAATTCATATGAATTAGCCACTAAATCAAACAGTTACGAATTGCCGTGAGATTGCGCTGCGATATCATATTTTAAACTTTAGTTGATGTGAACATAAGCTGAATGTAATACCCTCAAAGTTCAATGCAAAGAGAGACATTGGCTTTTACAGAGTTAGCTTAGCAAAGTAGTTTGGTGACTACAAAAAAATGCATCCGGGCTAGTGAGATCACAAGTGTTTCAGGTTACGCACATACACCCAGCGCAGCAAAAATGCGTGGCCAAAGGTAATGTAATGTTATAGCAGAGAAAGCTCAAATGCTGCTATTTCCACAGAGCTTGTTCTGTTTCTGTATTTGGTCTTCCAAAGGACATGACACAAAGAAAGAAGTGCTTACAGTTTAATTTCAATTAAGTTCCAGAGAATTATAAAAATATATATAGCACTAGCATTTGACAAAGGACAGATTCCAGAATCTCTCCCAGTTCAGTGCTGGATTTGGCTACCCCTATAAACACCCACAATCTTCACCAGCGCTGTAGTGTCTCTCTATGCGACCGCTTTACCTGCGTTATACATCTCAAATAACAAACTCACAAAAGTTATGTAAGGATTTTTATATTACTTACACATGCTTATTCCGAATATATGTGAAAGACACTTGTCAGATTTTATTTTAGAGAGCAGGCGTGAGGTTCAGCTGTGTCTTTAGTGTCATTGTTTGTCTGATTCAGGCTCAAACTGATACGTCTAACAGCTACTCTGACTGACAGTATTTACACAGCAGAGGCAAAGTGCGTGCTTGTAGAGGCGTGACGCTTTTTCTGGTGACGTGGAGCCAATCTGCAAATCACAGCACATTATGTTAGCTGACCAATCAGAGCCTCTTGAGGGCGTCTTTTCAGAGGAACTAGGAAATATGACAGTGGTTTTCATGTTAGCTGAGTAGCCGTATATAATCATGGTAAGATATATGAAAAAATAACGTGATTTTCTACAAATGAAGCATGAGCATACATTGCTTTGCATCTTATAAACACAACCAAGCCTTAAAAAATATACTCTGGACCACCGCTTTAATAATGCATTAGTATGTGTTGAACTATGATTAATAAATGCTTTACAAGATTATTCATACTTAGTTAATGTTAGTAAATACATTAAGTAACATTATAATGGACTATTATTCTAAAGTGTTACTAGTTTTTCTTCTCATGAACAGCGTTATTAGTGTTACAGTATTTCAATAATACTAATCAAATAAAAAAATCTTTAGTAATCAGTTTAATCACAATCGTGCCATCTATATTAACTGATCTATGCACATAAAACCGTATAGGCCCACATTACCTCATTTTAACATCTATTTTTGAATCTGCTTTTTGAATTTGTGATTCAGGTGACAGATAAACTTGTCCTGACAAGACCTGAGAGAGATTTTGCAACACTCTGATGGCAGTTGGTTATTTTTAACAATACTCTTTCAGACAATGCAGTCGACACAGGTAACTTACTGATGGCCTCAGCCACTGGATTTGGTCCATATCCAGTCCAAGTTTGTTACTTGGGTCAATGGAGCTGCTGTCTGGAGGAAACCTATCATCGACAAATCTCATCCTGTTGGTGATGCAGCTCTTCAGCAACTCCTGGTAGTCTTGACCCAAGAAATTCAGAGGCACGTCAAGGGTGCCTGCTTTTTCTTTCATGGTCATTTCAGACCTGGGTTTGTTCACCTGAGGTGGAGGCATTTTTCTGGCACCAAAACTGTTTAATAGGGAGAAAAAATTCAATGAAATACAAATAATGATGCCACATCTGTCTGTTACTAGAAAGACTGAGCACTCACTGTTTTACTTTTGTTTTTGTGTCAGTTTGTTTTCAAAGACCTAAAAGATAAGGGACTCTAAACTCGTTAAACCTGTCCAGGAGTGTAATCTTGAAGGACAGATCTTGACAGTTATCACTATAAGATAATTTAACAGCTGTAAAATATAATCAGTTGGTAAATTCAATTCTGAATGTGAATGTTACACCTACCTTCAAGGAGAGCAACTCGCCTAAATGAACAGATTGTCTTTCTGGCTTTGACTTTTCTCTTTGTTCTGCCCTAGGCTCTGGAATTCCTGCTCGGGCTGAATGAGGTTTTCAGGAAGTGTGTAGTGTTATGTTCGAAAGCTTTTGTTTTGCATAACACGTCACTGCACAGGTATCCACTGCGCAAACTGGTGGGTGTCTTCCAAATTCCTCCCACCTGTTCAATTACATAACCATGAGTGTCTCCAAAAGTAACCTTTTCTCTATAAAATGAACATGCACTGAGGGCAGCTTGGATCTCACGTGTACTTTTTTCCTTTCTTTTTTTATACATTTGTTTTCCTTAAATGTACTTTTACCTTAGAATAAATGATTACATGATTTAATAATCAATAATTAGACCAATCTTTAAAATGGCTATGATGCAAAAGCTTCATGATCACTTCTCAGTCCTATGTTCCTATGTTCTCAATCCTAATCTTCACACCAGAGACATTATATGAGGCCATGAGACACTAAATCCATCCCATGTATTACTTTAAATCAATATCTGTGTTATTTATTTATCATTTTTTAATGCGTTTTTGGACAGCAGCCCAGAGACCTCCAAGTGGAAAAGACTTACGTCATGGGGAGGTTGGATTAGAGCTAGAAAGGATACAAACTGCTGCTACTTAGCATGCGCATATAAATAGCATCATTTTTGAGATGCTGTACAACAACAATTTCTGTGTTTCATTACTGTAGGGGGTAGTTTTAGGGTTGGGGTAGGTATAGATGTCAATGAAACACAATAGGTCACTGTAAGAAGAAGGGTTAGGGTTGGGGTACACTCTCAGAAATAAAGGTACAAGAGCTGTCACTGGGGTGGTACCTTTTCGAAAGGTACATATTTGTACCTAAAGGGTATACATTGGTATCTCGAAGGTATATATTAGTTCCTAAAAATTTCAAGAGGCACACTTTTGTTCTTTTTAGGTACTAATATGTACCCTTGAGGTATTAATACGGACCCTTTTAGTACATATATGTACCTTTCGAAAAGGTACCACCCCAGTGACAGCTCTTGTACCTTTATTTCTGAGAGTGTAGGTATAGACGTCAGTGAAATGCAATATATACATATATAATAGGTCACTGTAAGGGGAAGGTTTAGGGTTGGGATAGGTGGAGACATTACTAAAACACAATAGGTTGAATTCAATGTCATATACAGTACAAAACATTAAATAAATCAATCAAATGCCCCAGGAGGTTTGTACAGATAAAATCCCACCCATTCTGAGCTAGCTCCGACCTCCACACTTACTGTATACCCACTTATAAATTAGACAATCAGGTGTTCTGAAGAGGAATCCTCAGAAAAAGCATTTTTATAAATGTTTTTGTGAAGACACTTTACTTCACTGTTTTGAGAAGAATTACTGTAATTAAGTAGTTTTTCTCAGGAATTGTAATTTAATAAGTAGTTATAAAAATATGTACTTTTACTTTCCATTGAGTACATTTTTAGTGCTGTATCTGTACTTTTACTACTTTCCTTCATCCAGCAGTAACTACTTTATTATTTCTTGCCTATGTGGATTATAAAAATTAGGGTCCCACTTTATATTAAGTGTCGCTTATACCTGTGAACTTACATGGTAATTAGATGTGTAAGTAGTATGTAACTACAATGTATGTACACACGTTTACATACTATTTACTTTTGTATTACTGGTGTAACTACACTCATGTAACAACCCACTGAATAGTACTGTATGTGTAAGTACAAATGTGTAACAGGACATTGGTAACAACAGTAGGAAAGTACACATCTGTAACAAGAATTATGTAAGTGCATTGTGTAACAACAATATGTATTTGCAGATGTTTTCCCACTTCCAAACCTGTTTGCAGATCATGCACTTGTGAACACTGTATGGCAGAACTAATGCTGCATTAGAAGGTTTCACCTTGTGATACCAGTGTACTTACATGGTAACTCCACAGGAACTGTCCACTTAATATAAAAGTTTAAAGTAAAATTCATTTTCGTTTCGACCTAGTCCCTTTATTAATCTGGGGTCGCCACAGCGGAATGAACCGCCAACTTATCCAGCACATGTTTTACACAGTGAATGCCCTTCCAGCTGCAACCCATCTAAGCCGATTAGAAAATGAATGAATGTATGAACAGTAATTTGTGACCATTTTACACTTTATATTGAGTGGATCCTGTGGATTTACCATGCATGTACACTTGTATCACAAGGTGAAACCTTCTAATGCAGCCATACAGTGTTCACAAGTACATGATCTGCAAACAGGTGTGGAAGTGGGAAAACATCTGCAAGTACATATTGTTGTTACACAATGCACTAAATTCTTGTTACAGATGTGTACTTTCCTAGTGTTGTTACCAATGTCCTGTTACACATTTGTACTTACACATACTATTCAG